>VZTI01005431.1:812217-870633 GCA_013397865.1 Struthidea cinerea | reverse complement strand
GAATGTTTCCATTTGCTAACAAAGTAGATATGTACGCAAACCAACACACCTGAAGTTTGGAGAGGTGGATTTTTTTTTTTTCTGTTGTATTCTTCCAGTCATACCAATGCTTTATTAGCAATTGTTTTAATAAAGGCTCTGGGAAAAAATAAAAAAGATGACTCCAATATCAATCTATTTTAGAAGAATAAACATCTGTCTTATGGGGCACATGCATCAAGCTTGGTCCAGCTGTATGACAGCAGCATGGTCAATCTGCCTTTTCAATCTTTACTCCCACTGTGGGGCTATTACTGAAAAGGAACTGGGAGGAAAGGCTGTTGCTTTATGAAGGGAAATAATGCTGTATGTTTTAACAAATATGGGGAGACAGCAGATCAAAAGGAAGTCCTTTAGTTCAATACCCATGTGTTGAGCCCCTAAATCCCTATATAAGGACCTTTCCTTGAAGCAAAGTCATGTCAAGGGAATTGGGAGCACTGCAGTGAAAGCAAGTCAGTTGGGGGATGTGACAAATTTGTGTTGGTAACAACAGAACCATAACAGAGAGCGGCAATGCATGCCCTGTCTGTGTGCAGGCTGAATCCCTCACGCCTTCAGCAAAAACTCAGTAGGAAAACACGCAGGAAAGCTTCTTGCCTGGCTAAGATGAAAACTGTAAAATATCCGGTGCAAATAAAAGCTCCTGGGGCTTGAATGAAGAGATAATGAACTAAAAAGACAGTAATGTGATGATAGCAGAGATGAAGAGGAAAAGCAGATGGAGGTAAGTACAGGTAACATAAGCACCCCAAAAAAACAATGGTACTCAAACGCTGAACTATTTAATCCCTGCACTGCTTTCATTTCAGGCCATCATTCTGCCACTAAGCTGAAACATCTGGATAATCTGTCATAGGTGAGCTGTAAGTCTGCTGCAGGTCTGCAGCCCTGTGTCATGTGTTGGGAGATAAAACAACCATGTCCACCTGTTTGTGACCTCTGTCCCCTGTTGCTGTTCCCCTTGGGGCTATTTATGTCACTGATCCTGACCCATGTTTTGGGGATAGTGGTAATGCAAGAAGCAAGAATGATTTCCTCCAGAAGTCCTCCCAGAGTGCTGCAAAAGCAGCGCTCTGGGGGAAAGCAGGAAGGATGGAGGCATGAAAACAACACTAACCCAAAAGCCATTTGCATGAAAGGCTGGAAAAACAGCTCATGACTATTGTCAAAGAAATTTTTGTGATTATCTAAGAACAAAGGGTTTCAATTTCTTCATTTCATGTATCAGACAGTGCTTTGTGATGGAGAACATTGGTTGGGCAAGGCACAGAAAGTGATTTTTTTTTTCTCCTTGGGTTTCTAAATTGGGATGTTGAGCAGTAATATTTGCAAATTTTATGGGGAATCTGATTCTTTTATCCGACTTTCTTTTGCTGCTGACAACACTTCACAGAAGAGTCACATAAAAATGTCAGAAATTGACCACCTAGACTGCAAATGAAATAGCACCTAATTAGATCTTGGTATAGCCCCACAGAAAATTAGTCAATTATTGGTCCATATAATTCTGTGACCCTATCTAAAAGGGAAAGTCTGTTAGCTCAAGCATTTATTTTTCTGTTAGGAAAAAATACAGCATATATATATATATATACACACGCATATATAATGGCTGGAGCACCTCTCCTATGAAGACAGGCCAAGAGAGCTTGGGCTGTTCAGCCTGGAGAAGGCTCTGGGGAGACCTTAGAAAGTCTTTCAGTCCAAAGTGACTACAAAGGAGCTGGAGAGGGACTTTTTACAATGGCACTTAGTGATAGGACAAGGGGGAATGGTTTCAAACTGAAAGATGGCAGGTTTGGATTAGATACTAGGAAGAAATTCTTTACTGTGAGAGTGGTGAGGCACTGGAACAGGTCACCCAGAGAAGCTGTGGCTCCCCCATCCCTGGAAGTGTTCAAGGACAGATGATCTTTGAGGCCCCTTCCTACCCAAACCATTACATAATTCTATGATTTTTATATTTAGATATATATATACACATATATATAAAAATAGAGAGCAAGAGAAACACAGATATAATTTAAATAGTATTTAGGAAACTGACGAGTTAATGAATAGGATAGTATCTCAGAAAACATGCCAGTTTCAATGATGTTTTATGATTCTTGCACAACATGCAAGGTCCCAGACCTTCAGGCTACACCTGTAAAATTTTATACTTTAAATGTACCCTGGACTGTGTTCTAGCTCAGGAGCCAACTGGCATGGGCTATTCCACATCCGTCTTATCCAAATCTTCTGCCCTCCACATCAGGATGGCTGCAAACGTCTGCTGGGAATAATCCTGTCTTAAATCCCAGCATTCCTGGGCATTGCTCAGGATACTGCTGGTAGGCATGGGCTGAAACCCTGTCCCAGACTGCTGTGAGGAACACAATAAATGATAAAGTTCCTGTGTTCGGGTAATGTTCCTGGCATGGTTTGTTTTACTAGTATAGACATATCCAAGGAAAGCCCAAATTCAAGACCTTATGTAACTTTACTGGATACAGCAGTTTCTGAGAAATGGAATATCATAAGAATCCTGAATTTCACCCTGAAAATTGGGCAGTTTCCCTGAGGCTTTTATGATCTACAGAAGGAAAACTGGTCACACTTTAATGGCAAATCCTCTGCAAGCATTTCTGAGGCCCTCAGGATCAAAGCACATCAGTTTTTACCTGGCACCATGCTTCATGGACGTTGCACTGCACATCGCTGACCTGTGAGAGTGCAACATGTGTAGCCAAACCATAGTTCTTAAATTGGCCATCAATTTCCAGCATGAATGTACAGCTGAGTTCTTCAGTTCTCTCTGGGGGAAGTGCCATCAAATTCATGTTATGGGAGAAGAAACTAAAGAACACACAAAACTTTGTGTGCAGAAGTTTGGGGACTTTGCCTCAAACCCCTGTTCCAGATGAGTCTCCAAAATAACCCTGTTACCTTCAAAAGTGTAATCCATGTCACATACCTAGAGCATGTCAAACCTGGAAGCAGAAATAACAGGTCTCAAGTCAGAGCCTTAACCATAGGGCTCTGTTATCTTAGTCTCTCAGAGAGTCTTAAAGAGAAAGCAGGTATCACAAGTGTTTTGCAATGCTAAAACATCAATAGTTCCAGTGTTTTGTACAACTGGAGCAATGGCCCAAAACAGGTTTCAGTTCCTGTCAACTCCCATGGAAAGAATGGCACTGTAGAAACTGAGTCCTGCACACCCAGTGTGAAACTCGGACTCCACATGCAGGATCTTTTCCAAATGAAGCCCTGTTCTGCTGCCTCTCATCCATCTCATCCAAGAGCACACAAGTAATATTTGTTATCCCCCTTTTCAGCCTGCACAACTGTTTTTTCTGGCTTCTATCCACAAAGGGAAAAATATAACAAAGGAAAAGTCAAGGATGGATTATAGCTCAGAAAGAGATTTAATGACAAGCACATTGTATTCTCTCTTTTATTTTTAAATTTCATTTTACCAGTTTCATTACAGCATTCTGTTAGGTGACATATTGGACTTTGTTTGGTACAAATAGCCAAAACCTGTGATGTGCTCCTGCAGTACTGTACTGCTCCAATACCTCTCAGTGATTTCCCCTCCCTACCCTCCCTTATTGCTTCAAGCCGATCTTCAAAAGAAATGTCCAAACTTTATAAAAGAGTTTGTGCTTTTTGTTAAAAGCTGGTTTTAAAATCCATTTTGTCTTCTTTTCTCACATGCCAAATGCACTTGGACGTGTGAATATACTAGTGGGTCACATTAGTTTACAGGGAAGGTAAAGAAATGAGATGTTACTGAGTTTCTAGGAAAGGTTAGTACATCCTGCCTGGGAGGCTGGTTTTTTCATGGAAACTAGGATTATAGACTATTCTCCTGCATTTCCTTACATCATTTGATCATCTATAACCAACAGATGCAGACAGACACACTCGTTGCCTGTATAGGGAGCTGAGGAGTAAGAACCCCTAGGCAAGTTGGTCTGGTGCCTAAAGTTAGATGGAATGAATCCAAGCTGAAGGTCTTCATCTTGCAGATTGTATTATTTTAATATGATTAAAGCATCTAAGTCATAGGAGATGTATTTCTTCCTGACAATAGGAAAAAAAATAATGGGAAAAAAAAAAAGTGATCTTTTGTGATATAAACAAGGGGACATGGAAGAAAGCTCATAAAATCCCGGTGGCACCATCACAAGAGCATTGATAAAGAGGCAAAAAAATATTTTATTTTTTTTAAATAAGGTGGGGAAAAAAGCTCTAGGAACATTTAGGGGTTTGGAAAGTCCATATCTATTAAAAGATAAAACTTCACCAGTGAGCTATACTATTCAGTTACAATGAGATACAATACTTACAATCTTTCAGTAACAGATTTCTAGCATTGTCACCAACACAAATGGAGGTTCTGGGCTTTAAACAACTCATCCGGTTGTAACTAGATATATGCAGACTAAGGGAGGTGCCAGTATGCAATGGGACACCTTTGACTGATCTTAACAGAGAAAACCATGCCCTCACCATGGCACAACTGGGCTGGATATCTGCCTCAGAAAGATTCTCCAGGTCAGCTGGAGATTTCTGCACTTAGTGATGGGACCACCCTGGGGGGATTTTATGGCCTAATTAATTCTGGTCAGACTAAATTTTCCTTATGGCTATAATTTACATAAATGTGTGAAAATCCACTTTCCCCTCTCCCAAGCTTTTCTCCTACTGATATCAAGATGGAAGTAGTACTGAGGCAATGCAGATGAAGCCACAGAGAGATATAAATGAAAGCACTAAGCACAAAGAATTTTCTTTTCTTATCAATTTTAATGAAGCATTACTGAATCCACCCATCTCTTTTATAAACCACAGTGAATTGATTAACAGTGAGGTTTGGATCCTTAGGACAGAGCTATCATACAATGCCTCAATTTATAGTAAACTGCTTGAGGCTCAACTAATTAAAACTACACTATAGCATAGTGGGAGGTTAGGTAGGAGGTTAGCATCTCTCACACAGGAAACGAAAATTGGACAGGGGACACCTGTGAAGATACTGGTCAAAGCATGAGTCAAGAAAAGTCAGCTATGCATGTATGAAATTAGGTTCAGACAGCCATTCTCATTACCAGATATTGCCATAGGTAATCTCATCTTTCTTGCCCACACATGCACCTTTTTTCCGATAATACGCCCACGCCTGTATGATTTCCTCTTCTTGAAAAGTATTGTGGGAGAAGCATTCCTTCAAATAGTCACTTTGGTGAAGGATTCCTTCAGGTCCGAGGTAACAGGCAACATGACTTCACTAAGGGCAAATTACACCTGACAAATTTGGTGGCCTTCTATGATGGGGATGGAGTGTTGGTGGATAAAGGAAGAGAAACTAAGGTCATCTATCTCGATTTGCACAAAGCATTTGGCACTGCTACACACGATATCCTTGTCTCTGAATCGGGGAGACATGGATTTGCCAGGTGGACTCTGCTGAGAAGGAATTGGCTGGATGGTTGAAGGCAAAGAGTTGCAGTAACAGCTCATTGCTCAAGTGGAGATCAGTGGTGAGTGTTGTTCCTCAGGGGTCGGTGTTGGGACTGCCTCTGTTTAACGTCGTTGTTGGAGATGTGGAAAATGGGATTGACTTCACCCACAGCAAGGTAGTTGATGACATCAAACTGTGTGGTGCAGTCAATACACTGGAGGGAAAGGATGCCATCCAGAGGGATCTTCTCAGGCTTGAGAGGACCATGAGAACTTAATGACTTTGAGCCAGACCAGATGAAAGGTACTGGACACAGAAAGCCAACTATATCCTGGGCTGCATCAAAAGCAACATGGCCAGCAGGTCAAGGGAGATGATTTTCCCCCTCTACTGCACTCTTATGAGATTCCACCTGGACTGCTGCATTCATCTCTGGGACCCACAACCCAAGAAGGATGTGGACTTGTTGGAGTAAGTCCAGAGGAGGCCACAAAGATTATCAGAGGGCTGGAGCATCTCTCCTGCGAAGACAGGCTGAGAGTTTGGGCTGTTCAGCCCGGAGAAGAGAAGGCTGTGGGGACACCTTATTGCACCTTCCAGTATCTAAACAGGCTAAAAGAGAGGTGGAGAGAGAGCTGCAAGAGAGGTGCCTTTTTACAAGGGCGTGGAGGAATAGGACAAGGGGGAAAGGCTTTAAACTGACAGAGCGCAGGTTTAAATTAGGAAGAAATTCTTTATTGTGAGGGTGGTGAGGCACTGGCACAGGTTGCCCAGAGGAGTTATGGTTGCCACATCCCTGAGAGTGTTCAAGGCCAGCTTGGATGGGGTTTTGAGCAACTCGGCCTAGTGGGTGGCATCTTTGCCCATGGAAAGGGGTTAGAACTAGATAATCTGTAAAGTCCCTTCCAGCACAGCCCATTCTGAGTCAGTGATCCCCTTGGAAAACACTGTTCAATGCTTAAGCTCTAACTGAAGCTGGCAGAGGTGGCGGCTTGCATGAAAACTTTAGTGATTATATAAAACAAGGAGGTGAGGAGTGACCACAAGCTACGGCAACCCTAGTTTGGAACTTAATTTTCCCCTGACCTGTAAAAAACTTTGGAACACACCACAAGGCACCTTCATACGGAGTTATTACTCATTGGCTGTTAAATTGTCTTGCTTCACTTCACTTATCAGTATATTCATTTGTTGGACTTTGTATATCTCAAGACCACCTGGTACACAGGGATAAGCAATCTTTTTACTCAGTGCATAAATCTAACAAAGCAATTTGACCTTTACATTTAGCTTAAGCTTGTTGATACTTGAAAACCAGTAGTGAGTGTGGAATGAGAAAAAATTACCTGTATTTCTCTTTTTATTCCAGTAAACCTATTGAAGAAAGCAAATAGCTGTTCCAGAGGAATTTTCTGCACATTTACATGTATCATTTTAATTTATTAATTCAAAAAAGGGCAATGCTCTTCTGGCATTGCAATTAGATCTATGAAAAATAAAATTAGAACAATGATAAATTTCGACACAAGTGATGAATTAAACAGGGAATTTGAGATTAAAAACACCTTTAGTCTCTCTACCCTTGGACATCCTTTTCTTCTGAAGGGTTTTTTGTAAATGTGATCAGGCTAGGTCCTTGAAATTCTCTTCCCAATTAAACAACCCACAATGGTGAAAAACTGTGCTATGAGAAGAGCTTCTTTTATTAGAATAATTCATCAGTTCAGCATGGCAGAATTTTCATCTCATAACATCATGTAACTCTTCAAGGCTTTGGTGCTTAAAGCAACGCAGTTGTGCCAATGTATTCCTGGAAATTGCACAGATCAGTGAGAGAGATTTGAAGGTGGTTAAAGCAATGAAAAAAGTAGAACAATCAAACCCCTGAGTGAATGGATTAATGGATTATGTTGTATTTCTCAGTCAATTTTTGTACCTCTCTAAAACTGTGTCACAACAAAGATTAATCATGAATAAAAAGATATGTGAAGGCATGGAACAGAAGCTGAAGGACAGACTGAAATGCATGTGGATGTTTCTGAATCTGGTGATTAGAGACAAAATTCATCTATTTGATTATCAAATAAATAATTTATGGCTAAGGGAATCTTGTGAGTTGATCTATTTAGTTTTCACACACTCACCAAAAAAAAAGAAACAGAGCCACAATGAGGATCAGGATTGCTAGCTATAACAGAGAAACTGGAGATTTCAGTAATTTTTATGAGGGCACTTGATTATAACTGGGGGGTTGAGGGGGAGAAACAAGAGTTGTCAGTCTTATTCTTCCACTGAGCATCCTCAAGGATAAGTCTTAAGACACATTTTATTTCCAAGAGTCATTAATCACATGAAAGCAGGTCTTAGAGCTGCAGGTGACAGGTCTAGGGATTTCACCAATACAGACTTTCCTACCAGGTGATTCTGAGGAGTAGCAGAAAAAGGATGAAAGTTCACAGGAACAAGCTTTAGTCACACACTCATGAGGGTGAAATTCTTGGTTGACTCAGGTTAACTGTCTGACTTGTTTAGAAACAGCTTGTGAGGCTGCAGCTTCTCTTAATTCAGTTTACAAAAACCTCATAGACCCTAGATGGTTTTCTAGTCCCTAGAAACAACTTAAAGCCATCAGTATGACTATCACTGTTACAGTTGTGTGACTAAATCACTTGCTCGAAGCTGTAGGCCCATTGGTTGAAAATGATTAAGATGGAAAAGAGTTGGATTAATTTTTCAGTGAAAATATTCAAGACTTAGACTATAGAGGGAAAGGAGGGAGAGGTATTTCATGCAAGGTTGCAGAAACATACACATCATTGTCAAAAGTAGCACCAAGACATTTGCTGTACTGTTTACAGTCCCGCTGACCCAAAATCAGTTTGGAGTCTTCAGTCATGTAACCTATGACAGGAGAATAGAGGAAATAGGAGTCATTAGGACATTAAGAGGAAAAGAAGAACCTTTCTTATGCGAGTAATTAAAATACATAATTTGTTTAGTCTAGCAAACAAAGTTAGAATGGCCTGCTCCATAAATATAACAAAAGAATAAACACAGAGAGGAATAAGCACTATTTAACTGGAAAGTCAGGGCTAGCACAAGAAATAATTAGCAACAAATAACGATACATTTGGCAAGTAGAAGGTTTGTAACTGGGCTGCAGATCTGCAACAGTCTTACAGTAGCAAGAAACCTGGCTAATTTCAGGTTGAACTTTGATGCACTCAAGAAAAGTTGGATAAAATATTAGGGGACAAGGCATCAGCAGCCAACAGTTCCCTTCAAGCCTATTTCTTTATTTTTCCTCTACCTTCAACAGAAGTGGTTTCTCTAGAACTCTTTAAGCATGACAGCAAAGTAATGGATAAAGAAGAAACAGCTGATATTACTTATTTGGATGAGTGACCTTTGCAAAAGATTAACATGTAAACTTTGTACTTAATAGCTAATGCTTAATAGTAGGATTGTCCTAGTTTGGACAAATTTGGAGGAGAATATCCTCTGATAGAAGTCAGGTTGCAACCACCCCTCCCCCCCAGGTTCGGGAAAAAAAATTCCTCAAAGGAAAGTGAAAGAGATAACAAGCTATTTATTTAACAAACACACAGGTGGGGAATAGTAATGCTAAATGATGAGATCGATCTCTCTGTGGAGCGAAAACCTGAGAAGATTTCAGAGGTCCTCTGTAGGTGCGGTCTCTCCCCTCCTCGGAGCTGGTCGGCGAGGGGCCACCCCCGCCGGGCCTCCGGGAAAATTCTCCTGATGTGTTCAGATGTACTAAAATTCTGGTTTTCAGAATATAATTCCCCATTTGTGTTCCTTCTCTTTTATACCTGAATTATCTGGCACAGAACCTGTTGAGAAACAGGAGACCAGACTAGATAGGCCACAACATTCATAGCACTTTGCCTATATGGCAAGTCCTACATTCTTGTTTCCAAAGGTTATACAGCTGAAATGTATTATCTTAGTCTTGGATTCTTTGCTCTTTCTGTTGTGATTTTCTCTGACATAAACCATAGCAAAAGAGCCTACATGATTTCAACACTAGGAGATTGCAAAGTAAACCATTTCTACATACCATGTCTGGTAACACTTTAAAATAATAGCCCAGTTAATTAATGATGAACTACAGTGAATATTCTTATACAAGTACATATGACATTCCTATTAGTGCCAAATGAGTTCATCATGATTAATGTTATTACAGTACATACCAGCAAAATTCATAAAAGCCATTACTCTGGATGGTTACCCAGCACCAAAAAGTGCTCCCCTCCAGCGAGCAGCTCACACTCAATAAGGAAGATGAACAAAGTTCTATTCTGAGATCCATGGACTTGCATTATTATCAGCGCAGTATGAAATACAGGCCTTTAAAGGAGATCTTCAGAGGAACCTCCGTCTTTAGAAAGTCAGACATAGTAGGGCATGGTGGCCAACGGGCTTAAAATTCAAGCAATGAACGTAGGGTTCCACAGGGCTTGACTTATCACCAGTGCAGGTAAAGGCTGTGGAGCTGCATGTGCTCATCCTCTTTAGACAGCAATCTTTTTATGCTGATGTAAAACATTAACCATGCCTGACTGAAAGCATGCTTAGGGCCTGTGGGAGGAGGAGTGCTGGGTCCCATTGCCCTTTCTTTCCATCAGCAGCACAGCAGGGATAGGCAACATTGCCTCCCTGGGACGTGCGAGGATGGTGCTTAGTGCCCAGATTTCCCCACTCAAGATGAGCTCCAGAAGCACTATTTACACCAAAAAACTCAACAGGGCCAGCAGACTGCCAAGCATCGCTTCATCCTACCAACCATTGGAAGCACTTCCTGTCAGACTTTTGGCCTGGGTCAGCTAAAATTCCCCTTGACACCAGGCCAGCATGGTTTAGGGATCAGCATAGCCAAGCACCATTCTTCACAGGCAATTTGGATGTAGCCACTTTGTTTGGGGGAAAGTCAGCAAGTTCAAGTGCATGCACACAAGTTGAACTTAGTGCCAGAGAATGTACCATGATTCATTTCTCCAGCTCCTGTAGATACAGCCAGAAAGGCTGTGCCTCCTCGGACCCAAGCCAACCCTGGCTCTCCACAGCTGCAGAGAACACTTTTGGCTTTCCTGCTATCCCAGCTCATGGTAGAAATTGAAAAACAACCTGTTCTGGGAGTGGAAATATGGACAGCACCAGTCCTGCTATGAAGGAGCAGGAGGCAACTGAAGGAAGAGCTAAAGTTGTAGGACATTGGAAATGGTTGACCAGCAAAAGTGCGAATTTGCAATATTAATACCTGAAGGGTGTACTCTTCTGGCTCATATAGAAAATTGTCTATTTAACTGCAAGATTCTGACCTCTCAGGAGTTTCATATGCTTGGATAGCTGAGATACGCTCTGCTGGGCTCCACAGTCACTGGTAGAAGATTGATATGTGCAAACTTTTAACACTAAAACTGAATCCATCATATTTAAATGATACTAGAGATCAATGGTTAACTTCCTTTGAAACCCAAAAGGAAGGGCTGATTTTCCATCTCAGCATTTCTAAGGGTCAGAAAATTGATTTTTCAACTGTTCCAAAGTCATCATTAAAAACATTCTGAAAATGAAGATGGAGGAGTTTGGAAATAAGGGTATTTACTTTTGAAATATCTAGAATTTCAGAGAAAACTGATATTAAATCTGGGACATTTTAACTAGAATTATTGCTAGTAATAGTAATTGTCCTTATTATTTATACTGAAATGTAATTCAAATAATTATGAGGGGAGTTTTCTCACTAAAATAAGCAGAATAAAGGAGAAAACCTATTAATAGTATCTTTCTGAGTAAAGAGTCTCAAAAATTTTGAGATAAATTTAATTTAGAAGGTAAATGAAACCTTTGAAAACAAATCCGCTCTTTATGAAACACCTGCCATTCACACCCTAAAGTCACTTGTCCCATCTCATTTCTTCAGTTTTACCATAACTTCTGGTCTTGTATAGAATGCCCTATATGGTCAAATATTTAAACAATAGTTTAGCTTTAAGCTTGTGAGCAGTTCCAGTGATATCTGTAGCTCTAATCATGCTGATCATGAGTACATGCTTAAATACATGAGTTCTGGTAAAGTTTCTCAGTTTTCTCTGCAGTTCCTCTCTTTTCAGGCTGAATTAAGCCTTTCATTTCTCCATGCCCTGCAAAATTTTCTTGCAGGCCCAGTTACAATATGGAGGGTTAAACTCAGAAGAAATAATTTACCTGTTACCTTTCAGATAACCTGCCAGGAGCTGTCAACAAAGACTCTCTAAATTCTCAAAACCTCAAATGCAGTGTTCTTTACATCATAGATCTCATATCACCCATTTCAGGACCTCCTATATCAGGGCAGATTGAAAACATCCTGTGCCCTCTTTAACATCCTGTTAATCTCCAATTGTGTAGCACCATAAAATGTGGTGTCTTGGGTCAGGAAAATCAACATAGCTTAGTGCTTTATATGTCAAAACCAACCACTGACTTGCAACCAGAAATTAATCCACAAGCCATAGGGTTGGCCATGTATATTCCCATGATTTCAGAACACAGATGTAAACGCAGAACCTTGCCACACTTGATGCTGTTGGAGGAGGTAGATGTGCAAGAAAAAGGGTGGCTGCTGGGGAATCTGTTCTAAATTCTCATCTTGACTCAGTCAATGTTTCATTCTAGCCCATATGTGGCTCAGTGTTCTCAAGGGCAAAGCATGGATGATACTTTTCCATTTAAGTAAAATGTTGTGATAGAATGGATGATTAGGCAGATGTGTTATACAGCAAGAGGGAAGTCACAGAATTTCTCCAAACTGAAAGAATAATAAAAACTAAGCAAACTCAAAGGCGGGGCATGCATTGTCACAATCAGCTCTGGATCAGGCTCTGAATAGTTGAGTGTCTGGTGACACAGCCTATTAGGAAACTTGCCCCAGATTTCCCATTTCTAATTCCCTGTTCAGTGGTGCTCAACCCTAGCTTAACAGTTTTGATTGCTTCTTCTATGTAATTGGTGTCCATCACAAACTTACTTTAATTTTCAACTAATATGGTAACAATTCTGAAAAACAAAAGTAAGGGCAAAAGTATTTGAAATCTCTGTTTCAAAGAAGCAAAGTTTTCTTTTTTCAGTTAAGAAACTTGAAGTCCAGCAAAAAAGAGAGTTCTCTATATTAAGCATGTTATTTTGCCCTCTTGAAGAAAAAAAATTGTCAAAAATAAGATTCAGAAAACAATCTACATTTGCAATTTAATTAGCAAAAATCAGCCTCACTTTTAATAAAATCATCTTGAAAATTTCCATCCTCCATGACCATTTTAGTTTTCTCATAGCTCCTGGATAAAGAAGTAGGGTCAGAATGACCTTTTTTCTCAGCAGCATTACCTTTCTTAGATTTTGGTGGTTTTTTTCACATCCTGAAACCCATTTTGGCCTATGTCAGCTATAGGAGGCAAGCCATGTATCCCAAGCTTTATCCAGGCACTTGCTGTTAGTGTAGTCTTCATTGTTTGTGTGTCCAAATGATCTTCATATCTGCTGGTGACTCACAACTGTCAGTAAAGACAACAATATCTGTATTTTTAACATGAACTGTCATATACATGGCTGAATTTTGCAATTAATCAGACTCACGGTATTTCAAATTTGGAATTTAAATTTTGGCATACAATGTTTTACCTCAGTGCCTCAAAGCTTTTGTGATAGTGCTGCCCTGTACCTGAAAGGGATATGGGGAAGTTTATTAACTCTCATGAATTTTGGACATATAAAGCCCCAGATTTTGAAGTCATGCACAGGACAGAAAATACTATGGGGAAATTAATAATTCTGACTTCATAGTTCAACGAGATACTTAGCCATATGATAAGTAATAAATGTTCCCTAATTCAGTAACATCCACTCCCGCCCGTAGAAGTGGCAAAGGTCCCACTGAAGCAAAGAGTATTGGACGATGCAATTAGTGACAGCCTCATATGCACATGAGATTTTAATTCACATTGCATGGGAGAGCAATTTCCAAGCACTTGAGTATTTGACATTACAACCTGAATAATATCTTTTTAATATATCTTTGGGCAGTTAATTTGCATTTAAAGACTCTGGAGCATTTGGAAAAACGATGGATTGACACATTGGTCAAGTTTTCCTTTGATGAGTGAAATTTTATTTTCTAGTACATACACATTTAGTACTATGCTAACATTTTTCCATACTTACACCTTCATGTCAAGCCACTTTTAAATTTATTTCCAGAGGAAAGCAGCCCAAAGTTCAACCAGAGCAAGCTTTATAAAACAATTGTGGAAAGAAGAAATTAATTCTGACACATCTGATCAGCAATTTGTAACATCATTCATCTCAAGCTCCCCAGACAACTGAAATCAACAAAAGATGATAATTTTTGAGTACGGTCTTCAACTGGAAATAATTTTCTATCTTCCCTAGCTGCTCTACTCCCACTCCCAAAATATAAAGCATTTTACACAGTAACATCTTTAATCTTTTCTTTTGTCTGCCTAGCACATAACACAGATGGGCTGTGATAGGAAAACCTGGCCACAGTCCACTTCTCTCCTAAAGAATGAGAAACAAAAAACAATTGAAACTAACCCAACCTGCTCAATGAGCTAGTTTCAAAAGAAAAGAATACAAAATACTATCCTTTCTATCTTTTGGCTGTTTTTGTTTGTATGTTATTTTTACTTTTGCTATTCACATTATGATAATTTAGGGCCCTGGAACAGACCAGAATGGCTTCAGGCTAGTCACCGTGGGAGAGAGGCTGCTGTCCCCTTAAAGAAATGTGATATACTCCAGTCCAGCCAAAGGCATCTTGTAATCACATTCACATTTGGAAATGGAGCAGGGTGCAGGTGAGAGCAGTGGAGGAGGAGGAGAGGGTAAGGAAAGGCAATGCAGGTGAAAGGTACCTATTTTTTTTCCCTCGAGGTTAAATAGATGGAGGGTAGCAAACCGGACACAGCTACATACCGCTGAAGTCTGAAATCAAGAATCACAGTGCCTTCTCAATATCTTGTAAAGAAGGATATGTGATGAAATTACGACTTAAAACAAGTACATTAATCATTTGGCAACAATAAGTAAATTTTCATAAAGGGAGCAGTCCCTGATGAATATAACAAAGCATGTTGGGTTTATCTACACTTTTATTTATCTGCACTCTAATAAAGGGCTCTTTCTATACTGAATTGTCCCTTTCCTCTTGACAGATAGCACAGTGATTAACATTCCTTGGCATATCTTAGAGAAGTTCTGGTGTCAATAAAGTCTCACTAAATTGAGTTGAGTTCAGATGATAAATCTCTCATTCTTTTGTATCCCAGTTCCATTATCAATCAGACGGTTTGGCAAATAACTCATTTCAGGTTAAAACACCAACCTCCCCAGCTCTCCTCACCTCAAAACAGAGTACACGGTAATATGAGTGAACTTACCCAAAACCAGGGAATACCTGGTTACTGCACACAACCTCCAAGCTTTAATGGGGCTTACGTAGCAGAGGCCAGTTGTACAAACAAAGGAGTAAGATTTAAAACATATTCTATTTTGAATACCACAGTTTCCTTAAGGGCAGTTTAATGCAGCATATTTTTCAGATTTCCTGTGTGTTGCATGCCACTGTGATGTAATCTAAAAAGATGCTCCAAACTGTGACAGACATTTTCAAATGCAAAAAATATGTTTCCAAAAAAACGAGGTTACTATCACATCAGACTTCAACAACGAAGGAAAGCTGGGCTGACAGGTCTGCACTACATTTTTTGGTATCTCAAATCTCTAAGGGCATGTAGCCCTGGTAATACGTGCAATACAAGAACTTAAATGTACTCCAACAGAGTCAAATGAACATTCTGAAGAGATCATACTCTTTATGTTTAAGAACAGTGGACACTGTCTGAATGAACAACTTCTAAAAGGCTATTAGCAATAGGAATACATTTAAAATTTAAGCAATAGTCCATACAGCCTTAGCAAGGCTTTAGCAAGTGCACTACTTTGGAGCACTCTGAGGAAAGCCAAGTCTATCGTTGTTTTGTACAGGGGAGGTTCAAGAAATTAACAGCTTAAGATAGTGGAAAGTCTAAAGCAATAACCTGCTCTCCTTGTCTTCAAGAGTGAAAAGTAATGGACTTTAACTGCATTGAGGAAGACTCTCATCAGATATTATGGAAAATTACCTAATGGTATGGATAATGAAGCACTGGAATCAATTTCCTAAGGAACCTATAGGATCCCCGGAGGATTTTAAGAGCAGGTTAGGTAAGCATCTGGCAGGAATGACACAAGTTTATTTGATTCTGCCTTGAGCCACAGTACAAAATGACCCTTGGACGTCTGTCTCTCATACCTTTATTTTCTATTGATCTGTATTTTTGACAGCTGGAATGAAGTACCAGGTTTCAAATAAAATTTCTCTTTAGGCAAAACCTGGACTTAGGTCTTTGGTTTAGCCGTTAAGCCTTCTTTTCAGTTTTGATTGCCCATTTGTATGGCATGGCTAGTTGAAGGGGAAACTTGACAAGGATAAATAAAAATGTATGTGGTAAAGAAAACCAACAGGTTTTAAAGAACTACTTTAACATGATAATTTCATTAGGGTCAACAGTAGGATGCAAGACAGATATTTTCAAAGCAGAAGTGTATCTCGCTAACAGTATGAATCATTTAGATGTATGATATTATCTCCCAAGGAAAATGATGGAATACTCTCTCTTGAAGACATGGATTCAAAACTGACTGTCTTTCCAGAAGATAAATTTTAGTCTTATAAATTACTGGACTCAATATAGAAATAATAAGTTAAATTACTATGTCTGCATTGTACAAAAGATCAGCTTTTTGTTATGTAAATATTTATTTTCATCTTTGTCTCCTAGTACTCTATTCCTGTTTGAAATTTCTCATATTCTATAATCAAGTAATCTCTCTCTTACATAATAGAACAATATTGTTCTGATCTACTTTTTTTTCTTTCCCAAAACAGCTATCTTTCCCATCGAAGATATTCAAAATCCTCACCAGTAAAATTCTGAGATCACCAAAATTTTTTGTAATTCGTTGGACTTTTGGATTCTCAGCTGGGAAGAATATACCATTTTCTGGTTTTAAAACTCCCTATTACCAGAATTAGCTAACATTTCAGAAAAACAAAAAGTGGCATTTAAAGTATAAAAATGGCCTTTATGGTTTCAAAAATGTTGGTATGAATTATATCAACATTTTCAAAAGCTAAATAAAAAAATCAGTCAAGTGAAAACAAAAATTAACAGGACTTTGATTCCACAAAGCAGCTTCTTCTAATAAAAAATCTTTTGTTAAATGTTCCCATCCCACATAAAATTTATTTTTTTTGTTAATAAAAACCCCCTGCTCTTTTACTTTAATTCTGTCACCAAAAGTCTTTTTCTCCAGCATTCTTATGGCTTGGAGCTTTTGGTTGATTTTTTTTCCAAAGCCCCAACTCATCACCTTTCCTTTCAGAAACAATAGGCTGGAACTAAGAACAGAACAAAGAGAAAAAAATATCTTTCTATCTCTAGCTCAGTAAAACAAATTATTTTTTTATTGGGCCAAATGATTTGGATTACCTTGTGTAATAATCCCAAGAAATCACTTTGACAGTATTTGTGTCTTTCAGAAATGTCCACAGGGATAGAGCCACACTTACGTCCATAGCATTGAGGGAAATTTTACACAGCTTTGGAGGCAGACGCCACCATTCTGTAGCTCTACTGAAAGCATTTCTATTCAATGAAGGTACCCACTGACAAGTCTTTTAAGATTTTTTCATGTGAATCACAATAGACTCCAAGTTCACCTTGTTGGTATCATGCAGTGCTGATCCTTTAGTCAGAATAACACTTGGTACAATCAAAACCATGCATAATGTGCTCTGTCTGTGCTGTCACCAAAATCAACTTAATTTGTCATTCCAAAAAGTAAACCCCATCTTATTTACCTAAACCATTTGTTCAGACTTTGGTTACATTCATGTGAAAATTAATTTCTTATCAAGAGAATTCTGTACCAGATTGTCCATTATTTGTTGGGAAGGTGATGCCAGGTGGACCAGCCGACTGCTGTCTGAATCATCTCACTTCTGCTGTTTGTTTGCTGGCACAATATTGCAATTCTTCCTCTGTTCTGGAGTTTCCCCAAGATTTCAGGACTTATTGAAAATGAACATCTGTGAAACAGAGATGTCTTCAGCCAACACTTTCAGGATTCTTAAGTGCAAGTTAGCCAAGACAGACGATATAAAAATGTTTATCCCTAGCAGATCTCTATTGTTTTCTTTCAGTACTGATGAGCTAGGAAGGTGATAAAGTATGTTACAGTATATTTATCCAAATGCAGATGAGAAATCCTTATTACTTCTGTCTTTTTTACTTCATCACTGTCAGTATTTTCCGCTTTCTCTAGCATCAAGCCTATCTCCTCCCAAAGGTTTCTTTTGCTCCTAATATTCTTATCCCTGTTCTGTAACCAGGGATTTTGTAATAAGTTTTATTTCTCCTAACGATACCACAATTTCTAATTTTTACAAGTTGTTTACAACTATCTCTATTTTTTTTCCTTCATATAAGATATTTGGGGATGATTATAAACTTGTTTTTCTACTGGACCAGAATTTATTTTAGCAAATTATATCCTATGAATGTGGAATCAAGACTTATTAGCCAAATAATAAACTCTTGCTGAGGAACTCCCTGCTTTCATTCAGATTTTTACATCTCCAATTTTCCTTGGAGGCAAATTTATTCATCACTTCTCCCTAACTTCCACAAAATTTATTCATCACTTCTCCCTAACTTTCACAAATGTGCTAGTTGTTGGGACTGTTCTCTTTTAATATATTAAGTATAAGTTACATATTACTTACATTCAGATTGTGATCATCAGACCCACAGCCACTAAAGGCTGCTGCAGAGTGTTTAATTCATCTATATCCATCAGAACAAGATCCAACATAAAATTATTCATTGTCAAACCCAGTATGTTTTGTGTTAGAAAACCATCATCTATCATCCATCATTTTTAGAGGCTTTTATACCCTCTGCACGAAGTGGAGCTTCCATCATTGCATCCTGGATTCAAGTCCCTCATGACAATTATTCTTTCTGTATATTAAAGACAGGTGCTGCTGTGGCTGGATTCAGTGGGCTGTAACTAACTTACATTAGTGCATGGTCCTGGCCTTTGTTAATTAGCTTAGATTCATGGCCATTCAAGACTGCACATTTCAGGTTTCCCTGTAGACTCCCGGTGTTCAGAACTTCAACTCACCATATTCAACCTTTTTACTATTTACACATTTTTATATATTTTTCATGTCATTCTACAGACAGCTTTACTCTGAGAGAAAGGAAGATGCCTCTCTCTTGCATTAATGAAAAACACATATGGAAATTAGCCTGTAACGCATTTTACATCTCCAAATGAGTTACTTTTAATATACTTCTACTCATAGACTTTGAGTCCTTAAAAGACTATTAAGATTCTCCCTCCAACCTGTGGAATAACACAGGCTGTTAGACCCCACTGCTGGATCAAGTTTATTCCTGATTGAAATATTTTAAAGGGACTGATGGTCCTGGTATTGGCAATGAACACTTTGCACCAACTTTATCTCCATTCTGACACTAAAGATCAGACAAGAGATCATGTTGTGAAACTTGACATTATTTCTTTAAAGTTACATCAGCCAAAAGCATACCTGAGTATTCTGCTATGGATTTCCCTCCCTAAAGACCCAAAGTAACTAGTTTAGATTAAAGATATCTCTCTTCTATACATAGTTCTAAGTATGAACCATAAATTCTACATTATGCTGAGGATTCAATCCTCTAGCAATGTGGTGATGGACAACAAAAGAGTTCCTTTGCAAATGAGTAATGCTATCAAATTAAATGCAACTTGCGACAATAATTTATCATAAATTCCTTTTAGTTTTCTTTAACTGGCATTACCATAATTCACATGAATATTATTTGAATTATAATATAATTGTATAGCAAGAGCCTTGGATTCCTACATTGAAAAGAATTTATTTTTTTAAAGGCCATGGAATTGTATGTTGGAACAGCACACATATTTGACAGCCTCTTAATCTAAAAAGCCTGCAAAACTCCACCATTTCACAAGCTGAAGAGCAATTTTCATAATTATAATTACACAGAAGCATGCACATAAACTTGGCAATCCCCATCTAGGCAACTAGCTCAGACTAAACTTAAATTGTTAATGATCTTTTGCATTGAACCAAGACAAAGGGAGCTGTGAGACCTGATTTTGCTAATAAATCTGATCATCTGAGATAACACCCACTAAACTGCCAACGTTTGTTGCAGCTACAAGGGTCACTAAGGGCAAAACTATACATAAGAAATCTCCAGAAAGAAAAAACACTGCTAATGAACATTTCCATGTTGGAAATGGTTATGTCTGCCCTGCAGACAACATACCCAGACCCTTTAAACCTGAGTTCGTGCCACCTATGAGACCGCAAAAAGTTATCTTGCTTTAGCTGATGGCAAGCAATGGGGCCAAACCAGCCACCATGAACTGGAGCAATGTGAAGGTGTTCATGTCATGAGCACATGACTGCCTTGTGCAGCCAGAATCTGGGGAAAGAATGACACTGGAGACTCCACGCCAGCGCTGCGTGTCTGAGAGCACCGACTAAGCTGACGTGATGGGCCCAGATACGCTGGCTGGAGAGTCAGACTGCACTACAGGTTCAGCACAAAACATCCAGAGCACCCCAGGGAGTCTGGCTGCAGTTATTCTGTCATGGGACTGAGTCCAAACCCTAATGCTATCCACACTTGTGCTGCGGGTAGCAGCACGAACTCCCTGCCCACTCATCCCTCCTAGAGTAGGTCAAGACAAAACCTAAACATTTGCAGGGCTCCAAAACTCTGTAAAGCTGCAAAGCTTTGGTGTATTCTAAGTGTAAACTGCTGTTTCTGTATGACATGAGGCACAAATCTTTGGTAGTGGTAGACTTCAGGTTTGAGACTCTGTTCTAGTACCAGTTCATGTTGCACCCATCACCTATATGGTAATGATGCAGTGTGAAAACCCCTAGTACCCCGAGGTCACAAGATATGCAAGTACAAGTTTATCACAACATGTCAAATATGCAGGTCACCCTGAAAAATTGCTTTTCCATTTCCCTTCTCACCCATGCAAGGAGTCCAGCTGGGCTCTCTAAATCCCTAAATTTCCAGTGAACTGGAAAAAAAGTATGCGATATTTTCAGAAATAAAAAACCACTCATTTTTACCCTGCAAGCAGAGCAAATCAAGGTCATGGAGCACTGCCAAATGATATTCCTTTTTTCCAGTTAGAATGGGTTTTGGCACTGATTTTGGAAGGAAAAGGCTACCAATGAACCAAACTGATGCCAAAACTCAGATTTGAAAGTAAAAGATCCTAAGCTACAATACATGAACTGTATTACCAAAGAGGATGTCCCAGACAGATTCCCTCTATAACAGGACAACATTCCCAAATCCTTTTCAGACTCATATCCATCATGGACTACATCCACTCCTTTTCTTTGCATTGCCTTACTTCTGGACCAGGCAGCCAACCTTTCAAGCAGCTATATTTTGTTTTAAAACAACCCAAACAACAAACACTTGTGCATGTTGTTTAGTTCTATGGTTGCAGGATGGTACGGAGCCTGTTTCTAACATGTTAAGTGCTCAGATACTTGGCAGTGTCAGTAAGCATTGAATGAAACTGGGATTTTACTAGAATACTGGTGTTAGAATATTCATTACAATAATATATAGATGCTAACATTTTAATAACTTGTATGATTTTCAATATCAAGAATTATTGCATAATACCACTATGAAAACTGTGCAGTACACTTTTGAAGCAGATTGCCAAGGGATTTTTTTGACTTGAAGTAATCAAGTCAATGAAGTCCTGAAACATCACCCATTATCAATATCTCAGGAAGACCTCACTGATCTTTAAGGCATTCCCCAAAGATTTAGTCATTCTGCAAGTATCTCTCTGCTCCCAGACACGCAGTTCTGCTCAGTGAGGCAGCACTTCTAGGCCAGCAAGAAGTCATCACGTTGGTTAACATGCAGCTGTGCTGTAAAAAAGGCTGAAGTGGAATGAAAAGAAAAAACTGTCATATGTTCACCTATGATAATCATGCAACGGTGTCATGGGAACACACACCTGGATGCAGCTCGTACTTCTTGACCTACCCAAGACTCCCCTGCATGTGACAGGGCTATGTTTGAATGATGCATGGGTCAAGATCTGGTTGAAGGTCTGAAAAACTCTTGAGAGCCCTTGAACCACCGAAATGCAGCAGCAGCATTCTAATACTACACATGACCTAGCTGAGTGATTTCTATTTGTGGTGATTTAACTAAATTCGGGGCAACTGCAATTTGTGTTTTCCTCAGCAGGTTTATGGGGATTGCAGAAATAAGCCTTCCAAAATGGGATAAAACAATTCTGAAATCTGTTTCTAGTAAATTAATGTGTCTCATTGCATGAAAAAGACATTTTAAAAGTTCACAAAGACAGAACTCACTGCAGAATACTGTTGGCTGACCTTCATATGCTTCTTCTACTCTGTGCCCCAAAAGGCATTATATGCATGTAATTTCCAATATGGGAACAATTTGAGTTGTAATTAGGCAAATCTCAGAAGGTTCCGCCACTGATTTGTTCATTCTTTCAATATTATTCTGTAGGACACACCAAAAACATTACATTAGGTTCAAGCAGGAGACAATTAAGAAAACTTTAATCCTGTTACAAGGGTATGTAAACATATCATCACTTCATAATGGTGTTATTACACTTTACATATTGGGCAGATGGGTCTTATCGGTGTTCTGGCATTTAGTATTGCACATGCTGTCTCCAAATATAACTTGCCATATTAGCAGACATATTTCCCATTATAAGACCCATAGAATGAGGCTTTTCTGCTAGAAACTGTAATAACAAATCTGTCAAAAGAAGTAGTGACAAAGTTAAGAGACTGAGACAACTTCTTTTCAATAAGACTTTTGCAATGATGAAAAAAATCAACAGATTAATATTACATTGAGGACAGGTCTAACAAGAAATAATTTTTATTTTAAAACTCAGTTCTATGAGGAGAGGAAAGCACCATTGTTCTTCTTTGATATCCAGTATTTTTTCATTTTCTTTTCAGGTTTGTAATTTATGTGTCATTTCTATACCATTCATAAATACATAGTGCAAGTATAAAAAATATGTCTGTGAGCTTACACACATGAACACAGATATACATGTGTATGTGTGTGTAAGGCAAGGGATATATAGGATCCATTACTATAGGCACCAGTTGAAGACTAGTTGAAAGTCAGACCTTTTGTACACTGGTTAATACAGTTGAACTTAAAGATATTATGAAGCTTAGAATATTTAATCAACATCCATTATGGTAGAATGCTTATTCTTTAAACTCAAAAAAGACAATTTCTTCTGCAAATTGTACTAAGAAATAAGAATACAAGAAGCAAACTAATTGCATATGTATATTATGTTCTTTTTGTCAGGTGATCAGTTACTATTATACCACAAAGTATAGAGAATCTTTCACCTTTACTTGAATTACAAAGTGATTAATCTCTCAAGATATCTATTTTAACAACAGGAAAATATTGAAAATCAGCTTACTTAATACAGAGTATTTTGGTATCAACATAAAATTATGGAGAAACATAAAAGAAGAAAATTTAAATCACAAATTCTGTGTGAACTAACTGCTCACAATATGGAACATGAAATAGGCAGTGTTAGTACTCCAAATTTAGGATCTACTTGATGAAGCTTTAACACCAGTTTATATTCACTGCTGTGTTTATGGTCTTCATTTTGCAAGAAGAGCACAAAGATTGATCTGGGTCTGCGAGCGACAGAGGATAACTAAGAAACTGCAGAATAGGAGAAAGGACTCTTGGTGCCCCTCTTGGCATTGCTTTCCTGATGCCAGTAATCAGAGGCATAAGGACTTCCTAAGACAGAGATTATTTCTTCATGTTATTAGCCTTTGAGTACCCTTTTTCCATTAATTCATCTAATTGCTTGCTTAAATTCACATAAACTTTCAAGATTATAAGTGCCGCACTTTAACTATGAGCTGTTTATTTTGAACTTGCCATCCCATAATCTTCACAGAAGTCCATTCCTATTTTGCTTTATGATAAACAGTGAATCAACATTCCACATTCACTAAAGTCATGCCATATCTGATTCCTAACGTCTTGTACCCTCCTCAATCATCCAGCACACTAAATTAGGAAAACTGCATGTTAGAGGACCTGAATACATTGAAGTCTTAAAACTAACATTCCCTGACTGCTTGATTAGATTGTCTTTTAAAGTTCAAAGTATTAACACTTCCTCTCTGAAAGAAATACATATTTTTCTAAATTGTGCTTCAAAAAGATGTGCCTCTTTTTTGGGGCTGTGCTGGACAATCAGACTACTGAGCAAACCAATAGCAAAAGTAATTAATAGCACCACAGTGTGGTTATAATTCAAAGTATGTACGGCAGATGTCAGTTCATTTATACAGCACATGTGCATGTGACAATTGTCAAAAATACTTTTTTAGAAAGAGAACAGGTTGTGTAGATTTAACAGGTGAAACCTCCTCTGTAGCAGGCATCCTTCAGGCATAAACCAGGCAGTGACAAACAATTCTATTCCTCCTCCGCAAAGTGAATCATATCACACAGCTTTTATTTGGGCACCACTAGTTAAAATGCCTCTGTTTTTCCAGCTGAATCTGTCACAGTCAGTGTGATGGTAGCATTAGAGACCCAAGCCAGCACAAAATGGTGAGAACAAAAGAACATGTCCTCCCTACCAACAAAAACACAACACAAACAAATAAACAAAACCTGTTACTCATTAGGCTGATGCATGATTTCCAGCTTGAAAAACAAAAAATATTTACTTCAATTTTCATTGCTGAACTCTGACATGGACTGTCATGTACAATTACACTCTGTAGGTGTTTGACTGAGCATTGTTTCTCTATGCAAAAAGAAAAGACTGCCTAACTCTACCAGCTTGCCTTTGAAGGGTCTTTGCAGCTTCTCACTTTTTTTCTTTGTAATACACAGCTCCAACTAAAATGTATTTAAGACAACAGTCTTCTCTTTATTGTTTTATTTGCAAATGGGCTCAGACTAAACTCTTGACTGGAGCAGAGGCAGTATGGAAGTGATTAAACTTTTTCTCTCATTCAGGTCTGTGGCAGAGCGTAATGTTGAATTACCAGATTTGAAGAGCAGAAGTAGAAGGGAAAACAGTTTTTCCCTGAAATGCTTGGGACTGGGGCCTCATGGGTGTCATGGAAAAGATGTGCTCTGAACTCTGGTTGGCAAATCACTGCTGCTTCCTTTGGGCTCTGCTTCAAGTTAGTTGGTGTGAGCTGAAAATGCAGATGAGTGAGATGACTCTGCTGGAGAAGACATTTGTTGAGTGTCATCCATGTGCCCCTGCAGCCCAGCCTGTCCCCTTTCTCATCCATGGCTCCACGTGACAGAGATGCTCACTGGCATAAATTCTCAAACCAATCAGCATCATCAAGCCACTCGGGAGCCCAAGAGTGGTATATTATCCCTCAAGCCCAGGAGGGTGATTCCTCCATAGACGCAAGTTAATGCTGTCAACCCTCTCCCTTCTGCTGCCTCAACACCCACAGTGTTGTCACCCACAAACACACACAGGATCCATCACATGAGTTTTCAAATCCACCAATAGAAGAGAAAAATTAAAGATGTGTGTCAGTAAGATGGTTAGGGAATACTGGTGGGAAGAAGGACAAAGTCTGGCAACCCAGACTGGAGCCTGTTCAGGGAGCAGGCTCTTTGTCTGTCCAGGTCAAGGAGATGTGAGAAGGCAAGGGAGCTTAGAAGCACTATCCAAAGTTTCATTCTCTGAGAAACCATTATAAATTTTACCTCCCTTCCAGTCCTGGGGGTTCACTTTGCAAAAAAGAGAAACTCAACAGCCAGACCACATCATGGCTGTACCTTCAATATTGTGGGAGTAACACCACGGTCAGGCTCTACAACAAAACTGGAGCAATACAGCAATGACCTAGTTATTAGAGTATTTTGGTCAACATAAATGTTCCTGACTGATAGTTACAGGCAGCTGCAAGAACACTATTTCCTCAGGCCACAGTAGTGAAGTCATTTTGGTGGAGTTTTTTTTCAAATGAGTATAAAACCATGTGTTATATACATTTTGGACAACAGAGACATATACTGGAAACAGATCTCAATCAGTATTACAGAGAGTGTGAGATTAACAAATGCAGAGGACTTAATGAACCTATAATACTAAAATATTATTCATTTCATATTCAAAGAGCTAACAATTACCTGGACTGTGACAACAAACCTAAGAGCAGTCTGTAAGCATTTCTGTGTACAATTCAACAATGTGCCTCACCAATCTTAGATCAATTAGATCAATTCCATTTAAATTAGTGGGGTTACTAACAGAAGACAACACACATACAGTAAAGCTAGGAATTAATAAATATTGGCTTAACTCTTTTTTATCTGCTCATATGAATATTGAGAAGATATTAATTTGTAAAACTGACCAGAAATTCCACAAGATCTTCCAGATCTAGTTTATCAAGTGTGTAGACTTTTATACATTGACTTTCTGTTGTTTCTACTTTTCTGTAGCTTTCTTAATTTTTTATACACATGTAAAATTGTGTTGTCTAATATTCAAGATCTACTTTTCTTTGAGCTCTTCTAAATTTTTATGCCTTGCTCTCTACTTAGTAAAAATGCAACTTTTAAAGAACATATTTTTTAAGAAATGTAATCAGTGCCTGCTTTTTCTTATTTCATGTGCTCTTTGCATCACAGTAGAAGAAACAAGACCCTGCCTGTTGCAGGAGGCTCTCAGACACAATGACTACATCCCTACCAACAAACCAGGCAGCTCCAGGCCCTGTTCTCTGGCCCTGGGAGCAGAAGCATGCTGTCATAGCATGGCCACGTGCGTTTATTAAACTCTCCTGGCCTCTAAAATAGGGAGATTGTATCCAAACTGCCTTTTTGATGGTCCCTGGCCCAGGCTAACTCCTGAGCCAGGACCAGGAACAGTACAAGAGACTTTCAGTAAGCCCAAGCCAAACCCATGCCAAGGACAGCTCTAACATTTTGATGACAGAAACACCAGCATTCAGGGCCAAGACAAGACCTCTGGCACTGCTGATGTGCCAGTACAGACACAACAAAGGGGTATGGATAATTGCCCAAGAGAGATGGGTGAATCTTGGCCATACCCTGCAGCCAACACTAACATGAGTAGCCCCTCAAGAGTGATGTAGGCTCCTTTGGAGTGCTGTGCCCAGAGATTCCCCTGCCCTTGGCATTCTGTGCCCTTAATCTCACCTCAAACATGTTATACACTCTTTCAAGGAGGATATAACAGCACCACAGCCTTGCTACTGTCCCATTGTATTTCTTGGTTGGCCCTGCTGATCCCCCTTTTCTCCACAGTGTCCTCCAGCCCATGCCATTACCTGCAGTGCTCTTCCAGCATCTCTGTGCCTACAAACTTCAGCTAAAAGAGACCTGACTCAAGACAAAGATTAACAAGGCTGAGCATATTCACAGTACACAGGCATGTGTCCCACTGAAGCCAAGGACTACAGGAAGATAACCAAAGAAAGAATACACTCCAGCAAGATTCACATCTGCAGCATACTCTATTAGGGCAACATCATGAGATTATGTTACTAACAGTGCCTGAAATATCTGCTGCTGAAAGATAGATTCATATTAACAGCATGTGTCGTTTGTTGGGAGCATTGTGATAAAAACAACTATCACATTTCTAGATGTTTGATGCTTTAAAAAGGCTATGTGTCATGCAGCAGCCTTATGTCATCAGTGGGAGAGATTGAAATGATACTTCTTGGCTTCAGAGAGGCAAGTCTAGCACTTAAACTGGAAAAGGTACAAAGTCACAGCATTTTACAATGCAGTATCTACTTTCTTGTCTTTATTCTCTTGTCTTCCCCTGTCTGCAGGTAACACCTGTCCTTTACCAGCTCACAAGGCCAGTCCTGATGAGGATGAGGCAGATGAACCTGTTGTTGATGTCACCAAGGGGTGTCGTAAGCCTTGCCAACTTCCTGACGTATCTGCATTGCTCCCCACCGCTCCTTCCACCCAGGGACCATCACCCCTCAGGCTAACCTGACAACTCACTTGAACCCTGCAGCTCAGTTCACGCCCCGATGCCTCAGAGGGGCAGTACCTTTTTTGGGGACAACATGGGGACTAATGAGTGTAACTCTCCAGCCCAGCAAGCAGGCCTGTTTGTGCGTAAAAAAGGTGAGTTCTGAGTCTTGGCCACGGCTTGTGAGCTTCAGCATAAACCACTGCAAAAACCCACAGAAGAGCAGATTACACCACCTGCTTCCTCCCTCTTTAGTCTTTTCCTGCTGAAGCTAGCACTTTTTTCTGCCTCTAGGCTAGGAGCAGTTTCAAAACCAGAGAGAAGCAGGACCTTCCATTCTTTCCCCCTTTTTTCCAAACAGCCTGATGGGGAGGACATTTTCAATGAATGGCGACGTAGGATACTTTCCAACATTAAAGAAAATCTTTTTCTACTAAAGCTTATTATATTCACATTTATTTTGGTAGTAATGAATAATAATTCTGGCCTCACCACTAAATTATTTGGTTTGCTAATCTAGCAGTTTGCTCACAGGATTATTAAGTAATGTTGCTAGGTATTTTTAACACAGCAAATTACTTCCCCAGGGGTGACCATTTTAGGACTGTCTTCTCTATAAGAACAGGGTAGATGTAAAGCTTAACTCACTGCAATGACTCCAGCTGGTTTTGGATCAAGAACTATCAGCCCTTACAGCAGCCAGGCCAGGCAGACAATCTGCTGAGGAAAGTGCCTTCAAATTGTGTCTTCCCAAGGACTGAAAAGAAGTGCTCAGTAATTTTCTTCAGAACTGCCAAAATACTACCAATGACAAAGGGAAGCGGTAAGAAGGAGCACTTGTTCAGAATACACCAGAACTGCCTAACTCCTAGAACCCCTTACACTTTTGGTTTTGTTATCCAGATCAGATACTTTTGGATCAGACACATTCTGCTGTTCAGACGCAACTCAGATCCTGGGTCCTGACTGTTGTTCTTCGCCACGCCACAGCTCTGTGCCATGCGCGATTTCACGGTTCTTTTCCAGTGATTAACATAACACCAAAGGGCAAGGAGGGGTTGTGGCTGAAAATTAATGCTATAGCAAAGGCCCATTAATCACAGCTTTCTGCACACCAAATTAACTACAGAAGGTAGTGCTGATAACATGACAAAAATTAACTACAGAAAGCTGCTAAAAATATGTAAATACAGCCTTAGGTTTTGGAACATTTGCCTTAAAGAGATTTTAAAAGAAGAAAACAATTATTTTGGTTTAGAAAACAACGTGTCAACTTTTTTCTATGCAGTATTAGAAACAGAAGATTACCCCAACAATATCGTAGAGGATTTTTTTTCTCTTTTTGGTTTCTGACCAGGATCTAATTTGTGAAGGAAAAAAAATGCTTTCATTTCTGATGTAATCCTGCTGCCTACAGATGTGCATTTATTGTTATTAATGAACAATTATCGACTGCTAGACATACAAAGGCAGAAGAGAAAAAAACAAATCAATGCTCCCAATATAATTAATGGCACTACTTTTCAGTTAAAAATCACAGTGTCCTTAATACTTGACTATAGCTTGTATCTTCTGAATAATGGAAAAACTCACTTTGGAGTTTTATGCTGAAAAAAATGCCAAACACTTTTGTTCATAATTCAAAAGTCACTGAAGTCTATGTAAAGACTTGGACTTTGGATCACATTGCAACTTTTCCCAGAAGGATTTCTTCTCTTGAGGTGGAAGAAAGCAGTCCCAATGTATAAAATTAGCTTATAGAGCATGCATAAAGAGAGTGGGCTTATCTCTGAGAAGAAACCACAAGAGGCACAAAGGATCTTTAGTTTGCAGTTCCATGTTTGCAAGAATTTCATATAGTAACTAAATAAACAATATCATTCCATCATGTGGAAGATTTAAGCTGATTCTTCCAGGAAGCCAAATAACATTTCCAAGGACTTTGTGCAGGATTCATCTGCCACAGTTTACATGTCTGAGATGTAGGTGTCTAAGCCTGACCTAATCCTTATGTTCCCTTTAGGGTCAAAGAGTGAAGGAGCCACCTCTGAGAAACTATTTGTCTTCTCCTACAGCAAGCACAGCAGGCAGGGCTATGTGCTGGAGATACCTAATTGCCTGAGAGCTCCAGGGGAATATTTCCTTTTTCAGATATAACCTCAGGTCTGTGCAGCTGCACTTGATGAGTCCCACTGCAATAATGAGCACTGATGCTTAGATCAATAAAGGATACAAATATATATCAGCCAAAGGACGACAGATCTGTGCTTTTCATCTGAACACAGAGTGAATGAGAAACTGTGATTTAACTCAAAACCCAAAAAACACATGCTTTTATGCTCATTCTTTTTATGCATTATTGTGAGAAAAATATGATGAAAAAATGTGGAAGAGAAAGGGGAAAAATTGAAAAAAGACAAGATTTTCTACTGAACATCTTTACTGTTGGAGTGAAACTCAGTAAAAGTCCATTCTCTGCTGAAATTAAATTCATTATTCAAGAAAAAAAATGGAAACATTCTTGATACTAACTCTTCACAAACATTAACATAAAGCTAATTTCTTAAATAGAAGAAAACAATTTTATAAAATTTCTTCATATCATAAAAAGAAGTGTGGCACAAAAGTTTCTGAAATCCAAAGCAGACAATATCTGCATGTGTGTGTGAGAGAGAGAGGGAGAAAGAGACAGTCCATCTGCCTTATCAAAAATTATGCAAGAGATTCAAATCAGGCCCTGACATGTGAGGCAAAACCAGATGTTTCAGCCCACAGAAAGCTTTTCATAAAATGCTTGAGGTTTTGTTTTTCTTCCAATGCAAAAATGAAAATAAATAGTCATATTTTTTAGGAGGTAAACAGAATCCACCAGAAAGGCTTTTTTTAGCCTGAACTGTTCTGGTTCTTAGATATCGCAGGCACTTAAATACTCACAGCCACAGGGATGGGGAATGGCGGAGACGACCAACCATCACTGGAAGCAGTGCAGCATTTAATGACACTTTTTTCTTAGGGTTATCCAAGACAAACAGCAAAAGGAGGAAGAGGAAGGGGAAACAGCCTGGCAGAGCCCCCATCACCCACCCCAGCGTGAATGCAGAACAGCTCCCCTGCCCTCGGAAACATTCCTCTGGATTTACACTGGAGTAAATTAGAGAAGAATTCACTGCAATAATATAAAACTGTTTACAGTTTTAATGGGAAAACAGGTTAAAAATACAAAGGGAACAGTGAAGCATCTTTTTCATATTACCAGTGTTTTTAAAACTTTATCGGACTCAAATTTAGCTTTTAAATGTAGGTCAGAATCAGAACCAGGTTTCAAATTCACCAAACCGCCCATGTTTTGTGCTTTCTGCTAAAAAAGAGGGGTAAGTTTATTTAAATCAAAGTTCATGGAGCTGGAATCTATAAACCCAAACTTATATATCCTGCTCATTGTTCTGTGTTGATTTGTTTTGTGATGATTTAGAATCACCACAAGGCAAAACAGTGTCTGAAAAGAGAAACTGGGGAAAAGGGAGGGGAAGGGAAAAAAAAAAAACAAAAAAAACAAAAAAAAAAAAAAAAAAAAAAAAAAAAAAAAAAAAAAAAAAAAAAAAAAAAGAAACCACACAAAAACACAAAAACTTCTTAGCACACCCAAATGCTTCAGGAGAAGAAATGTGCAGAAATTTATCTAACTCAGAGTAACTTTATTAGTCGTTTGAGAATGCAACACAAGTGCTATATTCCTGTAAAATTTGAAGGTGACTGAATAACCTCATGCTGGACCAAATACAGGCCCATTAAAATCCCTGGGAATCTCTCCATTGACTACAATAGGCTTTACATCAGGTCTCTTCTCCTTTTTTAGGCAAGGCAACACAAGATGGGGTGAAATTCTATCCCTAATGAAGTCAACGTGAGTTTTGCCACTGACTTCATTTGGACCAGGATTACACTCCTCCTCCATTATCAGAATATAAAGTGTGTTTTCCGGATATAATCTGCTGGTTGTAAAAGAAGACAGGAACAAAAAAACTGCAGCACCATCCAAAAGACAGCAGATATTATGAAATTACAATATTACCACGTTTCCAAGTGGTGTGAGATACTCTAAAGAAAAAGGGCGATGCAACATGAAGCAGCACGAGTGTGTAGTAAAGGCTACATTACCCAAATTACTTGTCAATGCTTATTTATATTGCAAGCTGTAACATAGAAATTTTGTGACAAATAAGAAGTCAGGAGTCACATTTCTAAAAATCCTGCCCTACCTACGCACTTCTGCTGGCATTTCTGTGGTTGGTTATCTTGTTAAAGTTACACAAAAAATCTCAGACACAAAATGTTCGCACCTGATTTTCCATTCTAGCTCTTCACTTTCCATGCCCAAATAAAATTTTAAAAAAAATTCCTCCAACCAAACCCTTTCTCCTTAGGTTGTCGTAGGTGTGGATACTTAAAGAAAAACACTGCATGTTTTTCTGGCCCATCCAGTGTTGTGAGGACTTATGCTTTTTGGGGGTAACAGTGGGGCTGTGCTTCTCTCAGAGCAGCCCTTGCACTGGCTGATCACAGGGTCATGCAGTCATTGGTCTGGGACAAGGGATGCAGGGAGCGAGGGCACATCTTTCAGAGCTCACCCCTATCAGTGTGAACTTCTGGTTAAAGCACAGCCCCAGGTGGGTCCCACGTGCCATTCAGGACAGATGAGGAGGTGCAGCAGTGCCAGCTCTGGTGGACACCTCTCCTGACCTCCCAAATGAGCTTGAGCCTGACCCCCTCATTCTCTCAGAGCCAGCCTGGGACACACCCCAGAAAGCAAAAAAAGCACATCGCAAAATGAATCATCTGAAACTTCTGTCGGTCCAGAGGCGGGCACACAGAAAAGGAAACAGTACGGAGTGCTGTCTCTCTCAGCACAGCCTGCAGATCAGAGCCTGCAGACTGGGCCCCAGATGAGCGCAGCAGGATGCAGCTGGCGATGTACTGACTCATGTATCCACTGACAAGTAGCAGTATTAAAACAGGGCGTAAAGATGCCACAACTCTGCGTGAGTGGTTCGTCAGCCAAGGCAGACACAAGCAAGAGCATCAGCAAAGCCAGCAGTTCCCAACTGGAAAGGCATGATCCTGTAGCAGATGCACAGCTGTGTTGAGACCAAGGCTCTATCCATACCAGCAAAATAAATGAAGGCTTTGGCTCCTCCCATCAAACTGTGCCTGGGGGACATGGTCAGCGCATGCCAGGGACCACGCTGCCAGGAGGAGCTGGGTGGTCTCAGCCCCCAAAGACCTCCCAACTCCCTCCCAAGACACCATCCCACTGCTGCTACTACCAATTGGAATGGTACAACCTGAGGCTGATGGCAAAAGAAATGTTGACAGACAGCAATCCAGGCCCCTGACTTTCAGAGCACAGAATCTCTCTGAAGGGAAAGCCGGTGGCAGCAGGTCTGGGAAGCACTGAACAAAATCAGAAGAGCAGAGCAGAGAGGCCAAAGCAAAACATGAGACAAGAGAGAAGGAACGTGGAGTCCAAGAGTAGCTTGAGGTCAGGCTACAAGGTGAGCTGAAAACAGAGTCACTGAAATGATTTTAGAATTCAAGAGCAAGCCTGGAGTCAAGAGGGCATGGTGGTGGCTTCAGCTGGTTTTCTGTGACATCCTGAACCCTTCAGGGCTCACAGTGAAGCCAGACTGAAGAAATCCACAGGGGGAAAACATTAAACATTATAATCTGAGATGACAAGTGAAAAATGGAAAAAGGGGATGAACTATACTGTTTGTCAGAGTTGTGTCTTCATAGAAAAATAGCTGGTGGTTTAAATACCAAGGGCCGGCTGTCAGTGGGCATAGTTTTGCAAGTGCTTTAAACTGCATCAAGTATTTAGTCTCCAGCCTTAGGCATGATGCCCTGCAGCATCTCAGCTAGGAACGACCCCAGATTAGAGCAGACTCCTCTGGAGAGCAGCACAGGGGCTGCTGAGAAAACTGCCAGCACCTGATCCCGCCCTACCGGGCAGCAGACACAGTGCAGAGCCCTGGGTTTGCAGTGCCCCTGGGAGCAGGGTGAGCAGGCTTGTGGCACCACATTTCAGCAACTCCAAAGCTGGGCACAATGTTGGCAGTCAGGTGACAGTGCTGGGCTGTTGTTGCGGTGAGCCATGGCCAGAGCTACAATCAGCTGGACGAAGCAGACCAAAAGGGCTCGAAGGCACAGTAAGCACCCAAAAGGTTGTGTGAAGCATGCTGACCATTGGCTGCTGGCCCCCTCCTCTCCTGGTTCATATTTGGTTATTTCTCCAGAAAGTTCTATGTTCCTCAGTTGGTAATTGATTCATGTTACTCCTCTACTCCCCACTCCTTCTCCCATTTGCCCTAATCCATTCTCCCCACCTCATAAGACCCCCTAACTGGTATTTTATTGGTTATCATATGTTCTCCATGCCTATTATGTAGGGGTATAAAACCCCACGCCCGCCTAATTTTATCAGCTCTCCTCGTGGCTTTTCTCTCCAATAAACCTTTCTCTGCCCCACGAGGAAGTCCCTCCGCTTTTTCCTCCCTCCTTCGTGCACCCTGCCAGTGGTGGGCAAGGCGAATCCGAGCAGGTGTTTTGCCTGCCCTCCAGCCTGCCTGGGGCAGGGAGAACCTTGCCCAGTGCTAGGGCAGTGTGCTAGCCGGAGAGAGCACCACGGCAGGCTGTGCCTCTCACCAGGGCCATCCCACAGGCACATCCCCAGCTGGAGTGGTGTAGGTGGAGGATGCACGAGCGTCTGAGGGACACAGAGGGCTGCACTAGTCCATCTGAGGATGAAACCAACATGCTCAGCAGTTTGCCAGTATCACTAATCATGGATTGACAAATATGCAGGCCAGTCTGAAAGCTTTTCTCTCCCCGCACTTTTTTCCTTGTGATTTTGGCAGCTAGCTCCCTGGTAATCATATCTCTTAGTCACTATTAAGCCAGTGTTCTTTCACGCTGTAATTGCATCCCGTATGTAAAGTTACTCCTAAAAGCTGCCTTTGATAATTGCTTTTTCTTCTTCACACCGGGCAAACATTAAAGACCCAGGCACAAGTAAAACAATAGACTGTCAGGATTCCTTTCTGACGCACTCCATGGATGCGATCCAGTTGGCCATTCACAGTGTATTTACCCACCCAGCTCAGCTCCAAGGTAAGCACCTACACTCATTGCTAGAGTGGTGACAGGCTTTATTTACTTTTGCTGTAATGGAGTGAATTCTGCCACAAAAATGACCTCTGTTAATAGTGGGGGTATGCATGGGACAAAGATTGACACTGCAGAGGTGGATTGTGGATCACAGGAATCTGCTACAGGGATCTTGATACAGCAACAAAAAGCAGGGAAAAATCACTTTAATTGCATGCTATAAGTAGTACTGCTTTGGGTTAAACATAACAGTATTGCCTCCGCACATGGTTTGGTAAGAACCTTATGCAATGTGTCCAGCTCTGGAATTTGAATTTAAAGCAGACCAAAAGTTGGAAAGGTTCTAGAAAACACGTATTCCATCAAGAAATGTAAAGAGTTCAGTCAGTTTAGGCCCTCAAAGAAAAAGAATTTTTAAAGCTTCTGAAGTGGAGAGTCATGATATGAGCCACCCCTTAACTGTATCAGAGAAAGGCCCTAGAAGATCAATTGGCTGAAAGTGCAAAGTAGAGAAATGTAAACTGAAAATAGGACACAAATTCCTTACAGTGAGAGAGTAATTAATCACTGGAACATACTACCCAGGGAAGTGGTAAATTCATCATCACTTGTAGCCTTTAAATTCAGATTGGATGTTTAAGTGACATGTTCTAGTAGTTCAACAGCAAGTGAACAACCACAGCATCATTCACTTGTCTAAGTGTAAAATAATTCCAGTTCCTTACACTGCAAAACTCTTGCCTGAAATTAGGTGGCACTTGTCACAGAGTAGGTCAGATACACTGGGAGAGTGGCCCGTTTCAGCCTCAAATCTCATTAACCTGTGAGCATTTAAATTGTTTTGTTTGCCAAACCCCTAACTTGGCTGTTAGGTATCATGCACCTTTAATATGTTACAGTTATGCTGTAAGCAAATTTTGCAGGTAAAGAGAAACTAAAAAAAAATGCATATGTACAAGCAACAGAGTTAATTTGCAACAACAATTTGAGCTCTGGAATGTCTTACCTTCTCAGTGCCAGCTACTCAGTCTCAGCACTTGAGTAATTAATTATTGGAAGTTTTTGCTTATTTTATTTTTTAAAGCTATGAATCATTTGTTGGTGAATTCATAAATCTCAATGCTTCAGCCAGTAGAATATAAAGGTTTCTGTACTTTGTTAATCAGAGAGACCCAAAAGGCTTTACAGATTAAATTTAGCTTTCCCCAGTTGACTGAGTGTATTGCCATAAATGGGTATTTTCAATAGAGAGCTGCAGTCCCTATTCCACACCAGAAGAAAGTAATTTATAATGGAAGAGATGCTGGGTAGTATTATAAGGTAAATCAGATAATATTATAAGATAAATCAGATTAATAAGTTAACTTGGATCTCTGAGAACTCACGACTGAGTTTTGGTATGTCAGAAATGCAGGAACCTGAACATCCACGGGTCAATGCAATAAGCAAAGTCCAAAGGAAGTTTTTGAGGAGAGAGGGCAGAAGGTTGTGAGCCACCACAAATGTCCAAGTGAAAAAGGGGATGATGAAGCAGCTGCCTGTCAAAGAGAAACAAATCCATGAAGTATAGGTAAATCTTTATATGGATAAAGGTGAATATTGAATCCTGAACAATCAAAGAATGCTGGATCAGGAACTGCAGGTCATGACCAGTTTCTATTTATTTCATGTAGGCAAACACAGTACAGGCCAAATAGCAAAAATATTCGGGTATTTCCAAACAGTTATATTCTGACACTGGGAAAACACAAGAGAAATGTGGTAATAGGAAAAATGTGGACGAAAAATTATGAAAGACGGTGGAGAGTTCTTCAAGAACTTGTTAGATGACCAGGCTGCACATGATCAATGGAAAAAGATAGCAATGCCTCAAAGCTTGCCTCAGTTCAGTGATGTACTGAATGCTTGGAATTTCAGAAGTTTTATTCAAGAAATAAGTCATGAAACACAAACCAAACCATAGAGATTAGCAGTTGTAAACAGTGGAAGGTGTGTAAAATGGGCAAAAGATCCTAAAGGAAAACGTCATGGTTGGCAAAACTAGTTGAAAGAAGAAATTTAAATATGAGATCAAAGAAAATGGATGCAGATTTCTCAGTGACAAGGGCAAAATTCTAAATAGAAATAATAAAAACAAATAAAAATTAAATTGATATGTTTTCTATTTGACCATGATGTGTCTTAATCACCCAAGTATGATTAGTCAATTTTTTATTTCAAAGAGGGAAAAAAAGGTACAAAATAGGGAATTAGATAATGTCTTGTAAGAATGTACATTTTAAAGCCATCAGCTTGATAACTTGAACTCAGGAGTCATAAAGGACTTGCCTAAAGAAATCACTGCTCACTTGTTGCTTATTTTTACTAAATCCCAGAATACCAAACAAGTCTGAAAGCACAAGATGAATGATCACCTTGTGCAAACATTTGAGAGGAGCAAACTACCTACCAGAGTTACATTACTGAATATCCTGACATCAACCTCAAACAAAAGAATAAAAAAAACACATATGGAATTTAACTGATAACAAAATAAAGGAGAACAATATAATGAATACCAGACAACATGAAATGGGTTATGGAAAATAGTGTTACTTAAAAAAACTTGAGTTCATTCTCTAAGAAGATTTTTTTGGATAAATTTAACTGTGTAGATGTAATAAAATTTTATGGGGTGTTTGACTTGGTACCATACAATATTCTGATATAAAAATCAGCAGCATATACTACTAAGAAACTGTATACTAAATATATTGAACATTAGCTAACTGATATAAGCCAAAGTATTTGTAAATAATGTAACAAATAGGGCTGTTTTGAGGAGGCTCACAAAATGATAGCTATAAACCTGAGATCTACACCCTACTATCCTCAAGTATTTGAAAGGAAATTTAAAATTACAGCTGATATTTTTTATGGATGATGTAAAGACAGTGAATGGCAGACAAAAGTGAGGAGAGGGCAAGCAGAGTGAACTGTAGTGCCCAGTAGCCTGGTTCTACTGAAAAAAAGGGCTTTTCATAAATTCATATGTGCTAGGAGAAAAAGAATAGGCTGTTCCTACAAAACAGGAATGTTCTTTGGATAGCAGCAGTTCTGAGATGGATTTTAAAGCTGGAATGGGCCCGGCTGAGGTCCTGGCATCAAGCAAAAAGTGCTGCAACAGCCCTGAGAAACCTGATAAGGTAATGTTATCAAAGATTGAATTCCTCCTGTATCTTTGATAGGGCCAAAGCCACCACACTGAATAAGATTCTGACGTTTTTAAAGAACATTGTTTTACTCTTTTCCCCACTCCTCCCACACCCAGCAAGCACAGGCACAGACTGAAGGACTATACTGCATGTACCACCAACACATCATTAACGATGATTAAAATTTTGATAATTTGATGGTCATATACCACAACCTTATGAAAATAAAATAATGGATTTCACAGGGGATTCTTAACCTATCTGAACACACAGAGAAAATTATTGCCTATAGTCAAACGAAAACAGATTTTCAGTTAAGTATTTGAGTAATTTTAGATAGATCTAACAACAAAAGAAACAACACATGAAGAAGGTGAACCACTCTTGAAAGGAAAGTGTAGGAACTTTGCTGTTCTATCTGTGATTCAGCCAAATGTGACTTCTGGGCTCCAAAAGGGGTTAATTGAGTTATATGTAAAGAGGCCAAACTAGATGATCTCATGGTCTCTATTGACTTTAAACACTATGGAAAAGGACTTTGTGATTGGAATGAGATGTTCTCAGATGGGCAATCCCAAATTGAGGCATTAAAAACACATCACTGGAGAGGTTCTATTAAGCACATTAAAAGCTGCTGAATTTAAACTTTTGTAACTTCAAAATTACTGATCCAAATTTCTTAGATTTTTGTCAGTTTATTTTATATTCCCTTTGAGGCAAGATTATTCCTCGCCTATCTATAAAATACCTCATGCTGAAGCTACTTGGAGTTTTCTTTTCTCACCGTGGAAAATTCTGACTTTTCATCAGAAAAATGAAAAATAATAATAAAAAAAATCTATTTACAGCCAAAATGCTATTTTTCAGAAGAAACCTTTTCCCAAGAATGATCATTTCTTCACCAAAATAAATTACTCTGTCAAAAGCAAAACTTTCATCCAAAAGCAATTTTTATGGAAAATTTTCAACTCACCATATCTACAATATTGGTGGTGCTATAAATAAACAGACCAAAAACACATTCACTGTTATCAGTTACATGCCAGATAAAATAAATGATTCCTTCACTTTACCCTGAAACTTATTAAATTTGACCTTTGTGGGATAGTTTTAAAAAAATAAAGAGTATCTCTGGTTTGTATTCTGTAGCTATGAAATTGGCCCACCTTTTTATCTCCTGTCTGTCCACAGGGTGATCAACGTTTGAATTTTAGCTTTATCTATAAAAATAGTAAATGTGATTTGTTTCCTACGTGGGGAAAAGCTAAATAATCTAAGTGTGCAGATCTCAACTGTGATATCTCACCACTATTGATGGAGCAGTGGGTTTCCTGGGGAGCAGGAAGATTTGATGTTGTATCCCATGCCATGGGGATGACCACACAACTTGGTGCCAGCCACGGGCACTGGCATAAAATGTTTTCACTGGGTCAGGATATTAAGAAATATACTGCAGGGTGAAAGTATCTACAGTCATCTGCAGTATGGAAAGAACTGGACTAAATTCCTCCACGCCACTTTCCTACTTTGGTTTCTAATTATCTTGCTTTGACTAATTTGTGTCAGAATTCATATTATTTACATATGGTCAGCCTTCCATTTCAGTCACTGCTAAGGGATAATACTTTTATTCTGCAGATTATCTGGTGACAGCACAGTGTATGTCCAGATCAGAGTGTTTATAATAATAATTGTACTCCTGCTAAACAATACAGGTTACCTCATGACCTTTTCTTCTGCGTTACAAGAGCTTTTTGACTGAAGAGTGGCAAGAATTTTACAGGACAGCATCTCCTTAAGTTCATATATTTTAGCTATGCAAGCAAAAAAGAAAAGCACATAGATCACATCTAGCACAATGCAGTGCACACAGCTGTCACCTGTTAGAACTTAATTGACCATCATCCCTCTAAACCAGTCTGGATCCCACTGGTTTTGTTCCTACAGGACAAAAGTCAGTGCAGTCTAAGAGTCATTATTCCAGGCTCCAAGAAAAAATGACAAGATAAAAGAATGAAAACCACATGTAGACATCTCTAGGAGCACGTGCAGGAAGATAAAGTGCTTTAAGATCTTCCAAAATAAGCCCATTGCAGTTGGCTGGCAGAAAGAAAAAGAAATTGGGTTTTGCCACTCCTTTAAGTAAAAGTAATAAGGAGGCTGGTGGAAACCCCTGTCTTTTTTAAGGTTAATCATACCAGAGCACAGTTTGTCACTCAGTGACATGTGATGTCTGGGGATATAAAAGAACCCTCTAATTGTCCAGGAGGAAACAGGTCTGGGCCAAGGATTTTTGGGGTCCAGTGTGGAGAGGTGGAGGACTTACCTCCAGAGGAAATTTCATCCTGCAGATGAAGGTCATGGCTCCTGTGATGGATTTGGGCAGGCAAGCTCCAGGGGACCCTGGGACAACTGTGCTGTCTGAAGAGGTGGCCCTGAGCTCTGTCATCTTCTTTCTTACCCCCCTTCTCTAGTCTTTCCTACACTATTTCCACATCTCTCCTATCTCCTAGCTGTCCATTGCAGGGCTCCATCAGCCTGCAGATGACTGACATTCCAGACTGGGTTCTTGTTGGCAGCACTGGCTTTAAGCATTAGCTACCCACAGCTGCAGAGATACATGCAGTATGCCCTGAAGGCAGAACCCACATCCCACCCACAAAAAAATCTATCCCTGAAAGGGACAAGAAAAAGTTTTGGAGAGGCAGCAGAGAAAAAATATAGGGAAAAGTACAAGGGGGGAAACCTTGGTCCTTTCATAATGGGAGCCTTGCAGCTCTTTCCTGAGCTGGGTTTTGTCCTTTTGAGGACACAGCTGCCCACAGACAAGTGCTGAAGACCGCAGAAAATCTGGTTGTGTTGCCAATCCCAAATGATTTTCCAGGTGGCAATTCATGAACTTCATGAAGGATGAGATCCTGAGGACACAGACATCAGTACCAAAGAACTCCAAACAGTGCACAGGACAGTGACAAGAGACACAGGAGGGAAAACAGTGTATAGCAAAAACTGAAGCATTTATGTCATGGGATGGCAAAAAAGAGCCACACTTGCAGCAATGCACCTGGCCAACCCCACTCCTTACACACTGGCTATAGGCCCAGCATAGCCCTGAAATTCAGACTGTCATTGTAAATTCAGGGAAGAAAGCAATCCCAGTTGCCAGCCATGAGAGTTTGGCAGCTAGGACAGAAACCTCAGTGGTACCACTGATGTCAGCCTGAAGGCTTGGAGAGGTGCTTTCAAACCAGCCCATATCTGTCCTTCAAAAGCAGCTTTCACCAACAGCACAGTCTCTCTGAAACAACACTTTTCTTGGCTTCTGTCAGAGATTTGTTCGCCTCAAGAAACCTCAAGGTTATCATCAAGGATAAAGTCAAAATTTTCTCTGCATCTACTCACTGCCAGTTTATGCTCAGTACAAATTGCAGACCTCAAAATTCGGGATGAATCCAAGGAGGCAAAGTCAAAGAAAGGGGGGGAAAAAAATGTTCTGGCAACCATCCAGTCACCAATGGAACTGGAGGAAACCCTATCATATGAATCATTTACAAATAAGATCAGTCTGGACACAGCGCTGGAAAATGTACCGTGGGGAACAGGCTTGTATTGGCGGGGGAATGAACAGGATGAGCTAATCCTGTAGGTCTCTTCCATCTCTTCTTTCTGTGGGCCCAGTCCTCACGGGACCTCACAGGTTGGGCTCTCGCCATGTCAGATTGCTTCAAAGAGCATCAACGAGCACTAGATAAAGCTAGGATGAGGTTATCACAGATTAGTAAGCACCTTTGCAAAGGTCTCCCAGGAAATAAGACCTGATCTAAAAAGTCAGAGTGGTTTTAAAAACACTTGATGAAGGGTATATGAGAAAGCATCTCTTCTTTGACCACACAGAGGCTGAAGGCTCAAAATCCCTATCTGATACTGTGCCTGTTTGGAGCTGGGATTTTAGTTCAATGTATCATTAGAGACAAGGCCCAGCTGTGAAGCTTGGAGCTGAAGCCAGTCTACAATGGTATCTGTTTACACCCAGAAATTTGGGTTGAGACATTATCTAGTCAGAAAACACTGGCAACCTGCCTCATCCTATTAAAAAAAAAAAAGCTCTGGATATTGCTAAGTCCAAACATCAATAAGACAACTTTTTGGGAGAAGATGATGGAATAGAAAAAGACTCTGAACCTTCTTCCCAGTCACCACTTCAATAAACTGAAGTGTCAAGGGATTGCTGTGATCAATATCAAAATCTTCTCTTCTCTGCTCATTTTCAACTCGCTGTGTGTAAATTTGACTGGAGAGGTGGGAACAGGCTTTTACCTACCAAGGCCATGACATGAGCTAGGAGATGTGAGATTTGTGCCTGGTTCCAGTCAACGCTCACTTTCCCTCCCTGCTCCTTAGCTTCGCTTTGCAATGGCTCTAAAGGAAGCACTAGTGCCTACTTTTTGCAAAACACTTTTGAGTTCTCAGCTAACTGGTGCTTTCTCAGCGTGGAGTGTTAGCACTGCTAACAAGGAGGACAGAGAGGAACTGTGGAGGGTGGTGCAAGTGGGTAATGAGACAAAACCAGCAAAGGGATATTTTAGGCTGGAAATCAGGAAAAAATTAACAGTGAAGCCCATTAGACTGTGGAATAGGCTCCCAGAGGTAAATGCTGGCAGCCCCACCACTTGAGTCATTTCAAATAAGACTGGACAAAGCACTAGAAAATACACTGCAGGGAACAGCCCTGGGCTGACCTTCAGGGAGCAGAGAGAAGGAAGGGGGGGAAATGGACTGTGTGACCTAACAGGTCTTTTCCATCCCTAATTTCTATGAATCTGTTACTGGCTAGTGAGAAAATGTGATGTAAGGGCAGCCTGCAGTGATTGGCAGACTAAATGAAGGTCAGGAGTAATTTTTTGGATGCCTTGAGCACAGTGCGTGTCCCAGGCACTGACCACACTCACTCGGCATGTTTAGCCACCTGGCAGCTCTGTTATAGCCAACCCAAATAGTTCATATAAAATTGAAGCGAAACAGCAAACAACCATCATTCTCAGAAACGTTCACTTTTCCTGGGATTTCTTTTTCTCTCATTTCCTTTTTTTTTCTTTCCCAGACAAACCAAAAACAAGTGATTGAGTTGAGGTACTTGCTGAGTGAACTCAGCCTGGTCAAGGCTGACTGGTGTCTGGTGGAACCATTGTTGGAAACAAATAAGCATTTACAAGAGGAAAGTCCACCTGCTGTACTTGGATACCAGCTCAGGCTACTCCTGGGGCTGCAGACAGCTCCTCAGACTTGATAGACTGTTGTAAACATGGGCTAGAAATCCTGCTTGTCTTCCTACAGACAGATATGCTTCATCCTAAGTTATCCATGTTCCCTCCTCAGTGCCTTTTTTCAGAAATGGAAATACAGCTGCACCTGGAAAGTCCTGACTAGATCTCATTCCCCTACACTGCCAAAAACACTCTGTCTCCTGTGATTACCAGTGCTCTCTTGTTCCTGGGGCCAAAGTGATATTCACTGATCCATATGTGCTAGCTTTGTGTGTTTTGCTGGTGCATTCGGATTGCTACTCCTGATCTTGCCTTGACCTCTTCCAGGTTTGTCTGCTGGAAGGAGGCAGGATGAGTGTTGGGCTTAGCTAATGTAAAACAGCACTCAAACTGGCAAAGGATCTTGGTAAAGCACTGGAGAGGAAAGATGGGAAGGGAAAACCTGGGTGAGAAGAGGTGGGGAAGTTGAAATCAGCCAATAGAGGAAAAGGAGGCACGACTAACTGGGGTAAGCAGAGAGGAGAGAGGGGATAATTGCCAATGGTAGGAGGACCTAGTGAAGCAGTGAAAAAGCCAGAGGTGTAGAGTTAACACACAAGCGGTTGCACACAATTGAAATGCAGCTCTTCATCTTGGGAGGATTTTCTTTGCCCTTGCTGTGGAAGGTTGCCCAAATTTTATGCCAGCTTTTGTTAAAGTGTTTTTATGGCCTCCAAGCAAGTAAAATCTCACTGTACTGGAAGCACCCAGGGTGGGACCTGAGGGTCTGGCATGGTCCCTGTGTGCAGCCAGCCCATCGGGCCCCTGGCCTATACTGGAGATGCTCCGCAGGGAATCAGACCTGAGGAGGGAGCAGCAACCCCAGGCCCTTGCTGCACAATCCAAGGACAACCAGGAGTGCATTCTCTGCTCCATTCCCCATCAAAAGCAAACACCACAGCTGGCTCCACATCACCCCAGGAAGCTGATATCCCTTTCCATGGTCCTCAAATACAGACAGGGCAATGAAATTGCCCCTTTGACTTTATGCCACAGGATACTTCCTTCTGCCAGTTGACTTTCCAGTCACAAGGAAAGGAAAGCAGGGAACAGAGCAGCTTTACTTTCCTCCTTTGCTTACCTGGCAAAGAATCCACAGGTTTATTTTTCTTACCTGTGGTTTTATTTGTCAGTCCAAGTACATCAAATCAAACATAGGTTTTGGTCTGGATGGATCTTGAAGAGAAAAAGATACTTTCTTTCAACATTTTGTAGATCAGAAGTTAAGCAATGGCTGTAATTACAGTGGTGTAAGCAGCAAGTGATGTGGGAAGAGGGATCTGATGATGACTGTCAAAATTAATTATGTGCAACAGGACCAATTGACCAGAGGCTGCTATAGGAAAAAATGAGCCAATATGCACTGGAACCTGCACAAAATAGAAAGCATACTCTGCAAATCTGGGGGGAAAGAAGCTATATTGCCTTATCACTGACGGATTCTTCAGAAGGACACATAAAAGGATAGTGTGTCAGAGTCTTGTCCACCACCTGGTTTTCACTATTTGCTTGTCAGAAAGGAGCCAAAACAACTGAATTCCATATGAAGGCATGACCTAAAGTTCATTTAGTCATTGCTTAAAATTAAAAATGCCAGGTTGTATTCATGCTGTTAGTCTGGAAAAAAAAAAGACCTTTCAGAATCCCTCACAGGAACAGAGCATGAAGATTCCCCTTTTGGTGTGGGCCTGTCTTTTATGTTTATGCCTCTGAAGTACAAAGGGAGAAGTCTACAACCACACAAACAGTTTTCAAGTTTTTGTGACTCAGAGATCTTTCCCAGCAGAGATCCTGTGGATCTCATCTAGGAAACACATACTTAATGTGTGACCTGTTGGAATCTGCAGAGGAGAGGCTGAAACCCAAGTGCTTTACAGTGGGGAAAACCAGGACCTGTCTCTTCACCAAACTACACTTTCAGGGTGAGAACATTCCAATATTGTGGTCAAGCTTGTTGCTGTTCCCAAGCTTTATCTTCTTTTACTTAGACAACAGCAACATCTTTGTCCCATACCTCAGAAAGCAGCTAACACCTGCTTTCACACCAGACATGGTTGGATATCCAAACTCAGGGCTCCAGGGAGCTCATTTGGCACCAATCTTGCCCCTGCTATTAACTTTCCATGTAGTTTCAGCCAAATCACATCAATTCAATATCCCCCTCCACAGAAGCAAGGATATGATTTCTCCTTTTGCTCATATCTCTGCCACCACAGCTGCTACCAGCACCTCTAATAACCCTCTCTTCACGAAAAGCCCTCCCCTGGACCAAGGCTTCTCAAACAACGTCAGGCTTTCATTAGGGAACACCACAGGTCTTCTCACACACCTGCTGTTTGCTGCTCTCAAGCACAGTTTCCAAGCAAGAATCAAATTATAATTCTGTCAGGCCAAGAGCAGGATATGAGAGCAGACATGAATCCCGGTCTGCCCAAGATTTAATGAGCAATTCAGTTTTAAATTTATTGAATATCAAACAGGCAGAGGAAGAGGACACTGAGCTGTTTCCCATGTCTCTCTACCTGAAGACAAGGCTTATAGATATTTTGATAGCAAAATATCCCCTTTTTCCTTTTCAATCAACAAAATGTAAGTCTCTTGCTCATCAGTGAGCTATGCTGGAGCAGACTGTTTTGCATTTGGTAATGAATTGCATACCATCTTTAGATAGAGATCTTTTGGACTCGTTTTTGGCATCTCTGAGGAAATATGCTCTCCACCTGCTTTCTATCCAGTGCAAACACCATTCCAACAGCATGTTTCACTGCTGCAGACAGATCCTGCCACCTAGTGCATCCAGATGTGTACTAGCCCCACGGCACACCTGGAACGGCTGCCTGGACTCCCACTCCTCACCAGGGATGACCCTATTTCTCTGTAACACCCCTTTCCTTCAGTCACTGAAGGAAAAACACTGCCACCAGAAGCAGTTTCCTGAGAGACGAACCTAGGCAAATATTTTCCCAGGACATGGATCAGTTCTCAAAAAAGCCATTTTGATTTTAATTTCCATTTAGAAAATGGTATGTCTGTATTTCTCTGTTAGTAATAGCGAGGAGTAAAAGGCAAACCTCATCACAGTCTACTGCTTCCTCATGAGGAGAAGTGGAGGGCAGGCTCTGATCTTTCCTCTGTAGTGACAGTGAGAGGACCTCAGGCAATGGCCTGAAGTTGTGTCAGGGGAGGTTTAGTCTGGATATTGGAATAAGATTCTTCATCCAGAGGGTGGATGGGCACTGGAACAGGCTCCCCATGAAGTGGTCACAGCACCAAGGCTGACAGAGTTCAAGAAGAACTTGGACAACTCACTCAGGTAAGTGGTGGTTCTTGGGGTTGTCCTTTGGAGGGCCAGGACTTGGACTCAATGATTCTTGTGGGTCCTTTCCAACTCAAGATATTCTATAATTTTATAATAATCCAGGTAAGCAGATGCAGGGGCACCCTACTTTGTTCTGCTCTCCTTCTTAGGTTATATCCCTTTTCTCTGGCTCACTCAGGCCAGCATCCAGCAAGGAACAGTATTGTCTGGTTTTATGGTCTCTTTTGCCACCTTATTCTGTGGGCTTTCCTCTGCGTCATAAAATGAACGGCCTTCCAGAAAGTCCTCAGTGCACTAACTTTGCTTCCAGTCATAGGTTAAGTGGTGTGGCTACTGAAAAAGGAGAGAGTGCACAGCCCAAAGCTGGATTACAGATTGTCAGGAAAACAAAATGGGACTTAGGTGTCCATGTGTGGCCTGATTCCCCTCCACAAGACTGAGCTACTCCCTGTGTGTGTGCGTGTGTTACACAAAACACACTGTCTTCCTCTGAGAAATCAGGTCTGGGCAGTGTCAGAGAGGGAATACCAAACTGGATACAAAAGATATGATATTTGACAAATTCTGTTTATCAAAGGAAAATTCTGCTTTCATTTTGCAAGAACAGTTTATAAATCTTCAGTCCAGGTTTGGAAGTCTTAACTCTTCCACACTTTCCTCCTCACAGAGCCAATGATACTATATTCTGACACGACAACCACCAGCTTTTTGCACTCTGTGCTGAACAAATATCCCTTTCTTTCCTCATCTCTCATCTCTGGGAGGAAGGTATTTGTTTTCCTCCACAGTAGCAATATAATGTATTGCTTCAATCCTTCATTAGCTGCCTAATCCAATTCATGTCAGCCTCTTCTCTTTTCTTCTGCCCTGTGTTTCTAACCTTGCGTCTAGAGAAAAGCTGTCTTTGCGATCCTTTTTTCAAACTGTTGACCAGCCTTGCAAAATTTGCACTTCTCTTCTCTGTTTCGTTTTCTCCCATGCTTCTGATGGTAAATAGATCCAAACCAGTAAAGAGGTGTATAGTTTTTGTATCACTCATTGAAATTACTTACCAAGAGCCTTGGTAGACTCTCCACCACTTGCGTGGCTTTTATATAAGATCAGAGCCAAATCATAGCAGCAGGTGAGCAGGGCTGAGCCCAGAGCAGTGGGAAGGGGGATCCACAAGCTGCCTTCTCATGCAGTGCCAGGAAAGAGTTGGAGGACCCCTCTGAGCCAAAGCACAGCACAGCTGGATGCCAGGGAAAGCCCTGCCCCAAGGGAAGGATTGGGAATAGTGATGAAGCACAGCTGGAGTGGGAAGTAGCTTGTGGTGCATCCCAATGCTCCTGGCAGCAGAAAGGACTGTTCCCCTTGCCTACCTGTAGCCCTCTTCCCATCCATTTGTGTTAGTCCCCTGACGCACGGTAGGACAAATAGGAACGACACAAATAGGGGGGTGTTTCTTCCCCCGGGGGTCAGCTGGGGCTCAGGCTGTGTGGCTCACCCTCATCTGAAATATAGGAGCTGTAAATCTAGAGGGGAAGGGGTTGGATCAGGTGAGGATCCCAACCTCAAGTGACAGTTTCTTCAAACTACCCATGTCTCTCAAATCCCTCCTGACCTCCACTCAGACGTCTCTCAAAAGTTTCATCACTTCCATTCCCTCTCTGAAATCCATGACTTTTCTTCTCCATCGCAGCCTGTAAAGGTTTGCTTTTAAACTGCCTGGCCCTATGACCTCCTTCTGAAACACACCTGCCAAAAAATAACCTTAATCACCTCCGTATCTTCTCTGCAGTTGTCTGTGATATTTCCTGAGCCTGTTTGACCCTCGTGGTCTCCAAAAGCTTGCTGATCTCACGCTTGCCTACTGGAGTCCTCCTGACCGATCCCAGCATCCTCATCCCCATCTCCTGAAATCCCCTGGCCCCTTCCAGCCCTTCTTCTCTCACAACCCGTTCTGCTGCTGCCCTGAAAAGAAATTTTTGCCTACGCTGCCAAAAAGCCTTCAGCCATCTCTGATTACAGTGGAAAACTTTCTTCAAGTGCTCTCTCTCCCAGCTGCAGGAAATCCTGAGGGGGCTATTCAGTGACCTCCATAATGAAATAGGTCAGATTAGATAACCACAATAAGCTTTTCTGGCCCTAAAGGCCTCCTGCAAAACAAATTGCATGATCTAGCACATAAGAACATGGATTAATAAGGACATTCAGGGAGGACAAACCGCGTGTTCCTAAAGCCTTTGAAACTCCAGATGCCAAGAGCATTCTAAACCTATGGATCTAAAGAGGGAGGAAAACAAGTGTAAGTGCAAAGGAACAATCTCTGTAGCCATGATGATTCCAGCATTACACCCGTATCATTTGTTTTGCATTATTAGACAAGTTACACAGACATCCCGTATTCCCCAGTTTGAACTAGCAAAATGCCAATGGACAAGGAAAAAAAACACAAAAGTTTGTTTTTGTAGGAATAACGTGATGACACATTTTCAGCAATATATACTACATCGTCAAGCCCTCATTAGACAAGCCAAATATTTTCATGTAATTTCTGCAGTAAAATATGAAAGCAGCAACATTCAGACAGAGAGGCTGGCTTTTGTTAGAGTGGGGCTCCAAGAATAACAGCTTGTGAATTACCAACACCATTGTTTGGGGAGAGAAAGTTGCTTGATATTAACAAATTCATTAAGCCCAAACTGACACACTTGTTAAAGCAGCCATTAGTCTCAATCTTCATGGATTTGTGTCCCAAACATACCAAATGACACCAATCGTGGGTACTGTGTTGGGGCACAGATATGTTTTCCAGCAGATGTTAACGATGATTTATGACTCACATTTCTTCCATGTACTATGGCATTCGTACAACTCATTTGTGCTACGTGCTTGCAAGAGTCATTTCACCCACCCACAATGCCAGGGAAAGGCGATTGTCTCTACGGATCAAAGGGAGCGAGGCTTGGAGCTGTTACAGGAGCAGCACACAGGTGTCTGGAGCAGGGGATGAGGAACATGAACTCGCCTGCTAAGGCCCACCTCACCAAAGAGGCTCTGAGCCTCTCTGTAATTCCTTCCCTGATCTCCCATCCCAAGTTATCATCCCGGTGGACAAATGACCTGCAGCACATGTCAGTGTTCCCTTTCTCAGTTAGGGACCATGCACAGGGACAGGGCATGAGCCCCAGACTAAGTGCAGTCCAGGGCCTCAGCACACGGCAAACTTTTTTCCTTTCTCCAGTAGAAACTGCCAAAAGGATTTAGGAAGATGGATAACAATTTGCCCAGGAGAAATTTGGCAAGGACACCAGTGTAAGTGTTCCAACCCATCTGATAAACTTCATGTGATATTGCTGCTTTAGGTATGCAGCAATGGTGTCTGACTACACAAAGTTTATTTATTTGCCGCTTGATCTGGGTTTTTTTTCTCTCTGAAGGACAGTTTCTCCTTGTCTCCATCTCATATCTTTGGGAGATTTGATCCAGGATAACAGAAGGAAAAGCGTGTTTCCACAGTATTATCAAGACAAATTACAGCAAAACATGTGGGAATCTGTACTTAAAGTACCCCCATTGCTGAACATTCATTTTCCTTGTTATCTCCTCCTTTTCCAAAGGAAATGGTTCTGCCTTCCACCTCTGCTGAAACTCCCATTTGCACAGCAACTCCAGAAATCTCATTTATACTGTGTAAGGCTATCATGCCAGACATTCAGATTTGGATCTGGAAGGTCACAAACTTGAGTGAAGATCAAAATGTGACACCATTATGGTGGTAATGCTCTTTCCATTCCTTAAAAAACTGCAGGAACAGTAACAGATACAGAGACATTGAAAGATAAAAGTTTTTACAGAAGCAGCAAACCCTTTTAGGGTCAGGCTAGCCTAGGTTTAGCCCAGTTCACCAAGTAATCTTTCTTGAAGCTCACATAAATCAATTTTAGACAAGGATCATGCTAATTTTCACCTTCTTACCTGTCTACATATTTCATTTATCTCCAAAATGACACTACATTGTCAAAAGAGATCTCATGAGTACTGTGGAGATGTGCAACTCCCATCACAGTTAACTGACATCCTACCACACCATTTATGTAGCACTGTCATCTGGAAAACGTTTCTTCCCTGCAGTAGTTTACAGCCTATATAGAAGAAAAATGTTAAATTTGGAGTGATGGAGACTTTCAAGTAAGAAAGAAACCCAAGGTTCTTTTTAATCCCTAGGTCCCTGGGAAACTCAGCTGCCAAGTATCTGTCCTACCCAACAAAGAAAGCCAAAGAAGCCCTACTCCTACGTGTCACTGTCTTTTACCACTCAAACAGAGCTAAGCTTTAGCTGGATTAAAGCAAAACTGCACAAACCACCAGAGACACATTATCAAACAGACCCATAGACAGCATGGAGACTAGCATGGCAGGATCAGATAGGAAAGACAGATCAGTGTATTATGCTTTTGTGTAACCAAAGAGTAGTATGAAGTAGCAGCAAATCATCCGTGTTATTCCTCCACCCTCCTCAGGGAATACATGTCCCAGTGAATCCAAATCCACTTCTGCAGATCTGTCAAAAAACCCATGGAAAACCTGCTTCCTCCTTGCTCTGTCACCTGTAACAAAACCTGAACCCAAAGCCCCCAACGAGCCTGTGGTAACCACAGTAGTAACCATAACAGGACATAGATTTCTGTCATGTTAAGCCTGCCCTGTACCAATACTGATCAGTGAGTTATGTGCTGTACCTGTCACCTGCACACATGTGCCCACAAAAAGTCAAGCACTGCCTCTCAATTGCACTTGCTGTGTTCATTAAAGCTTGCAGCACAGGATGCTCACTCTAGCTCATGTCACCAGCGTAAACTCCCACAAAATACAGTTATATTCATAGCAGAAAGCAAATGAGTAAATTAGGTGACTTTGTTATTTGAGAGGACTGAAGAAAATGTTCTAGAACTTCTCAAGGGCATACAAGCTGTAGCCCTGAGCTGAAACAGCCCCAGAAAATTCTGTTATTTGGGAGTGTGGGTAGAGTTCGTGGCTTGTCTCTCACTTTGCTGAGTCCCTTCATTTACTCAACTCTCTCTTCTTTCAGTCCCACGTGTAGTGGCTGAGTTTTGGCACCCTGTCCAAGTCTCCCCATCCTGGGAATACCGACCCCATTGGTTCTGGAATCAAAATGACCACACGGCACTTATAACATTTCCAGACAGACATAAATACACAGATTAGTCTTTTCTGCATTTTTCCTCATAAAAACAACAGCAGATTCGAAGCGCATTGGCACAAGCACTGAGATTAAGTATTGCAACCTGCTATTGTTGGCAGGGTTGCTCTGGCTTCTTCTGCTTTCCCCACCTCCTTGTAATCCTCTCTCCTCTTGGAGAGTAGTTAAATGCTATGTCCATTCATGTCACCACGGAGTAGTTTTGGCAGATGCATGCCCCAAGGCTGGGATGTTTTTACGAGAACCGTTTTCATATTTCACTGTTTGCCTGGCTGATCCTTTATCTGTTCTAACAGTTATACAACTAAACATACTGAACCTTCTGTCAGATGATTACATATTCCATGTTGAATTGCAGGATATGGAAATCCTGCCAAACACAGTCCTGATCTAACTCAGTCAACTTCAGTGCACAGCTAAGAATGAATTCAGACCTTAAACTCCTTTACGCTGGTCTTGGAAAATAAGTAGAAGCAAATCATCAGTAACATGTCTTTGATTTTGTGCACCTATGCCTTTCTAGACCTAAGGGTTCCTGTGGATGCCCTTTAGCTGTGAGCCATGGGTTTGTATGTACCACCCCTCTCCTCGGAGAGCGTTAGAATCCCACAGGCTAAAGCTGAAAGCATTTTGGTCTGGAAGCAGTGGTTGCCAGGATCCTAAAGAAAAAGAAAAAATGGCAGCAGATGGAGCCCTTCCCTTCACTGCTCGCTGTTGACCCAGCAGAGGCAGGAGGGAGGTGGAGGTGAGGGAGGGAGGGGCAGAGAGGAGCTCATTTCCCTTCTCCACCTGGCAGCATCCTCCCGGTGCTGCCGGCTCTGGCTGCACAGCTCCCAGCGGGCACGGGCTGCACTCACCTGCTCCTGGTAGAAAAGTTCGGGGCATTTTTCAGCTTGCATTTAAACATCCCCGAGACCATGAGGTGTTTGGGTTTTTCATGAGGAAGACCTCCTTCCTTTTTGAACTCATTATTCCCTAGAGAACTTCTTCAGGAGGAAAAAGCTGATCTATTCCCCTATCATTCAGCTATTGTTACTGAATCAAACCATTAATACAGCCTGAGGGTCTGGGGTGCACCTGATCTGAAGGAGACAACAGATGATGGTAGCAAGAGTTCAGGAAGGGATTTTCTCCACAGGAGAATCCTAAGAGAGAACGGACACATGGAAAGAAGGAAAAGCAAACGTACTGTTCATGTTCAAAAAACAGCTATCAAAGTGTTCTGTAACTTAGATTTCAAGATTTTTTCACAGAGTCTCTGAGTCCTCCTATTAATATTGCCACCTGGACACCTCCCAGACATTTTAGCCAGCTTATCATGTGTTTATTTTATATTTTCAGTGCTGTTACTCTGATCACAGCTGCCCACACACAACCAGCATTCTTTTGTATTAAAACCAGAGAAGGGTTGTTTATTTATTAGGGGGTTTTTTCTGTGTTTTGACAAGAGTAGCAACCTCATCCCCTACCAGTGTCAAAACAGCATAAAAGAGGCCAAAGCAAAGGAAAACTTAGTCATAAAAAGGTGGGAATGGAAGTTTTCAGCAGGAAAGTTCTTCAAAAGTATCACAGAGAGTGGCTGAATAATCGTCCTCAGCATCTCTGGGTGACTCACACACTGAATTTCTAAAAAAGAGTCATGTCCTGTTAATATTAGCATTTCAGTTCCTCAGTCCCCAAAGTTGGGGGACCACAGAGCCGTTCTTCTCCTCAAACCATTTTCCCCTGCATGACTTCTGTGCAGCCCCTCACTATCCCCACTTCTCGGGACCCTAACAGCAATTTCTGCTCACAGCAGATTTAATGAGGACTGCATGTTGATGGCTATTTAGTTGGCTGTAGCTATAATTAGACAGCTGACAAAGACTGACTGGTTGTGTGCTCTTTTTTTCTGTGATTACATATCATAGTTGGTCCATGTGCAAGACAAAAGATGATTTTTCTTCTTTGTCACTCCCCAAACTCCTCAAGGGAGTTGATAAGAGTACTGGCTGCTTTCTGCCACTTACCTCACTAGTAGCAAGAGGACATATATAGAAGATCTAAGCCAATAGAAATTTCAATAGAAATGTGTTGAAGTGACATACAGAGGAATTCAGACAGTCGCCTGCCTACGCCAGCACTTTTCCCTCTTTTTGCAGAAGTGCTGAGGTTTGGGGTTTTTTTGAGGGGAGGGGGAATATAAACAACTACTTTAATTTTTAAACGCTGTGCTTCTTGTTTCATGAAAAATAGTTGGTTGAACTGCACCTCCCAATGCACTGTGATGTCCTCGCACAGCAAAGGGAAGCAGTGCAAGGTGGTAATTCTGTGACTACAGCAGGACAGAGATGGGGTCAGGCCCATATGAGAAGTTGTGGACATGAAGATGGCCTGACATAGAACTTTCTAATAATATTTTACACCTGAAATATTTCTTAGTTTTACTCAAATCTTTCTATTTTTCATGCAGAAGACTCAAGTCTTCCCATTAAATTAGAGCCTTTTAATGAAAGAGTCAATGAAAATGTTTTTAAACATAATGTGCTAGTAGAATATTTGTTAGTTTATTAAAATAAACACATTATGATTAGTAATCACTCACAGTAAAAGCCTAGACTCAAACTCAAGCCAGAACATATATTTTGAGTGAGAAGACAGCATTTCCAAGACAGTTACTTTTCTAATAATAGTTCAGGACCCTACCAGCAAGAATAAAATTATCTGTAAAAGTACATAGAGCTATTCTTCATCTCCCGTTCACTGAGATGAGCAAGCACAGTATTATTACCAAGATAAATGGGTAAAACATGTTCCTGAAAAATAAAGACCGATTTAAAAAAAAAAAAAAATCAAGGAAAGACTTTTGATCCCTAGTCTGTGAAATCTCTCAGTGAAGGCAATGGAAATTATACTCGTGTTAGGACAAGGTTTCTACCCTACCAAAAAAGGCCATAAACACAGAAAAGTCAGGTGACAGATACTGGCACTCCTCATAACCTGAATTTGCTGTGGATAACACTATGTCTCCAACCAGAACCCGTCCAGAAAAAGATGGAATTTTTATCCTAAGAGAAGCAGAAACCTCCTATAAGCTTCGCACTCAAACATACAGAATGGAAAGGTAGCCCCTCTGTGGACACTGGCCAGAAATGGCACTGCTAACACTAGGCTTTACTTCATGGCATCACAGGGACGCAGGAGTGGAAGTAAAGCCTACAAGGCTGCAAGAAAAGCTCCATCCTAACTATGCTGTGACCAACCCAACTCCAGCTGCTACACATTTTCTATCAGGTTGCTTCTGGCAAGCGAACAACAGAAAGTAACTTATTCATTTTAGCAGCTACCTCCAATTTCTACCTTTCTTCCTCTGTCAAGAATGCCCTGGCTATTGCTTCGATAGCACACAAACAGCTTTCCCACTGTCTCTCCTGCTTTCTTCCACTGTTCCATAATTCAGCACAGCACCTTGTAACGCTCAGAAATTATACCCCAGGGTATCATTCCTAACACCTTCCCAGAACCCCCCAACAGCTGCCCCCACTTGCCTTTTGGGCAGACCTCCTCACAAGTCAAGCGGGTTGGTAAAAATAGTTCTCCCTGTCTGCCCCACTTCTGATTCATGGTCCACTTAGGTAACGTCTCTTTCAGCTACATGGAATGGCTGGGGCCTCCTGGACCCCAGGGACATTACATCCTCATAAATAAGGAGATTTATTTACAGATATAAATCAAGACACAATGTTTAGAACATGCTACAGGGAAACAGTAAAATGCAAGGAGAAGGAAAGAAGAATAATCAAAAGTCAAGGATTCTGGCCAAATTCTTCTTAAAATAGCTCTTCCAAGACATAGTGAACATTGTATCAAACTCACACAGGATCTTTGCTTCTTCATGACTCATTTCACTTGAGCTGGAGAGTAACAATTTCCTCCCTAGCCACCGACTCACATGGCTAAGACTAGGTAGACAGAGCTCAACCTGCTATGATTGATCAGGCCCCTCTTTAGGGTAAACGATGCATTTCATCAAACGCTACCGTACATCAGGATGTCAGCATCCAGAAAATCGTCCTCTTTAACACACACTAACCCCCTGCACACCCACACACACCCGTGCACACCCAGCCCGGTGGTCAGATCATCACCTGCTAGTGTTAACATGCACACAAGCAATTACGGAGCAGACATCTGTTCAGGATGTTGCTCACTGGATCAGCATCTTCGCGCTGAGGTGGCTGCAAGCCTCTGAAACATTTATGTTCTGACTCTGTGCTGTCTACTAGTGCGGGATGGTTTGTCTGTAAACGTCCCTCGTGTTGGCACAGCATTCACTGGTGTGAATTATGCTGGTTCTGGTTCAGAGCTAAAGCAATTATACTAATGGGGGAAAGTCAGCCTTGTGCAGACAAGATGAAGCCCGTGTCCTTCAGTTATCACTAAGTGGGAATTATGGAGTCCTGGATGGAAGAAGGTTTTGCAGATTTTCCTATAAACAATAAATAAACAGTGTCAATAACCTGTTCTGTTTGACAAGATAGGCACCATCTCAGGGAAATCAAATAATGATTTGGAAATTAAAAACAAAACACAGGTCAGTTACAGGTCATCTCAATTATACTAAAGTTTTAAAATGTTCCTCAGAATGAATGCCAAAGCAAAGTTTGAGTTTTCACTGTGATTTCTGAATACAGACTGATGCAACTCCCTCTGAGGGCATTGGTAATATCTTGAGATTGGCCTTGAAGGTAATTAAAAATTAAACAGGACAGCGGTTGCCAAGAGGTGGTAAATGCCCTTGCCAAGTCCCTGGTCCTCTGTCCTGGCATGTTGGTAGCAGAGGAGCACAGCCCTGGCCATGACACTGCAGAGGTCATCATGCCCCAACTTCTGCACCTCTGCACGATCACACAAGTGACAATTCTTCCTGTGCCCATCAGCTATAAAAAAAAAAACAAACCCAAAATATATTTGAAATACATGTGAGCTAGACATTACTCTCAAATTCACCATGCCTGACCCCAGGTGGCCATGAATAACCCACGAGTATCCCAGCATCTTCATACATCCAGCCTAATGGCCCCTTCTCTTGTGGGCTAAGAGCCAGGCAGAGCAGCGTGATTTTCAGGATGGGCTATGCCACGTGTTGAACTTAGACCCCTTCTCTGTGCCACTGTCACTAAATATTGCAAATAAGGGGACAGAGATTAGGAGGAGAGAGAGAGAGAGAGAACAAGCACTTGCATCTAATACACACACAACAAATTTAAACTGCACAGTTGTCTAATGTTGCCCACACCAGCAGCTGGAGCCCATGCACTGGAGCTGGACACAGCAGAGGCTGCACCCCGCTGCAGCACAGCCCCAGTGCCACAGCCACAGCACCTGGAGGTGAAGTGGGGAGCCAGTGCCAAGGCAGCTGAGCCGGCTGCCGCAGGGCACCCGGGCTCCTGCTCACGTTCAGTGCCGGTGCTACATTCTTATCCTGAGCAGGTGTTCCATGCCCCCTCACCCGGGACGCGGTGCAGCAGTGGCTGGGCTCGCTGGGCTGCCGTGGAGCCGGGAGCAGGGCGGGAGGAGGGAGGGATGGCCGACACTTCATTCAGTGATTGCAGCTCTCCTCCAAGGCTCAGACTTTGAAACAAGACATTGGCAGGACTGCTCAGAGAAATGATTTCATCCATGTATGAATTAAGCCAAAGAACACAGTACTTGTCCCTTTGGTGTTTATTTTAAAATAATTATTACATGTTCCCTTTTCTTTCAGGAACATTAAACACAATGCTGCACATGATTTTGTTCAGGAGGGCTGCAGATGGCTGAGATGCGGGAAAGTCAGTGGCAAGTACTGACATATGCACTATGGCAAGTACTCAAAAATGAACTCCTCATTCCCTTCAGCCTGAGGAATGCTGAATTCTGATACCATTTTGGGGGAAATGAAGATCAATAATAGCTAGCAGATTTATTTGATTGTTGATTTTTCTAGTGCTGGGCCACCAGTCCTGTTGTATTTTTACTCTTTAAATCGAGAGCAGACCTTTGCAACCAAGTGCCAGCGTTTGGTAGCAAGAAAAGCTTTCCTCAAGCAGCTGTCCTCTGAAAAACATGCCGTGGTTTGAAAATGTGGTTGCAAAATGTGGACAATGTGCACAGGAGTTATTAATGTTTGCAAGAAAATGTGCTGCTTCATCTCCATTATGGTCATTAAGCACAGCTGTGGTTTTGCAAGCAAAGAATTCTGCACTCATTCTTAGAGCTGAGATTTGGATTTCAGAAGCAGAGACACAGGTAGTTCCTAGAATTCCTCTCTCAGCTACGACACAAACTTATATAGACACTGGAAAAAGACTTCCCTTTATCTTAATGGACCTAGCACACAGATTGCAGAAGGAATTTAAAACAGGGGTTTGATGTCAGATGTTTCATATGGACCATATTTCTCACAGTGGAATGAAAAGGGAGTATAAATACATATATATACATATATA
>VZTI01005431.1:763121-812198 GCA_013397865.1 Struthidea cinerea | reverse complement strand
AGGGAGACAATATGCTCTCCAGGAAAACAAAGCAAGCCAGCCAGCTCTACGACCATTTGACTGGGAGACAGCTCCAGAGTCATTCCAGTACTGGCAGTACAGCTAAGCCAGAGTTCTCCTATAAGCCAGATGACACACTTGGAAAAATATATTCCAGAGCTTGTTATCCATCCCCTGCACCTGCCAAATTTGCCCATATGGGACCACAGGTGTTGGCTCAACCCAAGGAGGAAATGGATGAGAAAAGGCAGCAAGATGAAGAGTATCAATATCTCAAGCAGTGAGTATCATCAAGCCAGTGCTGAAGTTGCTACAAGCCAATTTCTGATGAAAGGATTGTGATGTTTAGAAAGTCCAGTCCAAGGAAGAGGGTGCTTTTAGATACCTGAACGGCCAGATATTTAAAAGGCCAACATATAAAATGCCTATCCAGCCTGGGATGCTCCATTTTCACACATGTATGAACACAATAGCTGTCAAACATTTGTGGGCACAGGTGCTGGAAAGCACAGCCTTCAGCTTTGGTGGCACAGGGCCTCTTTTGGGTAGTTGACCATTAAGTGATTCCCCAAGCACTGTTAACATAACTCTCCTAACAGTGGTATGAACAAGCCAAAATGTTCACCCCAAATTCCAAGCCGCTCCTGTCTGGAAGTTGTGTCTCTGTGCTAGTGTAGCAGGGTGCCCAAATGAAACACCACCCTGGAAAGCACGATATATTATCCCGAGACTGCAGTATTAGCATGGCTCTGTGGCTTCTGGAGCTGACACCAAAGGGGCTGAGGGCTCTCTGAACCACACAGATATAACCAGGGAGGAATTTGCTTAGCACCTGCCCAGGTCTGATCTCTCTTCCAGGAGAGTGAACTAAAGCAGAGTTGTCCTTGACTAAGTGCAGCATACCTGACTTTCAGTTCCAAAGGCTGGCCCCCGACTGCTGGCTGCAGATGAGTCAAATCCTGAGCAGTGCACAGATCAGCACTATATCTGTCTTTGGGAAAAAGCATGGGAATTTTAGCATCAAAAGTACAAAAGCCTAGCACTTGAACAGGAACAGCGTCTCTTACATTGCCAGCTTGAGCCATCCAAAAGTTGCAGACAGGTTCCCATATTCATGAACTTGTCTTTAGCTAAAAATCACACCGCAAGATATGATTTTAATAACACATTTGGGGTTGATTGCATTTGCTGTCTATGGGGTTTTTTTTACCACTGGTGTCTCCTTCCAAACACTTCCACAACAGGAAGGCTCAGAATGTGTTATTTTATGCTATTTTTCAAATGAAAGCTGAGGTTCTTATGCAGTCATCTTAACTCCAGGAGCTGTGTTTTTTAAGGCACACACCAAATGTCAAGGGACTCACGATAAAATCTCAAGAATTGGCAAGATTGCCTTTGCTGGCTTTGGGGAACGAGCAGGTTGTTGTTGGAGCCACGCATTAGAGGGAGACACACTCACATGTTCTTAACCAGTGAACTGTGCACCGAGGTATAATGGCAATCCGCCCAGTACTGACATGGAGCAACAAGAACAGGATGCACAAAATTCCCAGGCCTCTTAAGCTAATGGAGAAGCTTTGTTAGTTTCACTAAAAAGGGAACCAATGACATAACCTGTCATAAACATGTTGGGGCCATTATATACACAGACATGAGATGTATTTAAACTATAAAAACCCATTTAATAACCAAAAAGACAGCTGCGTAATCTGCACATTACACTCACAAAAAGGAAATAAAAGTAAAATGAACTGGAACATGTGTGTCTGGAGAGAAAAGGGGTGAGAGAGGACTGAAGACCGCTCAGAGGAATCTAGGACCTACTTTAGCAGGAAAGCACTCCTATCCTCCATTCTCTCTTGCTCTGTACAAACCCTATTTTTACAGGGGTTTTTGATGGTTTTTTTAATACAATTGCACATATACTAACAATGGGACAATTTTCAATAGGGGAAGTAAGCTGGGAGCAGGACTTTATCTTCTCTGTTGACAGGGAAAAACAAATGTGTGCTGATCTCGGTGTCCAAACGATCTGGCTACCATCACTCAGGATTGAGACAAAGTCCAAGGAACGCAGTGAACTGGTCCTTAACTTTCTTGCATTGAAGTGCAACACTGAGGCACAATACGGCAGAAAAGAAAGGGACCTGCTCTCTTCATCTATCTCTGCCTTTTGTCTTGAAGGCATTGTAGATTTACGTGCAACAGGAAAACCGACTGAAATGTATTTAACTAGGACTATGCTCACAATGTATTTGGGGTATGAAGGTTTTTATAAATCATATCACTTATGTTTTGCCATCTCTATGAAGGACAGGTTTAGCTCTATAATAACTCACTGAGGTTTTGTCAGGATCAATTTACATTTGTCAGACGCTCTGCAGTCTTCAAACAAAAGCCATAAAAAACAGCACTGCACCAGTATTTCATCTTTTTAAAGGTTATGATTTATAGCCCATAGAATGAGAAGAAGAGGCAGTGGAGGGGTGTGTTTCTCTCCCAGCTGCAAGCACTGATCTTCTCAAGAGAGGAACCAATGTACAAAACTCAGCAACATGTATCCTTAATACTAAAATAGAGATCAAAAAAACCCTCCGAGGTGCCTAAATGTCTGTATCTAATTTATGGGTAATTTACAATGGAAATAGATGATTTAAAAATGTATACAAATTGTATCCTTGCACATCAGGGCAGATAGATAGTTTAACTACAAAATAATGAACATGAAGTGTCTCTTGTGAGCTGCCAGGTAGACATTTTGATTGCCCAGATTTCATGAAACTCAAACCAGAAAGAGCTTGAAGTCTTCCAAATATTCTTTAACTCTATCAAGTGTGTCGGTGCTCTACAGACGATGACAATATATTTCACCAGAGTTGCCAAAAAATTGTTTAATTTTAAGCAATGCCTGTATTGCATTACTTTTACAAGTTGAGCCAGGGTGTAGGGCAAGATCAGCTCCATAGAAGAATAAACCCATTGCCAATGTTTTCTTTGCATCCATAAAACCAATTTCACACAGCCATTCCTTAACCAAGGAGAAAGACAACAAAAACAACAATAGAACCCCTGTCATGTCCTTGTCTCCTCTAGCCCTCAAGTCAGCACTGCTTTTCCCAACTTTGCCAATCAGACTCAAGCGAGTGAAGAGTTACAGAGAATGTCTGTGCTGCCAAGAGCTATTTCCAGTGGACTTTGATCAAATGATGCTGTAATCCCTAATGGGAAGCATACTTCATTTATAAGGTATTCTTTGGTGTCATTCCCAAGGAGCAGGCATAGGAGTTTTTGAGCAGCAAAGCTCTTTCCCTACAGAAAGTCTGTGCGAGGGTAGCGCTGCCATGTCCAGTGTAGGTGTCCAGGCCCGCCCAGGCCACTGGGATTTCGGCGTTAGCCATTGGTACAGTCAGAAAAGGCCAAGGGGGTCAGAGACAAGACTCAGCTCTGAATTCCCTCAGCCACAGACCTTTACCCAGCAGCAACGACAAACACACAGCAGTGCGCTCCGATTTTATCTTTTGCAGCAAGGAACACGACAGCAGGCTGTTCTGACATTTGCACTTTCATGCAATTTGTTGAACTTAAGAGACCCGGGTTGTTCAGAACAGTATTTTATTTTCCCTGAAGGTTTATTCTGAGACCAAGGACAATTAGCTCACATTTTAACAAGGAAGCAATTAAAGTGCATGACGTTCATAAAAATGATTTATCACGCTATTAAATTAGGATGAAAATCATCAAAGTTCATGATAGCCGAAGAAAAACAAATATAAATTAGCTTCATATTTGGTTCATACCCCGATGCTTATCAGCCTGAAACGCGTGTATTTATTCTCCAGTGCTGCTGTGCAATTTTGTCATTGTGTCTGGGCATTTGGAAAACCTACCATTTTCATTCTGTTCTGAATAGCAGCCCTTTAAATTGAAAAGGCTTAGATAGCCCTTATCTGCTTAAAATGTCCTTTAAAAATAGGTTTGGCTTCTAGAGTTAAAGGCGTTTTGGGCACCCCAGGCAAATCTGCTGGAGTCAGGTGTGCCACTGGACACAAGGAGAGCCCCTTACCACCCCAAACCCACTGCTTCTTCCATTTATCCATTTATCTATGAATTTACAAAAAAGTCTGCTCTCATAAATAATAAAAAAATCTATTCTTTTTTAATGTGCCTTCACTTTTTTGTTAGGTTTTTTCCACTGTTTTTACATTCTAAACAAAAAAACTAAGATTTTTTTCTGAAATGACAGTTTCAAACCAGCACACTTTGTTCCCATTTTCTTGCCTAGCATATTTGGAAATTGCAAAGGTATCTATTTATTATGAGATATAAATATGTTAATAAGTCCTCAAGAAAAGAAGAAGCAATGAGAATGTGTCCCAGTGGTAGCAATATAGAACCAGAGAGGAGTCTTTCTACTACTGGCTGCCTCTGTGACACTAAGAAGAAAAGTTATCTGTGCCTTTGTTTTGTTGGTGAAATTACAACATATTAACTCCTTCGTAAGACTTTTGTCTGAAAAACATTTGGGCACTTCTATAAAGAAGCATTATGTTCTTTTAGGCAACGTTTCCCAAACAATCAGGGTTTCCCTTCCATACCAATATACAGAAGCCCCTTGTAGCAGCTTTCTGCTCTTCACTAGCATCTTTCATAAGAATCCTTCCAGTACCTCACTGCCAGCCCCTCAGATTCTGACCAGAGAGCAGCTTCAAAGTCTGGCAAAAGCTGCATCCCTGCAAAGGTCCAGTTTGCACAAAGTTTAGGGATCCTGCCGTGCTATCAGAGGCTGTGAGCCTGCTGGCCTTTCCTAAGGTCACAAAGCGATGGGAAGATACACCTAAGAATTGCAAATGAGGCCTCCTGAGCAGTAAAATCATCAGGAAAAATCTATCCTTCAATAGGTAAGAGCCAGCTCAGATAACCTGCCTTCCTATCCTAAATTTGAAGCACGTGGGGAATTGAGTGCCTTACTTATTAATTGCTGGAAAGATTCCTGGTTTAGATGTCTGAACTCCATGTCAACAACAGAGTTCCTTATAGATTTAATTTAAGGGAATTGTTCATCCACTAGTTACTTGTTAAATTGATTTGCTGAATAGGGACTTGTGTTTCAAAGTCATAATAAATTTCTGTTACTGTGGACACTGTTTCCCTTACTACAACTTGGTAAACATTTATTTACTAAAATTTGGATTACACAATTTGCAAGTAAATTTCACAGGTTCCTTAAGAAGGTTCCTTCATGACTTGGAAAGCATCATGCATTATCACATCAATGCAAAGGGAGCTAATAAGAGCTTATGTACATCTGTTCTCTAGAAAGTAAAATTAAAGAAAAAAAAAGTGTTTCCATTCCCCATTTCCTTAGCAAATCATCCTTACTTTTTTTGAAAAAGGAAAGCACTAAATGCTCTGTCTCCATGATGAGTTCTAAATAGATATTTTCAATGAATTATCCTGATTGAGCTGCCTGTCAAGATAATGGTATAAATTGCTCCTTCAATCTACATTTACAAACTGATTTGAACAGCCTCAGTAAAGACTCAGACAAAAGTTAAAGGAATCTGATGTAAATCAACAATGAGATTAGTGTTCAGATCTCCTCTCACAGACAGGCTGTGCTGCAGCTGAACAGACTCATGTTACAGTTTCTTTTCTGTTTTGCTTTAGTTGCCTTATTTCAGCTCTGTTTAAATTTTAAAAGTATGAGTGGCAGGCTAGAAAGAGCATTCTGAGATAGATAATGAAATATTTCCGGAACTTCAGATACTGCATCTTAAAAACTTGCATTCACCAAATGAAGGACTGAATTTTACATGCAGGAGATGCATTCAAGTGTTGAAAGACACACAAAAAAGGGGATTTTAAAAACTAGAAATTTTAGAGTACTTTACATGTGATATGGACTTAAAAGGCAGAAGTATTGCAGGTCTTATTAATGAACCTCAATCTCATATAGAAAATGTTATTTTTATCTTTCCACTTCCCTGCTATAAAAAAAATATGTTTTTTACTGTGTTTAGTTTAATTTAAATAACTTGATCATTAGAGTGATGCCCATTTTATTTTGTTTGTAGTTCAGAGGATTTAGGTGTTCTAGTAACTTTTAACAGCATGTTCCAATACTGTTTTACCTTCTCAATTACTTTACAGCCAGTAATAGAAGAAAAAGGAGTAATGATAATTGGATATAAATTTGCAGTATTCATGTTCTGAAAAATGATTAGAAGCCTTGAAAAATGTTGACATACCTCACTGTTCTGTTTTGCTCTGGTTTAAATATCAGTGTATTTATTAAAGCTGGTTGGAAAATTTAATCACATATAATATTTTCTTTTTCATCAGATGTGAATTCTTTCCAGGTTTTTCGAGACTCTCATTTTTCTATACATCTCAGAAAATCTGTATTAAATGAGGTAGGATTTATTCCAAGTTATCCAGTGCATATCTTCAAAGAAGTATGTTATGCATATATCTTTTAAAATAACTTATTATGTAAATAGTCATTAATACAGAATAGCTGGGGAAAGATTACTTCAGAAAATGTTGGTCTTTTAAAATGCTATGTGAGAGAGATTTAATGAACATAGTGAATATTCTGAGTTATAGTTCTATAGTTATAGTTTGTGTAGTATTTTATATTCATCAGATTTAACTCTTGAGGTTATTTTCTATGGGGTTTTTTCATGGATACATGTTATCTGGTTTTTTCCACAGCCAGAAACTAATTCCTGAAGGGCAAGATTTTTTTCTTTTTGAACTTGTTGCGTGATACTTGATTCTCCACTGCAAATAACTCGTACACGTAGTGGAGAACCATCCACGTGTGGATGCTCAGACTCTGATCTCACAGCTCTGGGCACAGAGGACAGACAGCTGCAGCCACCCGCGGCTCCAGCACAGGACCCACGCACAGAGCTGCTGCAGGAGCAGGACCAGCTCCGTCACCTTCAACAAGGTCAAGGTCAGGAGGAGTTTTGGGTACAAGGACTTCAGCAATAACCTCACAGGTGGTTCTTAGACATTAAGAGCTGAGGGTATCCCCTCCTTCCCCCAGCATTAGGGATCTAACTGAGGCTAGTTTGGAGCCCAGTCACTGTAAATTCCCGGTATGGTCCTGGAAGAAAGACAGGCTTCGTGTCCACCTGCAGAGCAGAGCGAAGACTGGACGCGATGTCTGGAGAAGCTGACCTCTGCCTGTTGACTGCTGTGGGAGTGCGACCTGAGGAGATGCTTACTTAGGCACTTCCAGAAATTTCCTACAGCTCGGCAGAAGGGATCCAGGAATAGAAGTACTGCAAGAAAAGTGGCACAGCTGGGTCATGGATTTTGCCAAAGATGCTTATTATAGGAGTGTTTATCTAATTTAAGCCTGGAATGAAATCCTGCTAGACATACACTCCATTATTTTTTTTACCCTCTGAGCAGATCTCCCATCAATCTCTGTGGTGGTAACCCAAGGTAAAACCTTGGTTTGTAAACACACAGAGGTTGAAGTACACGAGCAGTCCTTCTGAAGTCAATGGACCTGGCTTTTTCAAGAGGGATTACTCGGCATGTGTGCAATGAGCAGGACTTCAAAATGGTGATGCCCAAGCAAAGGCTTTCATAAGAGAGAGGCAGGAGGCAGAAGCAGTTCAGTTCCTCTGGTGAGAGATGAATGTAATTGCTACTTGAAACTGTTCTTGCTACCCAGGAAGCTGCCAACTGCCTGCCATTGCCTGAAATTGCCCAAATTCAAGGAACACGGGGGAACATGGCCAGTCATTATAGTGATTTCTCCCTTGCCAAGGGAACTGAACTACTACAGCTTCCCATGGGTTCACACCAGAAGAGGCAATATTCCCAAACTCCTCAAAAAATTGCTCTGAATTGCTATTACATCAATGGGAGTTTCACTTTGGAGTCTTAATATTCTTCAAATACAAAAGGTTTTGTGCCATATAGAAATTATATTATCAATGCAATTTTCTGGCAGCACAAAGATATGTTTGTCACTTCTTTGCATCTTCTTCATTCTAAAATATGACTGGAGCCATGGGAGAGGAAGGCCATCAAGGGACAGATCCCATCTCAAGGCTACCATTACCTTTCTGCAGCAAGTAGAGCTTGCTAAACCCACTTTCCTCTAGCCTGAGGAAGGACACACAACTTGACAAGTATGTTCCTCATCAGGCCATCGGGGGGTTTGTTAAGTGGCAAAACCAAACAATCCTTTTTCATATAGACTGTGCTGAAAAGTGACTTTCCTTTTATAAACTGGGCCCGAGTCTCTCTCAGTCACGTCTGTTTTCTGTCCATGATCATTGCAGGGGAGGGAGGGGAGTCAAAGTGATTCAGCGCTTGGAGCCTCATCCAAGACTGCACAGCTTGGATCACTGTCATGTTGGGAGGCAGGAGGATGATAGGAGAATCTGCTAGCAGAATGCCTCAGATTGTTTGCCCTTGCACTTAATCCACTTTACATTTCCTCTCATGCCAACACTAGCAGCAATCAGCAGCTTCGAGACACTGGAGGTTTTGTGTAGCTCTTGAACATTGTTTTGCTTCAATTTTTCCTCTCAGTGTTGGACTTCTGTTTTCTCTTTTGTGATATATGTGGTGGTTATGAAAGGTGTGCCTGTGAAAACAATACTGACAAAGGGTTCTATTCAGTTCACCCAGGAGTACCACAGGAATTATGCTGAAGGTATCCAGCTATTGTAAAGTCATGGAATAAATTAGGTTGGGAGAGACCTCTGGAAATCATCTGGTCAAAACTTGTACTCAGAGCTTCAAAATTAGATCAGATTGCTCTGGGCTTTGTTCAGTCATGTTTTGAAAATCTTCAAGGATGGAGATTGCACAGCCTCTCTGGGCAATCATGCCAGTGGTTAACCACTGATTGTGAATGGTTTTTCCTTATATTCAGTCAGGATTTGCCTTGCTGCAGATTGTGATGATTGCCCTCTGTCCTTTTGCTATGAACATCTGAGAAGAGTTCAGTTCTATCTTCTCTGCAATCCTCCTTTAGGCAGCTGGACACAACAGTGAGTAGATGCTACTCATGCTGAGAGAACCCAGATGTCTTGACCTCTCCTCCTATCTCAAGGAATCACCATTTCCCTCAGCCTACTGGCTACGCTTTGGCTAATACAGCCTAGGGCACATTAGCCTTGCTGGCACAGGAGCCCAGTGAGGAGTTCTGTCCCATTTGGTGTCCACCAGGACCCCTACCTACGTCCTTTGTTGCAAAGCTTCTTCGCAGCACTCAGTCACTCCCCAGCCAGCAGTGGTGCATGGTTCAGGACCTCACATTCCTTTTTGTTGAGCTTTCTGAGGCCCCTTTCCCCAGCTTGTCCTGTCTTACTGGATAGCAGTGAAACCTCCAGCATGCTCAGTGCTCCCCTCGGTTGGCATTATCCACAGAGGTGCCTGCCAGGACGTCACCCGGGACAGTGGTGAAGGTGTTTGACACCATCCATCCGAGTACCACAGCTGAGAGACACCACTCAGCACTGACCCCCAGCCAGACCCCAGCTCACTAACCACTCACCTCCAACCCAGACAGATTTTCAGCCACCTTTTTATTCCACATCTCCTGAGTTTGGCTACAGCACCTCTCTTGCCTGTGGACATTAGTGTTGCTCTGTGGTTGAGGAAGCATTGCAAAAATTCGAGCGCAGAGATCAGAGGCAGGAGAGCTGGGCTGTTTCCCAGTCTCTGCTGTGTGACCTTCAGTAAGTGGCCCAAGCCACAGACACCAGATGCTACATGTTGTTTAAATAAGTCAGCCTATACCAAAGATTGTAGATGCAGCTGCATCTGGGGCAAAACTCTGCTTGTGAGACAGCTGAACTAACATCACTGCCAACAACAGGAGCTCATGCCCAGAATTAATAAATAAATTTAAATCAAAATAAAATTTTGAAAAATACTTCTGTAAAGACATTCCTCTCTGGCATCTAAACCTTAGCATAATGTTTTAGGCTCAAGCTTAAGTCGTCCTCTCTACAAGATGGTGACAAGATAACCTAAACTCGTATGCTGCAAGTGTGCCAGTGGTGCCACTTCAGTGTTGCATGTGAATTAAGAATAAAATATGCAATCAGCCATAAAACTTTTAGTGCCACAAAAATCCCCTTGCAAGGTGATTTCAGATGAGGAGCAAGCCATGGCAGTGACTGGATGATCTCTGTGAAGGCTGCAGCACGCAGGTATATGCACAACCTGCTGTATTTTGAGTACCAAATAATACTGGATCAGCAGAAATTCACATCCAGTGTCAAGATGCACAAAACTTGATTAATTTTAGACAGCTCCATGGGATGTCACACGGGCTACACAGGAGCCAAACTGATTAAAGCAGAGGTAGGATCAGAAATCATCTGCAGAAAGAGGCAAAAGCCTCCCAGCCACGCCATTGCCAAAAAGGGCTTTTTCTCACCACATAGAGTCTCCGGATCATTGCCATCATTTCACATTAGGATTCAGGGAGGGGGCCAGGCACGTTTGTGCATGGCTTGCTATCATGCATCCTTCTTTGCATGTGTTTTCTTCACACATTGGTAACACAGGGGAATATCCCAAACAGGGACAGCACATAGTACCTGTGACTAGGCAACAGCCCTCCTCTAAGCCTCCCTCCACCCTACTGGCCGGCTTTCCTGACACTAGGAACTCTGGGTTCAGCCTGAAACTCCATGTAGGTGTGTTGAATGAAGTTGCAATGTAAGTTGTATGGATACAACACAGATACAGCTCTGTATCTGTGGGGCTTCTGGTGGACAAAAAGCTGGATATGACACAAGAGTGCCCTTGCAGCGCAGAAAGCACATCATGTCCTGGGCTGCATCCAAAGCATTGCAGGCTCCAGGTTGAGGGAGGGGATTCTGCCCAATGATTCTGCTCTCATGAGACCTCACCTGCAGTGCTGCATCCAGCTCTGGGTTCCCCAGCACAAGAAGGATGTGGATGTGTTAGAGAGGGTCCAGAGTGGGCCACAAAGGTGGTGAGAGAGCTAGAGTACCTCTCCTGTGGAGACAGGCTAAGAGACCTGGAGCAGAGAAGGCTCAGGGGAGGCCTCTAAGCAGCAATGTCTCCAGACAGAAAGAGACCTCCTAGTAGCCTTCCAGTACCTAAAGGGGAAACTTGAACTACTTATAAAACAAAGGGAAGGCAACTTTTTCCACTGGCAGATAGTGATAGGGCAAGACAATGGTTTTAAACTAAAAGAGGAGAGATTTAGATTAGATATTAGGAAGAAATTCTTTACTGTGAGGGTGGTGAGGCACTGCAACACATTGTGCAGAGAAGCTGTGGATGCCCCAACCCTGGAGGTGTTCAAGATTGGATGGGGCTTTGAGCAACCTGGTCTAGTGGAAGGTGTCCTGGCCCATGGCAGGGGCTTGGAACAGGATGATCTTTAAGGTCCCTTCCAACCCAAACCATTCTGTGATTCTGTGACACTTAGCGCTGTTTGTCCCTGCCTGCAGACACACCTATCCCGAGCAGGGATGCTGTCTGCCCCGAACAGGCAGGGAAGAGGAGCCCCAAGGAGCCCCAAGGATCACTGTGCAGCCCCTGGGAGGCTGGAAAAGGGGGACGCACTGCTCTGACAGCGGTGCCGGTGGCAGGATCCAGCTCCCTTCCCTTGCCAAGGAAATCTCCTGGGCAAAAATCCCGGCACAACATCCATCAATGTGCCCTGAGCCAGAAACTGACGGCGGCGGGCTGCGGTGCCGCGGTGCCGGTGCGCCGTCCCGGAGCGGCGCTGAGGGACGATGCCACCGCGGCCGCCCGCCCGCACGGACCGCGCTCTCCGTACGGAGGGGAAGGGAGACACCTAATGGGAACCAGCGCTAAAAGCGGCGGGGCCAGCGGCGTGTAGGGGTGTGGGAGCGGCTGGGCAACCACCGCTCTGAACACTGCTTCTGCAAAGACATCCAGACGGGTAGGCTGTTGTTCCACCCCCACACCAAGGAAATATTATGTCTGCAGGTGACAGCAGCATCGTGCACTAGATCAGCCTGGATACCTGGGGACAATCGGCATCAAAATTGTTTCCCTTAAGAGAAGAAAGGACACTGCACCTTGCTCTCCCCTTTCCTGTGGGCCATGAGCGCCAAGTCCTACTGAGAGGTGGGGAAGTCTGACAGGTCCCAGAGAACACAAAGACTCAGTTCCCGTAGTGCAGCACTAATTTAATTCATTGATTTCTGACCGTAGAAAGAGCCATAAGGTACCAGTGATATGAAGCAGCAACCTCATAGATCATCTTCCCAAACAGGCCTCCACTCACAAGGAGGCTGAGCCTGGTGAGTTATAGATACTCTCGAGTTACCCAGCAACTAATTAGTAGGATTCCCTACTAATCCCTTGCAAGGCTCCCTGGCAGCAAGTACTGCTCCCATTTTACAGGTTTTAGATCCCAAGGGGATGAGGAGGGCTGCAGCTCATCAGACTGATGGAAACAGCATTCAGCCCCCTGACAGCAACATGACAAGAAGAATTAGCCGGTGAGGCCAGGCAGTAGATTACCTCCACAGCCACACAGGCAAGCGTGGCAACTCACAGAGAAGAGAGCAGCCATGCAAGCCACCAAGTGAAATCTGGAAGAAACCTCACAGATCACTGTTAATGACAGCTGCTCAGCAAGGAACAAAGTGCTTCACACTGGTCATGGGCTGAAGCCCATGGTTGTCCATGCTGGCCATCATCTTAGACAGATGCACAGCATTAGCTTGCCAGGGATTTCAAGCTTTTGTAGTCCTAACCCGCTTTGCAGTAACCCGAGATAGGAAATAAAAGCGACTTCTTGCCAGCATTCCTGGATGTGCTTCAGGGTGAAATCTGTCTGCTCCTCTCTGGCCAGGCTGTGCCTATAACTGTGTGAGTCTGGGGAAGCACATGAGCGGCTTTGTGGTGAAAATGTGACTCAGCAAGTTCTGTGCTCAGCTGGATCCTGGAGGCAGCTGTGGGTGTCTGAGATGGAGGTGAAATACCTCCAACAGGCTGATGACAGTTCCTTGGGAGAGAGCTGCCCACTGGCGCAGGTACCTGTGGGGAGCAGGATGGGGGAGGCCACAGTGCATGGCAGAGAGAGCAGAGATGCTGTAGAAAGAGATGGAGATTAATAGTACAGGTATCAGGGGTAGTCAGGGAAAAGGGTAAGAGAAAGAAAGGAGCACAGGGCTCCTCTACAGGAGAACAGGAGAGGGGAAGGACATATATATGTTCCCCTGAGAGGGAGCCAGGAAATTATGTTGATGATAATTACGCTGATAATAGGTGAAATTATTGCAGATAATAGTTCCACCAGTTGTGGAATTGACTGCAATAAGCATATCAACAAAATATCTAATTCTTTAATACAGTCAAGCGTTTTTCTTGGTTCCTGACAGCAAAAAGCATGTCACCCTTAGCACAGGACACCAGAGGTAGCAGCAAGGGGAGACACAGGTCTGAGCTTGGCATGCCCAGGGTCTGGGAAAGGTTTACTTGTGTTTAAATCTTACTGAAATAAATTAGATTTAAGCAAGAGCTTAACTACTGCACTCAATAGAGATGTTTTCTTGAATCAGGCCCTTCATCAAGAAATGTTAATTAGATGTATTTCCTTCTGAAGACATCTGCCTGTGAGGACAATTTCATCATCTCTGAGATGCTCAAATACATTAGTAACAGGGCTCCACAGTCACCTGGGCAGGCAGAGTGCTGAACCTCTCAGATCCCAGTTCTGCTACTGCAGATCATGACAAATAGTGGTTTGTTTTTTGTTTTTTTTTAATAACCTCCTAAATAGCTACTTCAGTCGTGCTAAATGCAGGACTGCTCCTCATGAGAAAGATGACAATCCAGTCTTGGGATTCCAACTCCTTCATACCAGGACTTAACAGACAGCTCTGAAGACCACCACGGTGCTGGTGTCACAGGCACTACAGGAACATGCCGTGCATGGTCCACCTCCTCCACCTGCGCAGAAAAAAGTCATATGCCTTCAGTACAAAATAAACCCATGCAGTCAAATACCAGAGTGAGGTGGGGGAAAAGTCAGACAAATTAAATAGAGGGATCAGATTCCAGTATGCCCCAAAGGTCACTCAGTGCAGGGTCTGCTGGAGGGAAGGTGGGAGCAGCGTTGCTCCTCCAGGGAGGGTGCCAAGCTACCACTCTCTTGATGATTAATCCTGGGGAGCAGGAGGCAGTGGAGAGCACCCTGCCAATGGTAAATGTGGTGATGGGGCACTGGGGGCATATATATGCATCATTAGTCATCTGTAAGAATTTTGTTTTTGTAACCTCTGCATTTTTATCTGTCACTTCGAGCAATAAATATGCACTCCCGCCAGTGATTTGACATTACACTTGCTTTGGATGGTTGCCTTTCCCAAATATTAATAGTAACTCATTGTGGACACAGCATTGGTATTTAGTTAGATCAGACCAGCTTCTTTTAAAAAACAACTTTTCGTATAAAGGGAACAGATGTTTTTAATTTACACAAAGAACAAAAACAAAGTTCTATTGTTCGGTTATAGTGAACACAAACATTACGGACACTGAGAAATTAACACCAATTGCATGTTTAAAAAAAAATTAACAGCCCATCAAGGTACAAGTCTGCTTATTTGTGCTTTTTCCACCACTTCAACGACTTAGTGGCATGCAACGACAGCAACTGTTGCTTTTTGGAATTCACATGCATTTGAGTGTGGCATGTTTTAAAGATACAAATGGCATAAACACAAGGACAAGTTCTAAACACACATTATACAGACAATAATAATAATTATTATTATAATATTTTAATAATAACAGATGAGGAATGTAAACTCTCACAGTCCAGAGCATAAGCCAACTACTTGCTCATGGGGATAGGAAGAAATTGCCTCTTTGAGCTGATTTTTCTACAGTTGTTCCTTACAGGTATATTATACCCTGCGCCATCTGCACAGAACAGTAAGGCCTCAACCCTCTGAAACATGACATGTGCATATGAAGACAGACAGACAGACCAGTGGCATCAGTGAGGTTATCTTGTGCCATGGTATGAAGTTCAACCAGAACTATCATTAGATGGTATTTTACCCTGGGAATTCAAGAGCCTTTTGAATGCATTTACAAGCTCCTGGTGCTTGTGGATGGGAGCAGAGCTCAAGCTCACAACTGTGCCAAGGTGACCAAGCTCATTCCAGAAAAACAATGCCACCCTGCAGGCGGAGGCCACTTGCACCTCTCTGTCTCACAGACACCCTGAGAAAACACTTCTCAGAGATAAAGCTTAACACCATTCCCATTTCTCACCTTCTGAACCCACAACCTTGTTATCCAATTCTCATCTTACTCCAAGGCGTATCTGTTCCCATGGGGAAGCATCTCTTCTAGCATCTCCTTGAAGACTTTCTAGAGGCTGTCTCTAGTTGAAGGCCACATCTTAACTCACCTTCTTGGGCAGCTGCTTCTAGGTTTAGAAACACTGACATAACAATATTTCTATCTCTATTTCAGGTTTGCCAGTCCTACAGTTGCAAGAGGACAAGGAGGGCAGAGATACCTTACATTGGCTTTTCCCAACCCGTAAGTATAAGCAAAGATTCTACATAAGCAAAGACTGTTGCTCAGAGAAGCTGTGGATGCCCCATCCCTGGAATTGTTCAAGGCCAAGTCAGATGGAGCCCTGAGCAACTTCATCCAAGGAAAGGTGTCCCTGCCCATGGCAGGGGGGTTGGAACAAGGTGGTCTTTAAGGTTAACTTCCAACCCAAACCATTCTGTGATTTTATGATTCTATGAATCTGCTTTTGATACATTAAAAGAAGACTTTGCCCCATTCCCTCTCCCATTGCTCACTAGTTATTTTTTGTCCAATAATTAGTGCCATATTACTCTATCTCACACTCAGACTAAGTATCAAACTATGAGGCTTACTTCAGATAAACACACAAGACACAGAGGAAAAAAAAACCACCAAAAATATCTTTGGACTGTAACCAGTTGTAGAAATAAAATTATCATTAAAAGACTTGGGACAGAAAAATTCAAAATTTTTTTTTTGTAGTATTCAGGTAACCTGGGGATTTCAGTGCCACAGAACAACGGACACAAGCACCATGACTCAAAGGGCTGGAGCCTTTTTCCGCCACTGAAAGCAAGCCTCGCTGGGAGAGGTGCTGCTCCAAGTGGCCGGTTTTAAACCTTCAATCACATTATATAATACAAAGCCCAGGTCCAGAGCCATGCAGGAAAAAAAGAGAAACCAACACATTACATTTAAACAGTACCTTTCAGCTCAAAAGAACCCAAGCTATGAATCATCCACCGCAGAATGCCATCACCTCAAAGCTGAAATGCAGCAGCTGTTTATTACCCTGCAAGAACATTAAGATGGGTGCTCTTTTGCAGCCAAAATAGCAAGGAAAACCAAGTAGACAAATATAATAATCTGGAACACACAGGCTTATCCTCCCTACCTTTATAATGAGTACCAGAGGAGCTTTAGAGACCACGAGCAGCTGATGCTTCCAGACGCCCAGTGCTAACAATGCTTTCCACAGCACTTAAGCCATCCTTGGAAGCCAAAAGCATTTGACCTGGACATGCTTTGCTTTGCTTGGTTGACAGCGAGGCCAAGAACTGGCTATCGCACACTGACCACAATTTCTATGTCACATCCAAAGTCACTTCTGTCACATTTAGAACCACAATTAATGCCAGAAACACTATAATCACGATGGTCTGAGTTGTCCAAAGATGCAGAAATTTGTCTCACTGCTTGTGGCAGCTAATTGCAGCTGTGTACCTGCCCTGACAGTTGACTGGTAATTAATAAATTGCGATCACGCTCTCAAACATGGCTCCCTCAGACCCTGACTCACAGTATCTCGGGGAGATGCTACATGTCTCTTGGAAGTGGCTTATCAAAATTGGAACTGTTTGCTATCCAAATATACTGAAGTTTTCACTCAAAATTCAAAATCTCATTGTTACACCACACTCATCACTGTGGTATCTGAGTACGGCCATTTCCAGCAGAATTCCAGCCCCAGCTGGATTCAATGAAGAGTCACTCGGACGCAGAGCTAACACGGGCCAGGATCATGCAGCGAGTCCTGCGTGGGCTCATGAGAAGTTGTTGCAGAAGCTGGACTTCAGTTCCCACTGAATGAGAAAGGGTCTTGTGGCCAAAGGACATTAATTAGGAGATTGCTAAAGCCCCGAGGCTTCGTTCCAGAGCACTCACACCAGATGTGTGCCACCGTTCCCTGCTGTGCAAAGTGAGCGTGTCTGGCTGGGCAGTGGTGGGGGTTCTGCTGTTACTGCACAGGTCCTCTGAGAGGGGAAGAAATCACACTGATTGCACTGTGTCCTGGGAGGGGATGTGTCTGCTGGCTTTTGTTTATCCTACAGTGGTGCAAAGTGAGCTGCAAAAACAATCACAGTTCTACAGCACAGCTCTGCTCTTGCCTGTGAACCAAGGCAAGGTAAGAACATTTGGGCAATGGCCCAAAATGGGGACCAAAAGGAAATTGAAATGACTAAATGAAATGACTAAAATGTCAACCTAAGTCTCCTGTACTCCTCACCTGGCCGTGGCTCCTCCATGCCATGCAAGCTGTATTTTTACCTCACCAAACCTCTCAGCCTTTCTTTCCTGCAGTCCCAGAGAAACAACTCCTGTCAGGAGCAAAGACTTTCCCAGGCAATATGCTTGGCCATTTACAGACCTGCACATGGTCTGACTGATACAGAGATATCGCAGCACTTCTGAAAACAAGATGTTTTCAGCAAAACACTCTCTGATAATCAAATAAATCAAAGGGCAACCTAACTGGATCCACAAAAAACGTGCAGCTGCCAAAGTACTGCTGTTATCTCTGGCATGGCTGGGTCACTGGGACATTTCACAGAAACAAAAATGTATTTCCTGTGTAGACCCAATTAAAATACCTCTGGGGAAATATTTCATGTGTTCTAAAGACCTAAAGCTAGAACTACCCAACTGGCCTGTAAGGAATGAGGGTACTTCCCAGGGGTTGATGGAAAGCACCAAGCACCCTCTGCTGTACTCATTACAATTAGGCTCAGCAGCAGCCTCTGACCTTGCAAATATCTGGCAGGAGGGTGCCGTCCCCTCCCAGAGAGAGGGAGCTGCCTCCCACTGCTGGGAGCGAGCTCTGATAACGTCGGAGGGCACTGCAGGATTCTGCCCAGGTGTCCTTCCACAACAGAAGCCACTGGCCTCTCCTGGTCCACACACAAGGTTTGGAGAAGACAGCACAATCTGTAAAAGGTAACCTGTACCCCTCCTCCTAGGTCTGACCAAGCTCCACCTGCGCACCTGGGTCCGCTTTACTTCACAGGGAGGAGGATTTTGCTGCTCATGCACCGGTCTCTGGGGACTGATGGAGGCTGCGGGCCACTTGCTATGCAGGTATCAACACTTTGGTTTCCACCTCCTTAATTTTCCATTTTGATCTTTTATTTTTTCTCTCTGTTCTCCCTACTATTAGTTCATGTGCTTACACTGCAGGACCTGGCTGTTTTTCTTGCTGTTCTGGCTGGGACAAGGGAGGCGGATGGCTCCCCCAGGTTGGTGAAACACGATAAAAGCAGAGTGGGGAGAGAGGCAAGGATGACAACTGTTATTTTGCTCATAACACGATGTGCCTCTTCCCTGCCCTCCAGTCCCACTGAGTCAAAAGCTCTATATGTGCTCCCACCAGGTTTTGTAGAGAGCAGTTGCCACTCCAGAATTTTTTGGATGAAACTGAATAAACTCTTGCTCCAGGGAAAGTTCTTCCAGCTGGAAATCTATGGTGAGTTACAAGTGGCAGCCACGAATAACACGAAGGCTGGGGAATCACCTAAGTGATCACAGAGTCTGTGATCTGGATGCTGCTGCCATCTGTTGATATTTGGTAACTCACCCCGAGGAACCTGCAGCACATACTTGTCATCCTGAGCCAGCCTCTCCCACCTCAATTTGGCCACTACCTTACAGAGGAGTAAAGCTGGTGGCTACAGCCACAGTCCCCTCTGCCCCATGCAACTACAGTGCTGGGAGAGGAGAAAGGATGGTCTGAGGAGGGAGGACTGACGTTGCCCTTCATTCTTTCCTCTGCTGAGCCCTTACACGTGTCTAGCAAGGAGAACGAAGGCGACATTGCAGATTGCATATGTCCTGAGCAGCATAATGACAACAGCAGTGTAGGCTGGGTAATACCCAGAAAACACACTCTCAGTGAGTGCTGAGTGAGCGCTGCAGCAATTAAAGGACTTCGGAGGTTTTTTTTTATTTTCTGTTTATTTAACACCACAATGGCATTTAAATACTGTAATTCAGATTGGACAAAGGGGTTCCATTTTCTGAGGAAAATAAAAATCTTTGGAACCAAAATGAAAACCAGAAAATGTTCATATCAGATTGTAAAAAGTATGTGATTTCACCCCAAACCTAATTAATTTCTCTTGAGATCAGTGCACTTTTTTTCTGGGTTATGGGTTTTTTTCCATTTGATTTGGAGGCAGAACTGAAAAAATCAAGTACGGAAAGGGTGTGGGCAGAAGGGATAGCATTTATGAGAGTAACCGATACTGCTGGAAAAAACAGACCAGCCTTCAGGCACAAAATGCTGTTTGTTTCTTCCAGCTCTATCAGTTGGTCTCATAAAAGCTATTCCTTCTTCCAAAATCATTCCCACTTATCTCCTGAGCCTATCCCAGCTGCAGTCATACATCTACTGAAACAGCAGTTCTAGAACTGTCCGACATACAAATGACAGACAAATCCAGAAATTGCAGTGGCAGCTAGTTAAACCCTATCTATTTGCACAGATTCTTGTGTCTAACCCAAGACTAAAATAGTTCCTTAATCAGAGGGCAGATAATTAACAAAATATGATGTTATTAACTTACCATCATCAAGAGCTGAGCACAGCGAGCCCATCATGCCTCTTATTGGCATGCCCGTAGGCTTCACAGCCCGCAGAGAGGAGCAGCAAACCTGATCAATTTGTAGAAGTGCCCACCCAAAACAGGTCTGTGACCACATCCTTTGAGCAGAGTGAGCAGCAGATTATCACAGCTTGATGATTTTTAGAAATTGATGGGCTTAATAGCCATAACTCTTTCCTAGAGAAAAAAATCAGGGAGGGAGAAATGTAGGTGATGCTTCAGAGAAACTCTTCATAACAGCACTTCAAAGTGGCAAAGGCACAAGTTTCTGGATGCAAGGAAACAGGCACTGAAGTGCACATTATGTGTGGGAGCTTGAGTCATGCCAGACTGTCTCATGCACTCCTACACATGCCAGCACAGTGTCACCAGCTCCTTAACAGCACATCTCACTGGAGAGCACCCAGCCCACATGGAGAAGAGCTGCGTGAGAGGGCCTCAGCACCACTCTGCCCCAGAACTTGCCTTGAGCTTTACATCCCACGTATCTTTCCCTTTTTCTGTAGATCCTTATTCTGGCCCTGTTCTGCTGGATGAGAACCTAGCATCTCGCTGTGGCTATGTCCTGTCAGAAGACGTGTGGGGCAATCCCATCTTCCGCGCTTCCGTGCTCGGCTGTCATGTGGCCAACGAGGTAAGGCTCAGACACGGGCTTGGAAACAGCTCAGGCAGTACATCTTCTCCAAAAATACATGACTGAGATAGTATATGGCATTCTAATGGCATGTTTTGAGATACTCAACTCAAGGAACTAGCGTTGGTAGCGTAGTGCAGAAATGAATAGGCAATGGCTCTCTGCTGTGAGATTTGTTCAGTGTGACTGACATGGGATTTCCTCTCTCCATGGAATGACACTTAACCTAATGCTGCTGAGTAGTTGCCAGTTCTCAAGCATATCCTTGTAGCTGCTGATTTGCCAGAGAATTTCTTGAAAGCCTCTCTGGAAAGAAGTAGGCATCTGCTTGAAAAAGCAATGTTTGCAGTGTGATTCTGGCAGATAATTTCCTGGCTTAATTTGTATGGTAATATGCCTGTTAACACATGCCTAGGAACATAGATCACACATGTCTATTAGACCCAGATTTGCCTCACATAACTTTAGCCATCTAAAAGATAATGTCTAGTCTAAACTAGTTGTTTACTCTTCCACAATAGTCAGTGGAGAGAAGCAGGCATCTCTGGAAGGTGATTCACCCCTTCCAAAAATACATGTAAACGTGTAGCCTGGATTTCCAATTTCTAAATGTTAGTTGAGATGAAATGTACCCAAAACCAGAACAAATCAGAGTAGAAACTTCATTGCTTGTCCATGTTTAGTCTGCTTGGTCCTGGAAGCCCCACAGAAAAAATATGGTAAAACTTTATAGGCAGAGGTTAGCTAACAAGAACGGGGGTGTACAGTGTGCTGTGCAATGACTTGGATTCCCAGGCTGGAAATTTCTCTGTAAAGGTTTTGCCTTCTTCTGTAGAAAAATACACATATATGTCAGATAGGACAGTCCATGGCTTTGTGTGTGGCTCCTGGGGAGCTGAAGAACCAAAAGGATTGTTTACTGGAGTTAGTCTAGTGTTAAACACTAAACAGCATTTGTAGGATGGATCTGAACTACTTACATCAAAACAAAAGTTCCAGTACTTTCTCTCCGTGTGGAGACACACAGTCACAACCTCACAGTAAGGTAGGTCAGATCTTCCCTTGACCAGCTGCTCCTTTATAGTGTGGCAAGAATAGTGCTGAGATGGGGTCTGAGGCAAAGGCTGTGAGTGCTGAGGCACTGCTCCTGGGTCCGAAAGACCCTACACACGAACCATTTCAGACAGAGTGGTATGTTGGAGGACCTGTCACTGCAGCTCTCAACCTGCTCTCATCATTATAAAACACTGCCAGAAACAGGACACTGGGCTGGATGGTCCCATGCAGCCACGCCTGGAACCTTCCACACCATCTGCTGAATTGCCTGTTTTTCTTCCCAGGCAGATGAGCTGTTTTCACTGACTGTGAATATCAAGGTCTCCTCATTTTCAAGCATGAGGGCAGCTGTCACCTACACCTACCCTATGTACTGCTCCTACGCTTCCTGGGCTTCAAGAGAAATTGTGTGCGAAGAAAATTATATGGAGGTAAAAACTTTCCCACTGAAAGTGAGGCTACATCCAAGCTCCCTGCCAGGCACAACAATCTCCCCAAATTCCTTTCAGAAGTTGATTGTACCCCATGTACCAGGCATAAAAGCAACCTGCTGATATTTAGCAGCGTGTGTAACTGTAGATCTGATAAGTAACACATTTACATGCCATAGATATTTTGGGTGCAGTGAAACTCAGTTAACTGTACAGATGAAGTAAGACAAGCCTCTGCAAGCAAATCAACAGAGGCTTAAGGCCAAACTCTTCAGCTCATGAGAGTACCTTTTTGTCACAAAGTGCTGCAGCATCTGTGAGAATGTCATCCTCATATCTGACATAACAAAGCCTAGAGTCTGAAGAGCTGCATCTCTGCTGCATCACACAACTCGCAGGACATGACTGTGAGACAGGACCTGCCTCCTGCCAGGTGGTGCAATTGGGCTGCCCAGCCTGCTGCCATCACCTACACACCAGTGTAGAAATGAGGCAGTGGACAAACCAAACTTCATTGCTTTCTGTGCACGCCTACAACAGGCAGGACAAAGAAAGCATACTTGTCCTGTTAGAACTCGAGGCTGTGCAGTCAGGCCTGCGTGTTGCAACACACTTAAACCATGGTACAGATGTCTGAGGCAAACACTGACTCCAAGCTCAGTGTCCTCTGACTCTGTCCTCTGTCCTTGCCTCACTCTGCAGCACACGTGGGCAAGATTTACACCACAGCACCTGCCTTAGGTACTTAGGGATCCTGCATTTTCAGGTGTTCAGCCTGCATGGGAAGAGGGAACCAGTCCTGTTAGTGCCAATAACCTGCTTTCCGGTATCTCCAGTGGAGAGACCCAGATGTCCCTGAAACTCTCCGGAGCAGAATCTAGTTTACAGCTTACCAGATATGAAGCAGAACTTTAGGTTTACCTGGTTATACACAAAGTATTCCCACCACTATGAATGCCATGGTTTTAACTTTCATTTTAAGGCCACATAAATTACTGCCATCAAGAACCTCCATGGAAACACTTTAATTACCTCCAGGGAATGCAAACTGCTAAATCCTGATAGACACTGCTCCCCATGCCTGTAATAATACTGACGATCTGTTTGCTCCCATTGCTCCCAAAGAATCTCCTGTGTCCCCAGGTGTCAGTGAAGACTGATGTCCCAGCCGTTTCAAATGACTACACTGTAGCATGGATGTCAGCACTGCCAGAGGTATGAAGGGGAGTCTTTCCTAACAGTTCCTAGCCTGCCTCTTCTCTCTACTCTTATGAGTCATTCTTGGGGCATAGCTCCATCTCTGAAAAAAAAGGGAGATGACAAATTTGCCATCAAGTACTGAAAACCTCTCAAGTATTTTTAGACCTGTAGACTGCAAAAAGACATTTAGGTGGGAGAACAGAATCATATGCTTGTTCCATTAGTAGAAACTGAGTTCAAGACAAACAAAGGTAGGTGGTTCTTCACACAATGGCTAGTGGAACTGTCAAACTCATCACCAAAAGATGTTGTGGCTGCTAAAAGCTTACTTGATCCCAAGGAGAGTCTGGAAAAGTTGACTGAAGAGAGTAAGTCCAATGAGACATACAAAATACAAAGAAGCTACAGACAGCTCAGGAGTCACTGAGATGAAAAATATTTGAGGCTGGAAAGAATGAGTGGGAAATGGTGACTGGAGCATCTCTTATGAGGAAAAGCTGAGGGAGTTGGGCCTGTTTAGTCTGGGGAAGACTAGGAGAGGATCTTACCAATGTACACAAGCATCTGAAGGAAGGGTGTCAAGAGGATGGAGCCAGGTTCTCCTCAGTGGTGCCCAGCAGTAGGACAAGAGACAGCAGACAGAAAGAGATCCACTGGAAGTTCTACCTGAACATGAGGAAGAATGGAACAGATTGCCCAGAGAAGGTGTGGAGTCTCCTCTGGAGATATTCAAAAGCTGCCTGGGCACAATCCTGAGTAACGTGCTCACGGGGACCCTGCTCAGTCAGGGAGGTTGGACTAGATGGCCTCCAGTGGTTCCTTCCAACTTTAACCATTCTGTGATTCTGTGAAATATATATGCTTATCCCATTTTTTTCATGTCTTACTTGCTCCTTATGCCTATTTTCCTTTTGACTGTGCTCCCATATGGCCATCATTTCAGGGGATTCTGTTCTAGGCCAGTACAGGCATTGCTCTCTTATCTTTGACACAGCATGGCTACACACTATAAAAGGTAGTCTGTCATTTGGCCTCTGGGCTGCTCCAGCAATCAACAGACATGGAGACAATCAGTTTCTTAATAGAACAGGTATTCTGTCCACAGTGCATTTGTTCAAGGCCACCCGTCTACATTTCTTCCAGGGCTGCTAGAAGACTATCTCTAAAGATGCCTTAAAGAGCTCTAGAATTCCTTATCTTTATACATACCTATATATATATCTATATAAAGGATATTTCTTGCCTGAGATGAACTAGTAGTGTCCAGTATCATTCCAGTTACTCCCACGTCTAACAGGAAAATAGGTGCTACAATATCATAGCTTTTTAAGAGTCTTTGGTAGACCTAGAACTGATGTAGCTCATTTTTCTCTTGCAGACTCAAAATGTTGCATACCAGCAATGGCAACTGATGTTTGTTTCTCCATCAGGGAGAAAGAGAATAACAGTAAGTGATGCAGTAAAACTGGGCTACAGCTTCAATAACACCCTGTCCCGAGTGTACCTGCGAGCACCCTACCACAGCAACGAGTCTGATGTCAGCATGGTGAGTTGTTGATCCCAGCCAGACACAAAGCTCTGCTGTTCCCACTGCCTCTCCAGAACATCAGCTAGCTCTCTTTTTCTGCCTGGGCTCAAACAGGTCAGTGGTGTAAATATGAACATGGTCACTTCCACTTCCATGTACAGGCAGCGGTGGCTGCTCTTGCTGATTGACACGACTGTCTCCTGTCCTGTTGGTAAGGACCTCTTCCTTCTTCACCACCACCTAAGGATAAAAATAACCACCTAAGGGGCTAGTAGAAAACACAGCCCTCCTACTCTCACTAAGAGAAGAGGTTTACAAGCTTCCCTCAGTGCAACATGAGCTAAGAGTCCGTGGCTTTAGTCCCGGACAAACACGGTCCCTGCTGTGACACAACATTACTTGTGTTCCCAGTGCAGTGTCATGCCTTGTCTGGTTTCTCAGAACCCCCACATTAGAAGCAGGGAAATGGAAACAAGAAAAACCGCTATAGAAGAGCCAGGAAGCCTCCCCTGAACTAATCCCATAGCCTTGGCTTTTCTCTTTCATACAATTCTACACAAGGCATGCAGCTCTGCATCCTTGGGAATCACGTAGTCCTTTTCTCTAGAGAGGCAGGACTAGCCTGGCTTTTTGCAGAGAAGTGGTGGCTGCACACAGAAGAGTAATCATGTGAACAAGTGATGAGGAAGCACGAGGTTTTAAGTTGCCATGACCTTGAAGCCAGTATTTCAAGACGGTCCAAACAGGTTGCTCTGTGCCCTATTCCTTTTGCCAGTAATCCCTAGGATCAGAAGGACGACAGAGCAGGTAGCTGGAAGCATGGCTGCCAGTTCTCCTGAATAAATTAATGATTCACCTGAAACTGGTGATTCAGGTCTGCTTTGAGTGCCAGGGTCTCTGTGACAAAATAGCCATCATTTGACTGATACCCTACAAGGTGTTGCATCAGTGAAAGCTGTAGAGATATCCTGGTGAAGGGAATCAGGGAAAGGCAGAGACATGACTGACTGGTAACCCCTCCTCTGGGACTATCTAACTCCACAGATGGCATCAGCTTCACCGACACTACGCTAACATGGACTGTGCCAAGAGTTATCCCCACACTAGTGGTTCAGGAATCCACCTTTCTGTCTAAAAGCATTGTAATGGGAGTGGATGATCAAGTCATAGTAAATCCAGAGGAGATGAACTACTCACTGGAGCACAATGAGACACACATCAGAATAACCATCCCTATTGGAGCAGAAGGAGGCAAGCTAGAGGTTAGTATGAACCTGTCACACACAAATACATGTGAGGGCTGATGCCACGGATGTTTCCAAATCATGATAATTCCAAATACTGATTGATTGCTGCTTAAAATTTGTAGATACAATAAATATTTGAAGAACTAGATGCCACTTCCCTGTGTTTTCAAAGCACCTACTCAGAAACTAAGAATTTATGATGACAGAACATAATAGAAGCAAGAGACTGCCTTTTGTTAGTAATCTATAAGACATACTAATAAATCAAGGGTAAAAGTATTCCTGGAAACTGGAATTCAATTGTCTACGTTGTTAAATAATGAAACTAGTCCTGGTCAATTCTGGCCTGGCTCAAGGAGTAATTTCCCTGCCAATTTCCAGACATAGAAAGACAGCATGATTTAGCATGGGACAGGTTGTCTGCATGTGGCTGGGGTGCAGTCACCTGCTTTGAATATAGCTTGTTCCTCATCAATATATGATTTACAGATGGAGAGGTAATATAAAAAAAAACGTTCAGTAGAACAGAATAGAATAGTTTGGGCTGAAAGGCACCTTTAAAGATCATCTACTCCAGACTCCCCTGCCATGGGCATCTTTCACTAGACCATTTTGCTCAAAACTCCATCCAGCTTGACCTTGAATATCTAGAAATGAGTTGGCAATATTTCTTCAAAATTACATTGGTGCAATTTTGACTTATCCCCTTCAGGAGTTCCCTTTCTGTGTACCGGACAGAACAAAAGACATGACTGGTAATCCATGGATTGTAAAAAAAACCACAAATGTGGTGACATGCTACACTTAATGAGGACACCCCTGAAAACCTGGCACTTCCTTATTAAGGATCTCAGCAGTATCTGAGCCACACGCGGACCAGACAAACGAGCCAAACTACCAAACAAACAAGCTCTCTTAGCAAAATCCATCCCAAGCTATACTAGAATACCATTTTCTCTTTCTAGTGTAAGAATTTTAACCATTTTCAGTCATCTCTTTATTAAGCTACTGAGAATTAAGACTTAATCACACTTTTTACCTCCTAGAGCTCCATATCTGGTGGTGTATATGGAGTTACTTACAGTATTGACCTATGTCTGGAGCACACGTGGACAGATGCAGGTTGGCAAACCACGAAGTACACAGTTATCAAATCCATCACCACACCTTTCATGCCACAAATACCAACTGTTATCAACAGTAAGTCGTTCCTCTCACTGATTTTTATCAATCTTTTGCTGCGCTATACATCGCTCCACCTGACCTGTGCCACACATCTACATTCACCAGAATGTTCTCAACCCCCACTTCCAATTTGCTCGGCAAAGTCAAGATTCAAATATCATATTACAAAACAAAACAAAACAAAACAAAAAAACACACACAAAAAAAAAACCCCAACAAACAAAAAACCAAACCAAACAAACAAAAAAACCCACCAACAAATACCGTCTAGCCTTAACTTATAAGTTGCTGATAAAAATGTAAACATTCCTTTAATGTTAACACATGGATTTTTCCAGTAAGCACTGGGACCCTAGAATAAAGATGTTGTGATGTGCAGTTATTACACTGGGAAGAAGAACTCTCTGAGGACAGCATTCTTTGATTTTTGGTATTTTCTCCCCCAAACTGCCTGCATTTGACACCTTGGGAGCATACTGAAATCATTGTGCCACCCAGTGCTGCAGTCATGGTTTTTAAATTATATTTTCCAATGCATTAAGGCATTAAACATAGTTGGTGATTTCTGGATAAGTGATATAGAAAGAAAAAGGAGCCTCTTATCATATATTATGATTTTTTTCATATTTTATGTGGCTGAACTAGATTCTAGATTTCTTTATAGTAAAGGCATTGCATATCATAGTGCACCTCTAGAAAGTCACTGAACCCACTTCCTATAAAGTTGTATGTATTTGTTGTTAATCCCCTGCAGCTTGAAGCAATTCTCATGTGCTCAGAGTATTTCAGATCTGACTAGAACACAAACACTCATTAATCAGAGCCATTAAAGAGATGGCTGCTGGCTAAATTTCCTGGAATTTGAATGGGAGGCCACCCCAACCGTCTTCGTTATTCGATCCACATCAGCAGTAATTTGATGTTCTCTCCCGGCAGATACCGTGCCAGAGGAACGGCTATTTAATGTTGCATTTGGACACTTTCTTCCTGACGTCTCTCTGGTGGCAATCGCAATAGGAGCCGTGCCATTTACCCTGAGGGAAGCACAACACTACAGCTTCAGAATTTATGAAACTCCCTTTTCTAATGGAACAAAAGGATTTATCCTGGAAGTCTCTTTTGATGATCCATATGTTCTAAAAGAGGTAGGACACAGCAGGTACTTCAGCAGCAGAATGGAGGAGGTGGGGCAGTCCCTTTGCAGAACATGGTCCAGCTTTTATTAAACAACAACAGTTCCTTGATCATAAAGCTGTCAATGAGTCTGAGCCCATCTGAGTTAAGATTAGAGGTTTTTATGTCCCCACCTTGCTCTCCATAGATCTCTAGGAGATCAGTATCAAGTGTAATTAGATGGAATGAAATGTTACTTTCTTAAGTGCCTGTCAGCATGGCTAATGTCTGAGTGCACACCCGACAGGAAGAGGTTTGCCAAATCTGTGTTAGATGCTGCCCCCTGAAACAGGAGCGTCTAGGAAAAATAAATCAAATATTGCAATGTTGGCAAACACCAGTTTCCAAAATCCAGTAACTCCTGAACCCACTGTTTGTGCAGAGCCATTTGACTGCTGGCACATGCCATGCCCCATGCGAGCATGTTACAGGCAGGGTCAGGGTACTCTAAATGTAATTTTGTTAAGCTTCAGACCATTTGTAATCTAAATATTTGTGAAAAGGATATACTTACAGAGGGATTTCAACCTCTCATTTCAGTGGGAGGATGCATATCTGCAAGTCCTCTACCACTCTTTCAACCAAACCACGCAGAGCTGTGATGCTGTTACATGGAACAACATTGTGAATGCACAGGATTTGTGCAAATAGTTTTCAGGCTGCAGTCAAACCACAGTCAAATTGCATTAAGGATCAAAGCAAGCAAAAAAAAAAATTCAGAAGTATTTCTTTCAGGTTGAACACCAAGTTTTGCTTTGGGAGCACTTTCAGTGAAGTAAAAGAGGATATTGAGAGGGATCTCTGACAGCATCTCCTCACACCTTCTATTCAACCGATTACTTACTGTCTTGGGTTCAGCCCACACTCTGAGTAAAGAAGAATAAGGATTTGGACCCGGATCTCCCTCTACGAGCTCTTTCACCACTGGGCTACAGAGGAACCACCACTGAGTTCACTTGTCTTCATTTTCTGAAAAGGCACAACATCCTCCACATTTATGTTTGGCTGAAAGAGCTGTTGAATCCAGGCCAGATTTCTGAACAGTTTTAAGCCAGCTGAAGTGATGCCTTTGGAGACTGAGCTATTTGCAGGGGAGAGGAGGGTGTTGGAATAATTAGTGTTGTTCAGGATATACATGCCTGCCTATTCTGAAAGCTGCTGCAGCCTTACACTTCTCTCTCTTTCAGTATGTGAATAGAAATGAAACAAAATACACCCTCCTGGTTAACTACACCCTTAGCGTGGGTCCAGAGATGACACTCTATTATCATTCAGCAGAGGTGGAGTGTGTGGTTGCTGATATTGGTAAGCTTTCCCCTGACATAAACTGGTTTGCATCAACAGCATGGATCAGCCTGTCACTGAATTCAGTGAGAACATTAGAGTGAGGGTGAGAACTTTGGGGAAAACCCCACCCCTCAATAGCTCATTGTTGGTAACAGCCAAGTTGCAGCTCCACTGATGGCAGCTCTTCTGCATACTGGCAAGACAGTCTGCCCTTGAGACACTGAGAGCAATAAAACAAGCGTGTAAAAGAAGTTGGCTTGCAAACTCAGTGAACAAGATGCCTCAGAACATGAACATACATCTACTGGCAAAACTTTCAGACATTGCTACAAGTTTCAGTTTGTCCTCAAACACAATTTTGCCTCTGCATCCAGGGCAGAATTTAACTGACTCAAATAAATTGCTCTGATCTCCAAAGACAGCATTTCTGTAAGGAGAAATCATCCACTAAGAGCTGTACTTAGCAGGTTACTGAAACGGGCAGGAGGTCTGTTTGGTATTTTCTCAAATTTGTTAGCTTTTTGCATGCCACAAAGGTGACAGTCTCCTCACTGACCTGTTTTATCTTTGAAGTAGCTCTTGGTTCAGCTCGAAGAAGGCTGATCAAAAAATATATTTACATACATAGCTCAGCTTGCCTTACTGAAACAGGGAGCAGTCCTGGAAGCAAGCTGGCAGGCCACTGCTAAAGCAGGAGGACTCCCCATCCCACCAGATATGAGCTGCTACACCCACTACACAGCCAAGCCCTGCAGACAATGCCAGCATGCACATAACAGGCTGCTGGGTTTTTTACCTGCGACAGAAATCCCTGCCTGGGCCAAATATCACCCCTCAAACCTTCCTTCACTGCTAACTCTTCACTCCACCTTCTTCCTGCAGAAATACCAGAAGCAGTTGGTGACTGTGATGAAGAAAACCTGTATCTAACCCTGCCCACTTTTGGCTTGCACCAGTACTGGGACCTGCACCTTGGTAACAAGCTCCTGAACCGGCACCTTGCCCTCACCAATGGGTATCTTGCAGCTACCAACTCCACACACCTGATCTTGCAAATACCTCTGTTTGCTGGGGGAGTCATCTATGAGGTACAGGAGCTGTTTGGCAATGCCTTTTTTAACGCACATAGGACTGTTGCTCTCACAGAGTCCTACAGTCACAGTCTGTAGTGCTGCAGTGTTACACATATTGGAAAAGCTCCAAAGGGAATGACTCTAAGCCAGAGCAAGGGACAAGAGGCATCGGACATGGACCCTTCTGGTAATACCATGTATTATGCAATCTGCAGCCCCCACTTGTTTCTAAAAGATATGCACCAAGTCTTCAAAAACAAACTCCTCAGTGTTTTTAGTAAGATGAGGCAAAATGTCCCATCTGCACTGAGCCAGAAACAATATTTCAATATAGCTTTTATGAAAGAAGCTCTTTTAAAGGAACTTTTTTGTAGAAATGTTAAGACATGGCAGGGGAAAATTGATGCTGTAATAAACACTTGAACTATTCTACAATAATCAGCCAAAATTTATCTCCGTGACAGTGACTGATTAATTCATACAAGAAACCTTCTGTCCCCATGTTGCATCAGGCTCAAGTCTTCACACTGAGTTAAGCCTTGTGACTTGTTAGTATTCAAGTGGCACAAGCTAAAGAGCAGAACTTTGTATATATGGATGATGTACTATAACAGGAGATTTCTTCCATCTCCTCCTTTGCAGGAAGTGTCCTTTCAGAAAATTAAAGCAAGGTTTGATGTTGCCCTAAGGAAAGTGAGAACTATGGAGACCTTAAAGATGTTCTCTGTTAGCTGCAGTTTTAATTCTTCAGCATTTATAAGTAAGTTATCAACTGATCAATCAATAAAAAGGTGTGTGATTACTTCCTTAAATACTCACCCATAATAAACTCTGACTTTCTCAGTTTGCCACCCAGATGGTACCATAATGATATCTGCCCAAATGAAGACAGTTCCTGCCATTGACATGAGTAAAACCAAGCTAAGGGACAGCTCCTGCAAGCCTAGAGACTATAATGAAGCCCATGCCTTCTTCAAGTTCCATGTCACTACCTGTGGCACTTCAGTAAGGGTAAGCCCATGGCCAGAGCAGATACACCTGCTGGAAGTCTCTGCCTCTCCTGCATTCTCATTTGTTCCCCTGCCCCAGCTCCTGAGAAGAGTCAATTTATAATGAGCTTCCCATATGCACAGTTTGAAGGTGATCACATCATTTATGAGAATGAAATCTCTTATGAGAAGGAGACTCTTCCAGGACAGAGCATACCGACAATCACAAGAGATCCAGACTACAGGTGGGAGCTGCTGCTCACTGACACTGCTCACTTTCGTACAGCTGCTGGGAAGCAGATGTGAACACAAAAATTGCTGTTTCTTCTATTCTAGACTAACAGTCTTGTGCTACTACCAAGCAAAAGAGACCCTAGTGCTCCGTGCCTTCTCCAGCAACCCAGCCACATCCTCTCCCTTTGGCTCTGGGATGATGGTTCCACGGACAAATACTGCAGGTGTGCAATTCTCTTTCCCCATTTTTAAACCTCTCTGACTCTTTCAGTCCTAAGTTCCCTTGTTAACACTTGGCCTGCTTTCAACTAAAGAACCTCACTAACATTTCCTTTTCTGCAGCTTACAGAAGGGTAAGACAAGCTCTGAATGTAGTTTCAAGAGTGTCCAAAGGTAAATCTCCTCCGATGGAAATCAGAGAATTTCCAAACATGTTTTAGTTTAAATAAAATTAAACAACAACAAAATCCCCTGACATTTTCTCAAGATGAATCCTTCATGGAATTCTATGAGCCCAGCATGGCAATACTCAAACAACCCATGGAGCCTGTGTTTCTTGAGGTGCAGCTGAAAGATGAGAGCCCCAATGTCGAGTTATACCTGGAAAACTGCTGGGTAGCCAGATCTCCAGACTTCAACAGCTCCCCAAGATGGAACATCACTGTGGATGGGCAAGTAGTATTAAATGTCCAATGCATTCATCAGCAAAGCCCTAATTTCTCCTTAGATCTGTTGGTCTTTCTTCTCAAATAGGTGTGTGATTAGTGGCAGTGAGTTTGCTGCAGAGTTCTGCCCGGTACCTGTTAGCTCCAGGGTGAGACACCCTCCTCATTTTAAAAGGCTGGCAGTAAGGACCCTGGCACAGCAACTGGAACAGGTAAGATTGAGTGAAGGGCTCACCTCCCACTCATGGACCCTATCCTGGAAGTCTGGATGATGCTCTTAGACATATGGTTAAGATGGAGGCAGCCCTGTGAGGACCAGGATGCTGGACTTGATGATGCATATGGGTCCCTTCTAACCTGAGACATTCTATGACTCTATGCTTTGAAAAATAGTTGATTTAGGCACCTCAAAGACTTAAACCCTAGCCAGCATTCAACTCAACTACCCTGACTGGTGCATAGCTTTAATTTAGTTCACTCCTTAAATCTCCTCTGCCACCCAATTGACTTGAGACTGGACTGGCTGGACTAAACAAAAGAATTTGGTATGTAAATACCATTTTTATATGGTGGTTCTGGCTTTGTGTAGGATCAGATTCACAGCACTTCAATTCAAAATGTCTAGAGCAAAAAATCAACTTATATATCCCAATATCCATGTGAAGTTCAGCTCTGTTGTCTCCCATCTGTCCTAGCCACTCATCCATCTCCTCGGGTGTCAGCCCAATCGGCAGAGAAGCAGAGATGTGGGTTTGGTCTTAAAGTTTGGGATCCTGTTCTCCTCTAAGGACTAAGTAGGGCAAAATACCCAGGACAGTAACCTGAGGGTACTTTTCTCCTTGTGCACCAGCTGAGAGAGCTGCCTGTCCTGACATGTACTGATACCAGCCATGGTGTGCTCACCCTGCCTGGGCAGCTCAACTAACTGCATCATTATTTACTCAGCCTTTCATAGGCACCTCAACTCTTGAACTTGCTAGAAACGAACATGATGCAATTCTGGCTTGTGCTGCTTCCTTAAGTGTGCAGCTGCAGCAGGCACCAGATTGAGTTTCTGTCTAGCTTTGATACACTGCAGCACGTGAGGTTTCAACTTCTCCTGTCTCAGCCTCTCAGTTACCAAACTGCCTGAGGGCTTCCTTGACACCAGCTTTAAAATTCAAGGCAGGTTCAGCTAGAAGGTGCCACATGGAAGTGTTCAGAGAAGCCTAAGTCTAATCAGATGTAGTTTCTGCAAAAGGACAACAAAAGATAAAACAATGCTCTGCAAAGTGGGATTTGATGTGGACCAAGTGGCACTTTTTCTTCTTCTTTTCAGGTGTACGTGCACTGTTTGGTGGCAGCGTGCTCTCCTACCAACACACAACCTGGCAGCACCTGCAGAGGACAGTGCAGCTCAAGCAGAGAGAGGAAGGGTAGGTGTGGAGGAGAAAAAGAGCCATTGCAATGCACCCTTGACCTGATGTTTCTCAGAGATTTAGGAGCTCTGACTTTGGCATCTGAAATGCCTCGAGCATGGACTGTGAACACTGATGTCACCTTTAGTTCATGATTAATACACAAGGACTTAACATGCAGCATGTATGTATTCTTTAAAAACTGCACAAACACACTGTGTGTTGTTCTCAGCCTTTCCAGGTCACTGTTCTGACAGTCTCCAGGGCTATGTACTTGCTGGACCTGTACAAATTGTTGCTCCAGATCTAAGATGACACACGTAAACTGAATTTGGTAAGAACACCAGGCCCTGTGTACTCATCCTGAGAGGTCGCCATGCTCTGTGACCCAGGCAATGAAGAGCCTGTCCTTGAGGACCTCAAAAATAAAAGTTGAGGGACAAGAACTAGGGAATGGACATGGTTTGCAGTCCCACGGTCTCAGCTTGAGCCCATGAGAGGGGAAAGAGAGCTCCCTGCCAAGCCAAACACAGGTGGCGTGGCTCTGGAGCAGATGCCAGCAGCAGAGCACGGCATGTTGGAGTTGGGCCATAGCAGGCAGTTTTGGAGCCAGGTATTATTTCAACAGGTTTTCAACGGGACTGCCCCCAGTCTGAGAGAAAACAGATCCAAAATTTTAGAAACAAACACTAAGGCACAAGTCACTGCCATATTCCAAGTGCTTTTGAATGGTTCAAATCCTCCAAACAGTAAGGTTTATCCTATAGCTTCATCTGCCCTTGGAGAACCAGAGCTGCTGAGCTGTCTGCTCCAGCATCACTCCTCACTTCAGCCTCTGTGTGTGTCTCCAACAGCACCTGAAGGCTCTGCTGTGCTGGCTGCTTTCCAAACGGTGCCACTGGACTCAGGAGCTACTTCTTCCAGGAACCACGAGAACTATTTGCGTGAAGTTTAAAGACCAGATGGTGGGACAGCACTGGAAAGTTCTAGGGTCTGCTGACAGGATCAGTAAATCTTGCAACCTGCTGCCTCTCTGAAGTGGCTACAAAAGAGAACTTACCAGAAAATGACCCAAGGTTGTGAAATAACACTTCTTATTTCTTCCAGCTGCTGAAATATGGACTTGCAGATCACTAAAATTATTCCAGCCCTGATTATGGCTGCTTCTTGTAATATTTCATAAAATGACTGCCAATCCTCCCATCTGAATGTAAAGTACAAATCTGAAAAGTCAAATAAAAATACATCAGAGCAATGTAAGCACAGAACATCTCCTTGCTAATGCGCAACAGCAACCATCTGGCATACCAACACTGGCTTCAAAGAGCCAAGCAATCGCTGCCAGCATCCATTCCACATGCAACACAAGGGCACATGTTCCTCCCACTAATGCAGAGTTTTGTCTGTACCATTACATCAACCAGACATTCTTGGAAACTTGTTAGTTCCTCATGTTCCTCTCACCTGCCCCTGTATGGAAAAGACTAACTCTACAAAATGTGAGTAGATGGATGCTCTAGTAGGAGCGAAAATGTCACCTGGTATTTTTGGTTTCTGTGCACACAGAAAGCTTTTGTTTTTTATTATTATTATTTTTTAGAGATCAAGTACAAACCTGACACACGGCCACCTGTAATCACTCTCAGGATGTGCCTACAGTGTAACTGCAGGTGTGACTACAGCTCATGTAGGTATTCAACAGCAGTGCAGAGGGGGCAGATGGCACACTTGTGCTGACAGCACACTCGTGCGCAGTCTCCAGAGGGTTTCCCAGCTCTGGCAGCCCCTGCCTTTCCAGGCTGGCTGGTCAGTGCACACATGTGGCCTGCTTTCCAAACGCTGCTGTCATGCCTGAGATGATTGCTGAATAAATGCCCTCTTAAAGGTACCTGCTGCAGGAGTAAGATCTGTAAAAAGGAATGGGAGGGTGCTGGGACCCCAGGACCCCCCAGCAGCTGCCTGGGTGCTACCTTCCTTTGCTGCACGAGCAGTGCACTCTGCTGTCCACAGCCTACACTGCAGAGCCCAGCAAGGTACTGCTCCCACGCCTTTGCCAGGAGAGTATATTCCCTATTTTTAACAACAGCAACAAACTCGTAAGTTTAGGTTAACTTTCTGTTAATCTAAAAAGCAGTCCTCTAGAAATTGGCAGTGGGGATGAAAGGAAAATAATAATGACTAAATGCTAGCTCCTCTTTTCTCAGCACTCTCGGGCCACACAGGTGAGGATCGGGTCTGGTGTCACATGGTTCACTTGTTTTCCAGCCTTGCACAGTATATTCAGATAAACTTGTCTGCAGCAAGTGGGATATCCCAGATCCTCCCCTTTTGCTCTGGAAAACCAGGAATGGGTCCAGCAGCATTCCATACCCCTTCACCTACCACCTGACAGATGAGGAGACCTTTCTCTTGCACATATATTGGAAGGGACATGGAGAAGGGGAGACAGACTTGCTTTCCTATTTAAACAGGCATTTCAGGTTTCCACCTTCCCATAGACAAGCCAGAGCAATTCCACATACTTGGTCTCTTTCTCCTACCTTGGTTGCTGTTCATGGCGTAGATGATGATTTTGACACTGAATCTCATGGTGTGTTAGGGTCAGGCATTCCCTGTTTACCTCTGAGGGTCTTTCCAAAGGTGGGATTCAGCCACACTACTGCACAGGTGTATTGCTCTGCACCTGCGTTCTCCTGGGATTATTCCTACTTCTCAGGTGTTGCAGGTGGAACTTCAGCACCTAACTCCTGTCCTAGATTGCAGTTTTCAGGCCCATGGGCTCAAGTTGTTCCTTGGATTAGCTTTCAGGAACCACTCGGGTCATACCACTGCAGTTGAACAAGCCTTCATTATTCAGCCAATGTGGAGAAAAGGAACTGGAAAGTTATTTTAAATGCACAGACAGAGGCACACCAGAGTCCCCATGCTGGGGAGTCCCCAGCCTGGAAAGCACTGATCAGCCTTTTCCGTAGCAACAGGCGTCAGGTTGAAACTACTGTTGTGATGCCTGGGACACAGCTGGAGCAGCTGTTCCTTGCTGGGAGACAAGGATATCCTTCAGGCCCATTTCCCATGCTCACTGTACAACACAGACACGAGTGATGAAAAACCTGATCATCACAAGCTGTAGGAAGTGATGCTCTGGACTGCATGCAATCCCTGCTCATGCACTAAAGGCATCCTACGAGGAGAGTCTTGGAAATAATCTTCAAAAACGGAGATTCCAAAGCCCAAATGGTCACAACATGCTGGATGTAGGGCCTCCAAATTGACCAGATCTCTCAGCAAACTTTTTTCATAAAAAGCAGCCAGACCTTTCATTCTGCATGAAAGCCACCGGCTGGGGTCAAATCTGTTCCACTGATCCAGCCCCTGCCTCTGTTAAAAGGATGAGGCAAATGAACAGTAATCTGTCATAAAAGCTGTCATAAAAGAATACTGGATATTATCCTTCCACTACCAATCTTCAGTTTTGAACATTATTTTTGCTTTTCTGAATCGTTCCCCTCCTGACAGGCAACAGAGAGCATGACCTGCATAGCTGAGCTTGGCTGAGGTAGATAGAGGTGTTCAATCCCCACAAAACTGGAATAGTGCACCTTTCTCTCCTCAGTCACTTTTTAACAAGGTTACGTCCTAGATGAGAAGTGCACAGTGCAGCCCTCACTCGTAACAGCCCAAGAGTTTCAGGCTTTTCATGCCGACTTAACCTCTGTAGCTCACTCGGAAGGCAGGCACATGGAAGAGGGATATATTCTGGGTACTTGACAACCAAACCCTTTGCCCTGAGTGTGCCACAGCTTTTCCATTGGGAAAGGCTCTCCTTGTTCCCCATGCTGCACTCACATTAAACATGCATGAAAGCCTTCCAACACTGCTCGGTGCCCTGCTAACCTTGGCATTCTGTCAGGTTTTCCCACCTTTCTGCGAAAGCAAGGGAAAGGCCTTGAAACACTGGTAGCTGTGTGACAACTCCTCCTCCCGTGTTTCAGTAGGACAAATAGAGTCCCAGGGAAAAGCACAGGGTGATGATGCTACTCTTTGCCTTGGTCTGTAAGGCAGTGATGTTATTCTTTGACATTCTGTAATGTATTATGGAATTCACAGGGAGTTTTGTAAGTTTAGAGGTAAATCATCAGGTGAGAACAGTTACTCATTGCCAAATTAACCCTGGCTACCAAGTCAAACAGACGGGCTGCCAGTGAGGACTGTGGAAGTCAAGGGTTTGGGAGAGTAGCTTTATAGGTAGGAAACCTTGGGAAAGCAGCTGAGAATTATTCACGTCTGAAACATTTCTGGCCCGAGTAAAGAGAGTCACAGTGCATTAGCAGCAACCACCTGTTGGACTTACTGCTGCAGCCCCATGACTTTGACAAGGGCAGTGGAATGGGCAGGACTGACCCAGGAGCTCCAAAGAGGTGTGGAATTCTCATGCAGAGACAATCCCTAAAGCCCAGTGAAGGTATAAAGCTACAGCACCTCACACTGCAAAGCATCCAAAGCACACAACCCTGCTCCTTTTTCAAGCTGAGAGGCTGCCTGAACTTCACAAAACATTACATAAAAGGATTTTATTACTCTCCATTAAGCTTTTAATTCTTAAACTTTTACAAACAGGAAATGTCGCAGGACAAGGGGAGTTACAAAATACATCCTCCTCTTTGAGTTTTGGAGGGTTTTTTTTATACTTTATGTACTGAGTATGATGCCCTCTGGTGTGGAATACCACTTTGGTCAGTTTGGGTCACCTGTCTCAGCTGTGTCACCTCCCAGCTTCCCAGGCATCCCCAACTTCCTCACCAGCATGGCAGTACAAATTTCAGAAAAGGCCTTGGCTCTGTGTAAGCCCTGCTCAGCAATAACAAAAACATCTCCATATTATCAGCCCTATGTTTGGCACAAATCCAAAACACAGCCCCACACCAGCCACTGTGAGGAAAACTAACTCTACCCCAGCTGAAAGCAGCAGAACTATTTAATAATTTCAGGCTGAAAACCTGAAAGCCAGACAACCAAGTGACTGGTGTGCATGTGAAAGGGGAAAATGTGAAAACCCTACTGGCCAAAATTACCTTGAAAGAATTCCAGATTATGCTGAAATGCACGATGACAGCTCATCCTTTCACAGGAGAGACAAGGAAATACTGTGGAGAATTGGCAATTGCTCCCAGCCCAGTGTAGTATTTCTGTGCCAACAACTGCATGAGAAGTAATTAAGCAACATTCACAAAACAACACAAGCTGGAATATTATCTCTAGCATCTTTGTTTTCTAAAATACTTATTGACTGTCAATATTTTGACCTCTATCCTGTCATTTAAAGTGTTCTGGGCAGAACCACATCTGTGATCTCTCTTCTCACGGTAAAACTTCGTAAGTCACATTCAACTATTCATTACTGTTTTTTTAATTGCCTTGGCATGGTCAGTCAGGAACATGTTTAGTTCTAGCTCACCTTCTCACCATCAACCAGGAGTTGGTAGGATTTCTCAATTTTTAAGACTGAGGTGGCATGAACTGTGTCAAGTCATTAAATTATCTGTGTTGTTTTGGAGACAGAACACCAAGATAAATGGTAGCAAAGCACGTGCTCAATATATCAAGAAAAGTCCAAAATTAAGACTTCTGAGGGGGAAAATAAACTGGTATAATGCATCTTACTTCTGTAGTCAAGTGTCAGGAGCATGAGAGGTAAAGGCAGCATTTTCTCAGCCCTGTTTCAAATTTGCTCATTGTGGCCGTTGCAGTTTCATCCCAAAGCTGAAAGTGATCTCGGTGAGGCTGCTGGGAAGGATATCCAGAGGCTCCAGTCTGCTCTCATGACTCACCCAAAGGATCCCACCATCTTCAGTGAGCCCTGTGCCTCTGCAGGCTCTGGGACCATCCATGGAGGAACTCACCGTAAGCAGAAATGTCACTGGCATAATTTTATTTAAAAAACAAAATCCTAATGCTCATGTAGGCAACCTGAGAGTATTTCTTTCATTAAAACTTGCATTGCCATGAACATGCAAGGGTGTTTCTGCCTGATGATTCACAGACTTCAGTAATGGTCCCTCCTGCCATGTGAGAAATGAAGCTGCCTGGGTATTCCCAGCCAGTTCCATCACATGGATTTCACACTGTATTTTTCGGGGAATTAATCTCTTCAATAAGAAAGAGAAAGCGACAATTCCTCCTGTGAAGATTTTCTACAGTAAACTATTTGCAGACAATCATGAGATAAAAAGCATGTTCATTTTTTATTTTCAATTAATCTGGCCAATACATTTCTTATAGAACTAAAAACTATTTCTGTACAAAATCTGTACATGTATCTCACAGAGATCAACATTATACTTTCCCTCAAGACTAAAAATATTCAAAACCCAGTTTATTTTGCAATCATAATCAATTTTTAACTTATTTACCCAAGAATTAAGTTCTTCAACAGGTCATAACAGATGTAAATGATATTGTGTTTCATCCATCAATGACAAACATCACATGTTTAATGGAACACTTTCACATCACATCACTACCTGAATTTTCAATAACCCCGCTTCTGTTTTTCTTCTTTATCAAGAACAGCCTGTTTTAGACTTAATGCAGCATCTTCAAACTGGGGGTTTAACTCTAATACTTTTCTGAAATCTTTCATGGCTTCATCAAAGTCTCCTGTCCCAAAAAAAAAAAAAAAAAAGAAAGTAAAATTATCTTTCTGTAACTGCTCACACTCACAAATCACAACACAAGAACACCTCCTAATATCTTCACCAACAAAAAGTAACAGCTATTTACTGGACCCACTACATTTGGATTCCCCACAGGCCCAAGTGGAAGTCAAAGGGTTTCACATCGAGAACCAGAATACATATTTTTGAACCTCAAATAGACTTAAGGCTCAATTCAGCCAGTTTATTCCAAGAGGAGGAGACAAAAGGCCCACACCAATAATGAGGCTGCCTTAAAGCTGGCACACGGGCACAGGGCTTCCAGCTGGTGCCCATGGTCTGGCTCCATTCTCCAGTCCCTCAACCTCTACAACGGCCAAGCTCCAACAAAAGGCACAGGGCTGTCACTTTCTTATGGCATCATCAAAAACAGGGCAGGAAACTCCCCAGACTCACCGGCAGCCCACTGGAAACTGAGAAGGCTGCACTCACTGCAGCGACAGCTGCTTGGGAGATGCTTTATCTCAGGTTTAATGGTGGTGTTTGGAACTGGCTTTATTTACCCCAGTGCAAATCTTTCCACAAGTCAAACTGCACCTTTCCTCCCATTTCCCACGGAATAGCATCGTTTCGAATGACTCAGCAGCACAGCTAGGAACAGGGGGGTGTAACTGCACACATGGGGCAGGCAGCAGCTAAAGGTGCTGTCGCTGCTGGGAACGCGTGTCCCGCCTGTCCCGGAGCGATGCCCGCCCTTGTCCCGCCAGGGCCAGGCGGGTGTCCCCGCCCGTGACCCGGGGCCGCCCGGGTCGCGCTGCCCTGCCCTGCCCCGGCTCGTACCCAGCCGGTAGCGCACCAGCCCGCGGTTGTAGTAGGGCACCTCGAAGCCGGGCTGGCACTCGATGGCGGCCGTGAAGTCCTGCACGGCGGCGGCGAACTCCACGCGCAGGTACCGCACCTGCCCGCGCTCGTTGAGCGCCGTGGCGAGGTCGCTGCGGGCGCTGCGGGGACAGAGGAGCGGCGTCAGCGGGGCCCCGCCCGGCGCGCCCGCCCCGCTCCCCGGCCCCGGCGTTACCCCGCGGGGCTGCGGGCGATGAAGCGGCTGAGGAGCTCCTCGGCCGCCGAGAGCCGCCGCGCCCGCAGCTCCGCCCGCGCCGCCGCTAGCAGCGCCGCCGCCTCGCCCGCCATCGCGCTGACGTCACGGGCGGCGCGCGGCCACGTGAGGGACGGCGCAGGGAAGGAGAGCGCTGCGCACACAGCGCACAGCACACAGCGCACGCAGAAATGTGTTGGTATTTTCAGTAACAACCAGCAGGGCCTGGGAGGTGTCTGCTCCTCTCCTCTCCTCTCGTGAGACCCCCACTGCAATGCAGCGTCCAGCTCTGCGGCCGCAGCACAGGCACGGCAAGGATCTGGTGCAGCGAGGCCAGAGCAGGCCAAGAGGATCAGAGAGCTGGAGCACCTCTCCTCGGGAGACAGGCTGGGAGAGGTAGCGTTGTTCAGCCTGGAGGAGGCTCTGTAGAGAGACCTTAGAGCACCTTCCAGTACCTAAAGGGGCTCTAAAAGAGCTGGAGAAGGACTGTTTACAAGGGCGTAAAGGGATAGGACAAGGGAGAATGGCTTTAAGCTGAAGGAGGGAAGGTTTAGATTAAACATAAGGAAGAAATTCTTTTGTGTGATGGTGGTGAGACACTGGAACAGGTTGCCCCGAAAAGCTGTGGCTGCACCATCCCTGGAAGTGTTCAAGAACAGGTCAGATGGGCTTTGAGCTGCCTGGTCTAGTGGAAGGTGTCCCAGGCCAGGGCAGAGGACTTAAAGACCATCTTGTTTTAAGGTCCCTTCCAACCCAGGCCGTTGTACTACTCTGCAATTCTGTGGAAATGGGGTTTATCCTTACCTGGCTTAAGCTTAGGTGAGAGACAGCACAGAAGAGGTCTCACACTCTCCTCTCAGAAACATGTCAACGCACAATGTGACCATCACAGCTCATGGCTCTTTCCAGGCAGCCAGGTGGTGGCTGGTCCTGGGGAGAGCTCATCCCGTGCACCAAGGCCCTGCAGCACTGCCAGAGCAGAGGCCAAACCAGCAGTGCGGTAGGACAGTGAGACATCGTTCCTGGGACCTTTGTGTGTAACAAGGGTGACACTTCAGCTCCTGAAATCTGTTCAACAGATGCAGGCTGCTCTCTCAAGCTACATGAAACATGCCAGGTTCCAGTTTGCAGGTTCATGGAGGTTTTCTTAACCTGTTGAAGATGATAGCACCCAAGCTCAGGAACCGGACTGACTGCTGAGTGTTTTCAAGCCCTTTATTGCTATGGTGGGTTTCAATACTCTTGGCAAAAGAAACCAGCACTAACATGCTTTTACCTTAAATCTTTTTTTTAAAGTGTAGCAAAAAATGGAGTCTATTTGCACTGTATTTTTTTCAGACAAATGGAACCACTAAAGGTTTCTCTTGTGGGTTTTCTGTCTTGGTTTTGGGTTTTTTTAAAATGTTGTTCTAATAGCAGCACTAACTGCTACAATACAGTACCTGAGCTGTATTTCAAAACATAGTAACATTTTAGAGGCTGTTTTTAGCAGTCATAAATGTGGCTACACAGTCTTTATCCTCAGCTTCCTGTGCTGTGGCACAGAGGACAGGCTTTATAATGGTCTGCTTCTTTGGTTTTCATGCAGTGCTTACACACGCTGCACATCCAGAATTGATACTCCAGGATAGGGGCTCCTGTTGCAACGCATACAGGAATTTTACCATCTCCGCTATTAAAAACAGAAAAAAAAAGAGTAAATAAAGCTGCAAGAATAAAAATGTGATGCGCCAATTGTTGATTAGAAGTTATTAGCTCATGTAACACTTCACTGTTCACTTAACCAATGTGTAAATCTTCACACCAGAGAATTCCCACCCCCAGAACCATACAGTCAACAAATCAGGACCAGCAGATCCAAAAGGTGGGGTGAAAAGAAGCCATGAAGGCCATATAAAGGTAAGGTGTGATTAGACACCTGCCCTGCTATTATACTCTTTCCTCTGAAGTCTGAAGGGTCAACTTGATAGCTGCTAGTGAGATTCTGTACAGCTGCACAGTAGGATCAATCAAGACAGGTAAAATCCTGTTTGCTAAAAGAAAATTGATTCACAATTGATTTCCATATTTACAAGTTCCATGCTCTTAGCAGGAAACATGCCAAAGACACTATTGTGGGTACAGCCACTCCAAGGACTTACCCCTTAAATGTGCCCTTCATACTAATTTTTCCACTTCGCATATTGATCTTTTCACACCAAGTAGATTTAGGTAATTCACAAAACACGGGAGACCTGTTAGTTAATAATGGTTAAACATTCCCTTGTTGATACTTGCATCACACCACCATGGTGATGCAAACACTAACATTCTTACTTTAATGTCACATGACAGTACCAAAGTCCTAAAACTCCTGTGCTTTGCCTTTGCCCACCTGTATTTCAAATTAAGATGAAGTTACATCTCTATGCCCAGTTCCTCGAATGCAGTCAGTGTCCATTTTCCCAAACAACATAGTGCTGTGTTACCGTCCTCCAAACTGGCTAACACCTTCTTTATTCTTGCCTGATATTTGGTTTAAGCAGCAAAGCACTTACTTAATTTGGTCATACACAAAATCTGCTAAAGCCCAAAATACAGAGAACAGCAGAAAAAAATGATAGTATTATTTTAGTATCATATAAAAATAAACCCACCTCTCAAGAACAGCATCCAGATCAGGTTTTTTGTTACACTTTGGAGTATATCTTGTGAATATCTCTAGAGCAAGGTCTTCATACTGTTGCCTCTGCTCTGGCTTAAGAGTTTCCAAGGATTCTAGTTTAACAAAGGCTTTTGAACAAGTATCAAATTCTCTGTTTGCACATGCACAGAGTGCCAAAAGGGAATAGATTTCAACTGCAGGGATAATGTCTTCATAATCTCGCAAATGCAGAGCTAAAAAAATGGAAAAAAGAAATCCAAGGAAATTATTACACATCTGAGAAGTGCAAGCATCTGTATGAAATAGTTGCTACTAGTAGACAGTATTAATCCTACAAATTGGACAAAATGAACCACAGTTTTTTATTGACATTAGTATGAAGCATTGCTCTAAAAAAAATTAAGGAGATTTGACTGGAAATTGAAGTGTCTTCTGGAAACACTTTATTTTAGTTGTTTGGTTGGTTTGTTTTAAAAATATTAGAAGGATTTGAAATCTTCATTACTTGGACAAAGGCACTATTTGCTTCTCTAATTCCCACAGATTTTTTATGAAGGAGGTCTGATGTAAATTCAGGTATGCTGTATAATTTAGGGAAAGAAACAAAACAGTCAGCAGAACATCGGCAGAGATTGACCAATTTACCAGGTAATACTTGGAAAGATTTGCATTTTCTTCAGCAAAGGCCTTTCCAGGTATTGTGACTGCAGCTATATTCAATTCATTACATGGTTTTGGTTTAAATTACATGGATCTATTAAGAACTGAAAAGTGTGGCAGCTATAAATGAAGTTATGTGCTGTCTTTACAGGGTTGAAAATTAATCCTTACCTGTTTTAAGTGCTGCATCTACAGAACCTTTATAGAGCTGTTTTTGTGCAAGTATGAAAAAGTGGTAAGCCTCAGCTCCTCGCCAAGCATTGTCTGCAAAGCGATTCGTTGAAGAAAGAACATCTTCTTCCAGCAAACCAGCCAAAGCTGAAGCACTCTGAAAACAAACCAGTATCACAAGTAATTTTTTATATGAAACAGATACAGCAGGAAATGGGGATATATGAAAAGAGCTTTTCTATACTTGGTGATTACACCACTGTCCATGTTAAGTAGGAGAAATACAAATGGACCTACAATGAGCATTGTCAGGCGTTCTGTACAGAGCACAGGCACAACATATGGTGCAGATTTTCAAAGATAAATATCATATACGTGCGTATACAAATATATTTTGTGCACATCTGCAGACTGGTTCATAGTTTGGATTAATACTGCATTTCAACACCAGAGCTCTTAAAACTTTGTTTAAACTATTTCATTTGTGCATATGAACGTGTGAGCAGAGAAAAAAAATTCTTCCATTTGCTTCCCCCATATCTGGAGCTATCTCTCTGCTGAATTACAGGCAACATAGCTTAATCTAATCCCAGATCACCCTTTGGGATCAGTACTTACTTCTAAGTGACATGAGAGTCTTGCAGGAAGAAAAAAGTCTGGAGTTTCTTAGTATGGTTTTCATTGTTACAGTGAAAACATTAAGAAAAACACATTAAACTTCGTAAGAAAAATACCTAGTAATACATACGATTTAAATGTTTTAAAATAATACTTAATATGTTTTCATGGGGGACTTGCTTTAAGGAAAGCTTTGTTCTTAGGAGGGAAAAGGGTTTTTAAAAAAACATTATAGGCTCCCATGAAGATGGCTTGCTTTATTCTGACTAGCTAGCAGATACCAGAATTCAGAAAGGGGGAAAAAAAAGAAAAGAGACTACCTCTGAACTTTTCTCTTTAACTTTTCCCCTTTGTGCATTTTGCATTTGTTCATGACACTGTTCCATAAGTAAGGCTGATAGCACATAAAGCTTTTTAACTCGCAAAGGCTTCGTCCTTTTCTTTGACTCTTCATCTGCAATCTTAAAAAACAAAACAAAGGGATTTAATTCTCTTGGACAATTGCATGCTTGTACAGACCTAGGAAACCATGCCAAAAAATGATTCTGCCTTTCAATGTAATAATTCAGACTGCAAACAGAACTATAAATGAAAATGTCAAAGTGAAGTATGCACATTATTCTATGTTTATTTAGCTAACATGTATATAAAGCCAGATTCTCCGGAAGGATAAATCAGTGTAACCATGTATAAGTCTATTGACCTAGTATAAAAATAAACTAAAAAATAGCAATTTTTAAACACATACATAGCTTTCAATAAGGTCTGGTGGTTTTCCCAGAAAAGAAGAATGGTTTCTGAAAGTAACATATATTTTATGTATATACTGCTATAAATATTTGCTGTAAAAATTACGTATCACTCCTACAGACTTTAAGCTATAAGGAGAAATCTCAGCAGCCAAACCAAATCTAAGCAACATCTTTATCTTAAAAGCACACCACAGCCGTTTCTAATTGAAGGAACTAATTGAAGAAATACCAAAACTTAACTTCTACTTATTGACATTGCTATTTTTTTTAAAAAGGAGATAAGAGTAACTCCCACGACATCTAAAATAATGTGGACATTGCACCCCAGGCCCATCTACCATACTCCTTTACTAGGCAATGCAGGGCATCAGGATCTTTTCTGAGGTACAGTTCATCTCATACTGAAGTGAAAGTCTCAAAATAAATAGATGGCTTGTGTCCCTGAAGTCTCCTCTCCACTAGCTACAGAGGACATCCAGGGTAACTATTACACATAGAGATACCTGAACTCTGGGAGTTGGGTTCATCTTTGCAGTATCCTCTATGATGGCATCTGCTTATTGCCTAGACATTGTTAAAACTAAAATAACCCCAAGAGGATAAAAGTAGCATGGAAACAGTAAGAGCTAGTCCAAAAAACCCAGTTATTTGACATAAAAATAAAACCTGCGATACCTTGAACATGAGCTTAGCAGCTTCAAAGAAATAATTGGCTTTACGGTAGAGTTCTATAGCATCAAGGATTTTATTCTTTTCCAGTAAGTGACTTGCATATCTGGCTAGCAAGGATCCAATCTCTTTCATATTGTGATTTTTAGCCAGCTCCACAGCTTTATTCCACTAGAAATGAAAGGAGACAATTATTAACCTCATTTTTTTCAAATACACTCTCAGAACAAACCAGTTATTCATGAACAGACCCCAACATTTGTGTGCAACGTTTCATCACTATTTTGAACCAGACTACTATAAAATTAACATAGAAAGCAAGAGAATACAAATTCTTACATCATTGCCAATCATGTGATGCAGCAGGCTTGTGAAAAAAATGCTGGACCTCTGTCCAAAACCACATATAAAACAGTTGCTTCTGCTTTCATAAAAGCTTAGCAAAATCATTTCACTGCAGCTCATAGCTGGACATGGGGATTTCAACACTTCTGATATTACTTAACCCAGACTCTCAAAAGCATGTCTAAAAGCGGACCTCAACCCAGAAGCTTAAAGCACACAGTAACACTTTACTTGTCCCTCTATACACCTCATTTTCTCTGTGAATTTTCCTGATCTTCAGTGGTTTGGCTACTGTGTTTGCTCCAGATGAAAAGTTCGGCAAGACTGAGAATCTTAACTGAATCTCGCACCTAATACCTCTTCAGATCCATAAACTAAGAAATTGTTCACATAAAGCCAGCCCTAGCTAGTCCTGCCATTCCCATCCATCAAGTTCCTCATAGCCATCCTCAGTTTTTCCCTTATTTGTGTTGACACAGACATTTGCACAGGTTAAGTCATACCAGGAAACAGCTCTAGTTACAAACATGCAGATCAATTTCCAGCTCAGCTTTTTCCAGCTACATCCTCATGCAGTCACAAATCCATTTGCATCTATACAAAGGAGGGGGATGTGGAAAATATCCAAACAGACATCTATCTCTTCTCCAGTCTTCTCCCATTCCATCAGGAGGTAGCACAGACCAGCTTCACAGAGGCTACAGATGTCAGTGTTCTGAGCATGCTGCCCACATACCCTGCACGTAGCTTAGCACTGCCCCTCCAGTGGTCTAATCTCAACCTCAGAGAACTGGCTTAAGCACTGAAGTATGAATTTTCCAGAAACTGTGATAAATCATCTGACACTTAACAAGGATTTGTATTTAACTGGTCATCAGGCTAGAAATCTCACTGTTAAACTGGTATTGCTAAAGCAGATTATCTCCTTTTATTTTACCTGGTTGAGATGCACACAGGTATCCACAGCATCCTTTGGTCGATTACATTTCAGAAAGGCTGACACAGCTTGTTCACACATCCCCACTCTCACAAACATGTAAGCTATATCCTGCAAAAAGCATCAGCACTGTGTTAAATTCACGTCCACATTTTTAGTACATTGTGCAGCAACAGCAACACTCCTGTTTTGTTAATTTAAGTCCAAGAGGGTGGGGAATGGGTTGTTTGCTTCATGGATCCTGTGAAGGCACCATGCACTGTTGAAAATCTTTAGAACAGTGTGCTACTCTCTACTGCTTCTAAATTCAAGAAAGCTATTACAATGAGGTTAAAAGGAAATGCTGTGTCTTGGTTTACTGAAAAAGGCATTAAAGGAGCATGTCTTGCATTTTTCAAGCATTTTGGATTAAATCAGCCATGGCATAGTTTTAAATTAGCTATTATTTAGTAATTTCCTGCTACATATACACACCTATATATACATATATATATATATATATATA
>VZTI01005431.1:685659-763096 GCA_013397865.1 Struthidea cinerea | reverse complement strand
ATATACACACATATATATATATATATATATATATATATATATATATATATATATATATATATACACACTCTGTACACCTATATACTCTGCACACCCTATCCCACCTACTTCCCCTCCTTTCAGAGTATTGTTAGTCAAGTCTTGCTGGTGAACTGGGACAATAAGGGAAAAGGAGAGTGATGGAATATGAAAACAGCAGTAATACTAGAGATCAATACCACAGTAACACCATTGTACTTAAGTAAGTAGGTCATACTGTATTCTTTCTCTCATTTTTAACCCTCCCAAGATGGGAAATTTTAAATAAATAGTTGGGTATAAGACAGTGAAAAATAAAGGTGTTTTTTGCTTACAGGGAGCAATTTATGATTCTCTGGAAGTGAGTTAGCCAGGTTCTCCAGTCCTCGGTAGTCCTCTAGCATGTAGTAACATTCAGCTAAACGTTCCTGGTTTTGTCCTTGGACATAGTACTGTACAGCATTTAACCTAATAAGACAAAAATATGTGGTGGCTTCTGATGTATAAACACAAGACATGTTTTTAACTCTGTAAGCCTTTTGCATTTGTAAATTTAAAATCACATTTTAAATAGGTAACTTTCCTTGGAAAAGCTTTTGTAGCTAGAATTTCACTGTTTTTTCCAAAATGCACTACAAATTTTAATTTTTACAGATCATTATATTCAGAGTGTAGCAATATTGATTTTCTGACTAGGATAGGATAACATTAGGAAGTCAAGGAGTTCTTAAAGCTATAGTCCCACATCTGCAGAGATCAGAGCAGATAATGGACAACTTACAACTAAACTTTCAGGAAAGGGCTTTACTGTTGTGCTTCCATATTTTAAAACACAAGCACCAAGACCTCCAAGACAATTCTCCAAAATTACCTCAGGTGCCTAAAACTCAACTTTTAAAATCTAATCAGGCTTTCAGCTGCATTGTGACAATATCGTTTGGATAATGGCAATACATAGTTGAGCTGTGGAACTCTGTGGCATGGGCTTAGAAGGCAACAAGAAAAGTTCATTAAAAAAATTCCCTGCAAGTTATTAGTGGTGAAGACATTGGCTCTGGCTCAGTAAGCAGCTGACTGCAAAATGTGTTTTGGAGAAATACCATTACAAGTGTGCATTGCCCTTAAAATCTTCCTTGGGTGCCCAGTTTGGGCAACAGCTGGAGACAGATCCAGGTCATAGAGAATTCTGGACCTTCTCAAATATTTGTGGGTTGAAGCTTCTAGAAAATTCACTGATGTTAAGTAATTCCATCCTACTTTTAGCCCTACTTTGTTTTTTTTAATACTTTCTGTATCACAACTGTATAGGTATTTCTCTTCTCTTCCCCTCTTTTGAAGCAGACAGATTTCGGGCAAAGCAGAGATTTTTATCACCTTCACCTTTTAGGTAGCTGATCAACAGCTCTCTGTTTATCATACCATGGAACCATGAAGGTCTGAACTAAATCTCATCACGCCAAAATTATCCAATGTATTGCATCCTGACTTTCCTGACATCTGTCCCTCCTCATAAATTAAGTTTTGTCATCAATTTAATTTCCTTTGTAAATTCCTTACTACTGGTTCCTCTACAGAACGTACCATTTCTGCCGGTCTGCAAAGTAGTCTCCAATAGCATTGTGTGCCTGTTCCAGGAGGGTGTCATCCGAGTCCCCCGAGCCCGTTTTCAGCAGCTGCAGCACCCGGAACCAATCGCCCAGTTTGATCCGCAGCCCAATGGCAAGGTCTCTAAACAGAAAACAGCAGGGAAACGTCAAACACAAAAAATAGATAACAAAAATCTCAAGAAAAGCATCCAGAAGTATTTTTGTGTTCTTAACCTGCATTGCAGGTATCAGAGTGATCCCAGATAACTTGTTTACAATTCAAACACTATTTCATTTAAGCAAATACTCAAGAGAACTCACAGTTTATATCACACGTATCACGTGGCACTTTCTTATCAGCCACACTCCTGTGTGAGGGGTTAAACGAGTGAGACAGTTGGGCTGATGTTACTTCAGGTTCCCTCTTACTCTGTTCTGTATCTTTCACTGCTGACCACTACAAGAGATGGCAGCAGCTGCAAAAGGCGAAAAGCAGAAGAAAGATGAGGGGAAAGGCCAAGAAGCAAGGAATATGAATAATAGAGGCTAAAGCCGAGATGTAATAAAATGGATTTCAGAGACTTCTCTTCCAGATTCAGGGTGATTTTGGATAAAGGAGAAAGGACTCAGCAGTAGTTTTTCCTTTTTATTATTCATGCATACATATGACTCACTGTATGTCTGTCTGGCATGTTTTTTCCACCAAATAGAATAATTCTATATTACCTCATATAAAAGTAATTCTGCAGGTGCATACAAAATATGGAAAAATAGGAGAGACCTATGCACTTCTTTTAAAAATGCCCTCACTTACAAGTACATTAAGGAAGGCACTAGCAAGTCAGTGAAGTCAGATAAATAAGAGCATCTATCTAAAAACATTAAAATTTTATTTGAAAAATAGATTTATTTCATTGTGATTTATGGCAGATCCTTTTCAGGATTTTTCTAGTTGTGAAAGTTGTGTTTTCTAGGAGACACATAAGATCATACAGAATTTCCATATTCTTGTAGCTGAAGAATAAGATGCTCTACTGTTGAAGAAACCAGTAAACAAAAAGTAAGTTTTTGACTTCTGCAATTCTATGTCCAAATTTCCCTTCAGCCACGTGAAAAGGAATATGCCATATCTAAAACTGGGTGTTGCAGTGTGACTGAAGTGCTCAGGAGGCAGCCCACGTCCCCAGACCAGCAAACTGCCATCAACTAATTAACGACATGCAAGGAAGTTTTCGTTACCAGGCTCTACTGGGCATCTCTCCCCAACTCTTGCCTTCTCCCTCTGCCCTGCCACCCTGTCCCCCTTACTTTCATTCTTACAGAATGAAATAATAACTAATTTTTTTCTCCATAATTCCCTACTGTTTTTCATGGCTCCATTAATCAAAGCTTAAAAATTTCACGTGTGTGTAAGTGATGCATGTTTCTCCATGTTTGACCACCATCTACAGGCTACACTGCACAACTGCTGCTGCTGATTTCTCATTATCCTTTTTCAGTAGAGACAGTGCTCTAGCTAATTACTTAGTGTTAATTTATATTCCCAGCAATACTAAAATTTTGCTTTGTTTTCATTCCTGAGCAAAAATTACACTGATTGGTTTCAATGTTTCACAGTTTCATCCAGAGTCCTTCTGTCTCTCCAAACATTACAGTTCATTACAAACTCTGTTGTTTGTATATGTAATCGAGAAGAATGTGTACTTGGCTACTAGCGAAGAGCAACACCACATAAATTAAACATTATTTAGGATTGTTTGTATTTTTGGAATCCCAGTTGAAATACCGACAAAATACTTGTGAAAAAACATCTATAAAACACAGCACTACCTAGAGCAGCCAAGGTTTTGTAAACAGTTTGGAATGCACTAGTTTACATACAGAACTGGTTATCTATGGATAAACCAAAATTCTCTCCATCTGATACTTTTATGTCTTTGCAGAAACTGGTAAAGACTCTCCAGAGAAAACAGCCATTCCTGATTAAGGAATGCTTTTTTTTCCCGGACTCTTTTCTTTGCTGCAGAGATGTTTACATGCAATTACCTTCTGTCCATATCCAGATACATTCTTTCAGCCTCTTCAAATCTGCTAAAATAGGCTGCCACTTCTGCTTGCTTCATGGACTCGCTCTGCAGATTGCCCAGGCGCTTCACAAACTTAATGCCTTGATAATCTTTGCAACGCACAAAAGCTTGTTCAGCCATCTGCAGATCCAGCTTCTGAAGAGCAGCTTCAGCCAGGAGACGCCTGTGTGAAAAACAAACATAGCAGACAGAAAAGCAGCTATAGAGTAAATTAAAGGAGGATACATTTAACTAGTAATTATTTAAAGAAGACATACAAGTTGTTGCAATTTATTGTTTATTAGCTAATCTTAATATAGTCATGTGTTTATTCCTAATACATTCTGTGATCTGTCCAGTACTTGGTCAGGGAGAGATGTTCAAATAATTGCTAATATTCTTTTGTTCAGCTGTTCAGATGGACACCGGCTTGGGAGGAATGGGCAAGATTTGAGTGTTACACTTCTGTGAAATGTGTTGCTGGTCTCAGTGCAGTTCCATTTATTTATTTCTCCCTACGCATTTGTTGAAACTTTAAGCCTTGACAGCAGCCTCAGTCTAAATGCCTCCAACTACACTGGCCACGACAAATAAATTATGCTTCTGATCCATCTTGATGTTCCTTGTCCTGTTAGGACAGCAGTCTGGGAGAGCAGGGAAAACCTTTGGAGAACCTTGTAACAGGTACTGCCCCACTGCTTAGTTCTGCAACGAGGGAATTCAGGCCAACCTATGTGCATCAAGTGCTTGAATGAGCTCTAGAATTTTCTGCAAAAATAAGGCTATTTAGAATTTAGGCTGGCTGATTGACACTGTGAAACAAAGTCACTGCAGTAAGGCACTGACAAAACCACTAATATTATTGCTGTATTAATGATGACCCAAGCCATGCTTAGGCAGTATCAGCTCTGTATTTTTGAATCAATTTGAGATGGTTGGTATCACTTAAACTCAAGTGCTTATCACTGACATCAAAGAAACCAACTGATCTGCTACACATCACCCCGTTTGTTGCATTCTAGAAGCAAAGTCACTGTTTCGTTCTGATCTGGAATATATTGGCTTTTTATCCAGTACTTCTAATCCATCTCTTCTTCATAAATATGTGACGCATTTTCTCTCATAATAAAAATAAAATTCATGGCAATTCTGGAGCAAGGTGAACAGAATTTTACATATATTTTGTGATTTTACCATATACAAATTTTTCTGAGACACAGACTTGCAAAACCAATAGTCATTTTATATTAAGTGAACAGCTGGTTCTAGCAAAAAAAGCATGAACTATTTCAAAGCTCCAAAAATCTTCAGCTAGTTCAAGACATTAGCAAAACTGAAGACTCAAAACTCTAATATTTTACCCTACAGACTCAAGCTAATAAAATTACGGTATTATTACAGAAACTTTCAATATGTAACTAGCAAATCCTGTTTTTTAAAATGAACATTCTGGAGACAAGGGCACAAGTAGATAGAAAGGAATGGTTTTTGGGACAAACTTTTAAAGCAAGGTGTCTTGGCCAGTCTTTCAGCAACTCTAAAGTCCTCTCTGAACCATCATAATTAACAGTGAACTCTTCAACCCCCTTGATGCAAGCTAAACATCCAGTGCTGCAAGAGATTATTTAGCTTCAAAACAGAGCCAAAATTACTAAAGAAAGGTACAGATAAGTAAACAATCCCCATGGAGTTAAAGAGAATTGATACCATTCATCAAGAAACCTGTCAATGAAGGTTCTGCACTGACTTTTCATTAAATTACTTACCAAGGCCTTTACTCTTTCAGCCCTTACAAGTTGGGATATTAAACAGATTTCCAGAACTCCCGTTTTCACAGGTTTACTCTCACATGTTTGCTGTGCAGGCTTTTCAACTTTAGTTTAATAGCTGAGCATGCTTAGTTTAAGCATGCCAATATCTCAGTTTCTCAGATTACTTCTGAGATGCTGCATGGGAACACAGCACACCCAGCCCTTCTCATTTCTGTCCTTTATGGCCTGTCCAAATGCTACAAGGTTACTCAAACTACTCTTATCCTATTACCATTCTGATGTGTTCCCTTTACTGGGTTTTAAGCTCTTTAATGTTCCATATCAAATATATAAATTTTAATTTTAATTTAACCAATTTGGTTAGCTCTCTGTCAGCTTTTCATTTCCTTTAAATTCCCTCCAAAACACAAGGAACACTGTGCACAGAGCAAAAAGGCGTCCTGAGCCTGCACCCTCTACCCACTACCATGACACAGCACATGCCTGACATTGTAGGTATTCCAACATTCATTAAATCTTAAATGATTCTGTGTAGAATGTATACTGCTTTAGCTAGTTTTAATTTGAGGGTTTGTACTTTCATACTAGATCTGTCTGAACAGGAAAAGAATAGAACACAAATTTAAATGAAGGTTGGCTTATAGGAGATTTTACCAAAGTCTGGGATGTGGATTGTCTTCTATGAACTGGGAAGATTCCTCAATGCCAACTTTTTCAATCAATGCTCGACTGTCTCGTAATGACCGAATCTCGAAATTGATGATGTAATCTTTGTTAGGATGTTCAGGATTCTAACATAATGGATAAAGAAACATACTTTTATTCCTGGTGACCTTTATTTTTACCCAACAAAACAGGTATCTATCATTAGACAGACACCAACTTTTCCTACAAAATAAAATTCATTATACTGACCTTTAATATTTCATCCAGAAGAACAGACTTGATTTCTAAATCTTCAAAGTTGCAAATATATCCAGATGTTTGTATAGGTTCCTTAAAGTTAAACAAGTTACATAGGAATGAACTTGTATTCTCTCTGATTAAATCCTAATCAAATCTGTTAACTGTACATATAGATTCATTCTTCTCCAAACTAGGATATAATTGCACTTCCAACAGGAAACAAATACTACAGTCATTAACATTATTGACAATTCTGTAAACACAGCCATCATTAAAAATCCTCATGTTTTCTGTAATTAAATTATGAGAAAAAGATAAAGCAACACCTGCCAATATTTAGATTCAACTGAACTGTTTTACAGGTATCTCTACTAAAATTGCATTTATGTTTTCCAAAGCATACAAAAAAATACGCTCCTGAAAATCTCATACATTTCAGAAAAATATGACAGCATTTTTTATGTTTCTAGGACTGACCATTCATTTTACCTATTTGGTCCAAAACAACATTCCCATATAGGAGTTGATAAGATTTTGAGATGTTCTGAAGCAAGTTTATATAAACAAGCACTTGCAGAACTGAATGGTAAGCACAAAAATACTACTATTCAAGAAAGAGTCATTAACTTATGAGTGAATTTTTTTAAATGAGTAGTTTATGTATGTTGATATTTACCTCTGGATCCAAGTTTCTGAAAACATACATTCTTGTTTTCTCCATCATTGCAAACAAATCTGGGTTGTCCTTGGCCCATTTCATATCCCAGACGTCTCTGCGTTCCAGTTTGAGCTGCTCACCTGCCTCTTGCTGCCCTGTGCTGTCTGCAGCCCGTGTGTCCAGGTCAAGGAAAGTCAGAACCCCTGAAAGATCTATGATAGCAAGACGGCTACAGAAAAACAAACAGAGAAAAAATAAGGCAGCTAAGTAACACTACTCAAGGCTGTAAATCTGAAAGAGTTCTCTAACCCGGCACAGTGTAATTCTATAGATTCCATGAGATGCTGTCGTGTGCCAGAACCAGCACAGATCCATGTGACTTTCATTTATCTGCGCAGCAGAGACCAGACACATGGAAAGATGTTCTTCCTCTGCTCACACAGGATCTGGCCCTGCAAAGGTTCTGAAATACGCCCATTTTTATATCGCATATCAAGTTGAATAAATTACAGGTTCTATCCCTCGCCAAACTTTTCTTGACAAAGACTAAAATGAGCAATTGAACAGAACTGTTCCTTATTTACTAGGAGGCAATGAAGCAGATTATTAAATTTAAAAAATCAGTGTGGTGATGCAGATTGTTAATCCCTAAAATGGGATTTCTTGTGTTTCTAGACAGGGTATTCTTCACTTTTTTTCAAAGCAATATGAAGTATAATCCAATTAATCTTTGAAATAATTTAAAATATGGGGAAAATACAATTTCTAAAAGGCTACATTTGAAAATTTTCAGTTGTGTAGGTCTTCAGTGACTCATAGTAACCTGTAGTTACTACAAGACCATTTTAAAAGCATTTCTAAATATTTATAGGTAGACACCCTTAATCCCTATTAAAATTTCAAAAGCAATTTAGAAAATTAACCTCAAAATGCTTATGGACCTGAATTTATTTCCCTAGACCAAAGTAATTTAGGAAGAAAACAACTTGGGTTCAAAACAAAATGAATATGGCTCTGACTAGATCACATCGCCTTTTAAGTGAAGCAATCTATTTTTGGGCTATACCTGAAGAAGCAAGAGATCTACACATCCATTATGAATTTTGTTTGAAATTATAAAGTTATTTTGAAGTGATTAAAATTGCCTTGCAAATTCTTGTGTATTTTTGCCTTTTTTGCCAACACTTTCATGCAGTCTCTTGCAAAAAAAAATAACTGTTAAATAGAAAGCAACTTCAGTATTGGCACAGCTAAAGCTGAAGAGAACCCGACTTACTAAAAGCATCACCACTAATTACAGCCTGTAACAGTGGAAAATTCAATGGGATGAACAAAGTTTCCAGGCATTAGAAGGACGTAGAAACAGAAAGAAGTCATAGAGATATAAAGTTTCAGGTTATGACATAATTGTATCAATTCATGTCGTGATCAAAGGAAGGTTATGTTTGGTTCATCTAATAAAACAAAGGTATTTTCATGTATATAGGGTAGAAAACCCTATACTGACAGTCTCTCAGAGCAATGACTGTCCAGATGGAATTAATTAGTAATAAATAAATGGTTAAGTAACTATTAAGAACAACTAAAATTAATAAATAGTTTATATTAAAATAAAATTAGTACATAATTATTATAGAATTGTGGATTTCATAGAATTAGTATTTTCACAAGTTTTAGTGCTTCATTTTGAAATTGGATGCCTGTGTTAGAAGCAGATCTGTAACTTACCTGGAGTTGCAGTTCAAAGACAGCTGATAGGCACGACAGCCCAGGGTATAGCTCTGCACCACAGCCACACTAGGGAGGCTGTACCTCTGAATAGTGCCAGATTCTCTTCCCTAGAGGAGAGCAATGCTGCCTTAGTGAGAGAATTTGTCCATCAGTAAACCCTTTTAAATGGTCTTATTTATATGCTGTTTGAGACAAAAGAGCTTTGGACAGAGCATGAGTGGAAAGTGGGAATGTCATCAGCCTAAAAGTTCTGAATGCTGGTATTTAAACAAAATGCTTTAAGATGCTACAATTGACAGATCTGCTTAAATCAGGGCTGTTAAAACAAACAGTTACAGTCCACATACAGCCCACAGAATTTCAGGAGCCATGAATCTCCAGACATGGTCACAAAACAAGAAAGGAGAGGTGTGAAAAGATCCTTGTCTCACGCTGGCAAATCCCCTCAAAGAGTGCCGTATGACAGCACCAGTATGACAGCACCAGCCCAGGTCTGAAGGCAGGACAGCTCTGCTCATGTGAGGCTGTCTGTATGCCAACAAGTCTCACCAGTTACTGCAAGACCAGAGCTAGATTTAAAAGGAAATGCTATAAAATACACTGGTTATTCACAAGCTTGAGTAACAGGAAACAAGTCTAAGTACCAGTGTGGTTTATTTTGCTGAATGTAACACCCATTCCCTGTGTCAAGATACCACCAGGCCAACAGGCTGAAAGGAGTCTGACATCCCTGGACTGAAACGATCACTGCCACTATTTTCTCGTGGTGCTTCTGTAAAGTGAACAACATATCCAGCTTGGTTTGCCTACTGTTCAACACTTATGCTGGAAATAAGTCAAAATTAAAGGAGTGCAAATTTTATTCCTTCTTTTTCTTCCCCCCCCTCCCCCAAGCCATCCCTAAGATCCTCATCATAAATCACCATCTTAGACTTTTTCACGTGTGTATATTCTATAGACTAAGAAGCAGATTAGTTCAGAAGTGTTAGAAAATTGAACCACTGTAAGATGCATTTCGCTTCAGCACATTTATCCAGATCTGGTCTCAAAGGCAGTTCCTCACATTCCTTTCTTTTTAACAAGTGTCACAGATTAGTTATTGTCTGAAGTTCATTTTCTTATTCTTCAAGCAGCAACAATCCCATAGTCACCTATTAACGATTGCACTTTTCTTGTTCATGCTTTCTCCCATGACCCTCTGATTTTGTAAAATCCAGTCCAAGGATATAACAAAAAACCAAAAATCTACACTGGAATCAGAACATGAGAAACATCAAAATCTTTCTTGGAAGATGGGTAACAGGAAGAAACAGTGTTCTTTCTCTCTCTTTGTCCCGTTCCGTTAGTTTGCTTTAAAGCCCACATGTAAGTTTGTTCATCTAACGAGATCACTTTCCAGATCAGAACTAAAAAATGCACCGGCTCTTTGGCATGATTCAATACCTCACACATCTGTATAATCCATAAGCGTATGAAGCTGTATATAGTATAGCACCATACATTATACCATGAATATGTAAACAGACAAATTTCGTAAATCTTTGTGCCTAGAGCATACAGTCTCAAAGAGACTTCCCAGGACTCAGATTACAGAATTAAGTCTTGACTTAGACTTTGTAAAATCCTATGTGTAAGTATTAACTCAGGCAACTAGTCTGTAATTAAATTGTAAGTACTTAATGTATTAGCCCTCCTAAGGAAAGAATCCAGGTTAACAGAAGAAGCTGTTAAAGTTATCTTCAAGGAAATTTAGAAAGAGATTTTGTGTAAGTTCTAACTTCAGAAATCTTTGAAATTATGACTGCTTATGAACACAGAGCAGAAGAATCTTATGCCTAAAAGCACAAGAGGCAATTAGAAGTTGTGTTAATCGTGTAGCTTACCACAAGTAGTATCTTATCAGATGCTGTTATTGCACAAATTGGATTTATTGTTCCCTGAAAGTATACAAGTGATATCAGTATCAGTTTTCCTGCAAATTAAGAATGCCCTCCTAAAGAAAGAAAGTTTATTTAAATAAAGAAGAATGCTACTAAGTATCCACATGAAAAGGGGCTATCAAACATTGTCAGCATACAGTATATGGATGGTTTATGGTATTAGTAGCCTTTGCTATGGGAACCATGACAATAATATTAACAGCTTCCTTTCTTGTCCTGCCCATCCCTCCAGAAAAATAAGAAACCCAAAATGTAACAGGTGTTTAACAGAAAACACAAGAAAGCAACAGTCCCAGACTTGTGAGGCTTGTTAATTAATAATTTCAGGTATATTACTAAGGACAGCCAGCACTTGCACACACACCTGAAGTGAAAACAGCTGAAAATATTAGAAAATATCACAAAGGATATTGAGTTTTAACAAGGTTACATTTTGTTGAAGTAAGGGGAGCTGCCTCTGACCATAAAGACAGCAGGTGTCTACATACTGTACCCCAGAATATACTTTTTCCATGTTCCCTATAGTTTGCTGTACATTGCCAGTAACACATAATGCCACAGTAACAGCACCAACCAGAGGGAAGAAACATAACACTTATGTACAAAAGGTAGAAGTAAAAGAAATTTTAAGTACAACCACTTCTACTAATGAAAATCACTCAAAATAAATAAATCAACACGAATTACTGTTCTTTCAAGCTACCAGTGACACCACAATAAACTAGTTTAAAACATCACTCACTTCAAAAGCTCTGCTGTAATCAAGGTGTCCATCTCCAGACCCTGAAGAGGTGTCATCAATATGATAGATCCTGTAGAGAAGGAAAGTTAGAAGAAAAAGTGAGTCCAAAGAAAGGATCATCTTTTGTAGCATATAGGTATGTCCTTGGAGAAGAAACCATTGTAATTGGAGAAGACAATAAAAGCTATGCCTGTTCTTATGTTCCAAAGCATCCCCTTTGATAAACCTGCTTTGTTTTGATATAAAGATATGGCAACTGCTTTCACTTTCACAGCCCTGATGGTCTATTCCCCTATGATCTGTAAGCTTTCATCCTGTAACAGTAAGTTCCTGCAAACTATCAACCACCCAGTTGTCTCTTTTCAAACATACACTTCCATATTTCCCCAGGCTCTTCTCCATAACTATGAAGAGTTTCACCTTCACATCCACAAAAACTTAATCTATTACTGCATTATTCAATACTTACTCATAACTTCTCTTTTGCCTTAAAAAGTAGCATTAGGAAAGATTTTAGAATGCTAAAATCATCATTAATGCTGAATTATGCCTATTTACATTTTTCAATATTTTTATCAATTTATAATCTTGCCCAAGGCTAGAACATCCAGGTCCTACAACAATGTAAGTTATTACACCATGTACAAATAATTACTCATTATTAGGGATATATGGTGACAGGAGATGGTAGATTTATAGAAAGATGATATAGTGTCTCTATGGAAGAACACATAAAATAACACAAAAGAAAACCATTGCAAAGTTGCAAGCTTGTGGAGGTGACAGAAAAATTATTGGCACAAATGAGCACCTGGGAAGGAAATATTTTGGAAGCAAAACAATGTTGACTTTGGCTTGTTTAGTTTGAGAGGATAAAAGTCCATACAGGATTAGTCGTCAAAGCCACCATCAGACACAAGTGTATTAGAGAAGAGCCAGCTGGACAGACTATATTCTTACGGGCAATGACAGACGACAAGCAGTTAAAGTTATCACAGGGAACAGAGCTGCTTGGAAACCAAGAGCATGGAGGAGAAACAGGACAGGGGCAAAAAGGCATCAAGACACACAGCTCCATAAGGAAAGCATGCAGCAAGCAAATGGAGACACTGAACAGGAACTAATTCAAAAATGTCTAAGGGATTTGGATAACAAACACAGCTGTTACAAAAAACTAGTATTTCCTCTTACAGGCCTGCAAGTTAACAAACCTGATTAGAAAAATGAGAAGACAAGGGTTTGCATTTTAGACATGGCAGAATCCACCTTATCAATGACACCAGTGCAGAGGAAGAAAAATTACAAAGCCTGAAGACAAACCTTTCCCTGCCCTCTTTCCTGGTCCGTGTCAGCTGATTGATTTCCATGGCTGTGAGCTTCTTGGCCACCCGATACTGCCAGACATAAAACGCTTCTCTGGAAGCCGCGATCACATGCGTTTTGCTCATGGTGACAAACAATGGCTCTGTTACAAAACCCAAAGAGTCGCAAAATTAGAGCAACAAGCATTGGAATAGATGCTAATTCGTAAATTTTTTCCAAGATGGATGAAAGCATATGCCCATACATTAAAAGCAAAAAACAACAACCAAAAAATCCACTCACACACAACCTAACAGCACTTTTCATTAGCTGATAACAAGTTTCAGAGAGGCCTTGTGGCCTTGTCCAGAAGAACAGAGAAATTCTTTACAAGTTCTGATTTTACCATTAACACTTTTCTCCCTACTATTTCAGCAAATCTTCATGCGCTGATGCAAAAAACATCAAATACATATAAACAAACTTACAGGTTAATGACCAGTTAGTTCAAGAATATCTCAAATCTCCTTAACAAGATCTCTTAAGTACTTCTATATCTGATATTATTTAAGGCTATTCAAAAGTTGACAATCTAGAAGAGGTTCTTCTTCTTAAAATCAGTTCATAAATTTTAAGTTAGACAAGACCTAGAAATGCTGTTTTAGTTAACAGCTGGGCCAAATATCAATTCTTTATCTGAATAGCAACAAATTAAATATTTAGCAGACTCTACACTTAGTCTCACTTTATTATACCAAAAAGTCACAGTGTAGGAATGCAGAGTATTTTCTTTACTGCAGCCCTAGGCCATCTTAGAATATGTGCACAACTTGAGTATCTCATTCCTGCTGTCCATGCTCAGTAAAAAAAAAAAATAAAAAACCAAAATCAAAACAGTGAAGGCATAGAAAAATGAAGAAACCTTGTATGCAAATCACCCAATGTCTTTAAGTTCTACAAGTAAATCATTATAATACCAAAAAACACCCCCAGATAAATTCAGAAGAATTGCACAAACCAGCCTAGTAGTGGAACACTGAGTCAGGCAGATAACATGATGTGAGCACAAAATACAATTCTTTTAGAGTGAATCTCATTTTGGTTTTTTTCCTTTCTGTATTTTAGCACAGAACAGAACTCTGGAGGGAGCTATAAGCCTGCCACATAGAAGAGCACTGCTACAAGAGACAGATGGGGGAAGATTGGTTGAACAGATTTCATTTCTTTGAAACCAAGAGGATTATATAAGCTACCCGATGGCTGCAGAATACTTTTGAGTAAAAATGTCAATACTGGGTAAGAAGGCTTAGTGATGATGCCTGTGATGTGATGTGAGTAGCACAGTTGTTTACATTATATACAATTCAGTGTATTTCATGTACTTATAAAACATTCATTTCAATAATTAGTCACATCCAAACTGATACAGTCTCCTGTTTCATCAAAAACATTAATAAATTCTATGTATTTACTCTGTTCTTTTATTAACTTCCAGCTGTATGTGCCATAACAATCAATGCTTTTATCCTTTAAAAATGAAACAAGAGAACCACCTGACCTGTGAGGGAATAAGGTTTGCTCAAATCACAGCATTTTTGTACTAAACCTCATATTTGAACTCAAATTAGTCAACATTTGAGTACTTGTGGGCCAAGACAAGATTAAACCACATTCCCATAGCCACATCTGAAAGCCATAGGCATTCCTCACATTCACCAGGTGATGTCCCCTTTGACTTACAGCTTCCACAGAGCCTAAACTTGCTCATTTGTGCACACCTTGAAATAGCCAAATCTGGGAAAAAAGGTTGTTCACACAAGCTCTATTGTGATCCAGAAACAAGATGGCAAAGCATCCATGCTTTATCCAGGGGAATACAATCAATTAGGCATTTTATGAACATGCCTAAGACTAGACTGACTGTTACTGCCAAAAAGCACACACACACCAACCCCTGACACATTTTCCTGCCACTTCTTTCATATCAGCTCTAGCAGCAGCTGGACAGCAGAGTAAGTTGTATCAGTTCATTCATCTAACTGACATCAAAATTAAATAAATAAAAGATTACATTAAGTTGGATTAAAGAGAAAATCACAAATGCTGGAGCAGGCAGGAATGAGCAGCCAGCATGGAGGGCAGGGCCTTCCCTTCTTTGCAACAGAAGGCTCAGCGATGACTGGATTTAAGCCAAACGTGAAATCACAGGGCACAGCACACAGACACAATCATCAGCATCAGATCCATTCAAAGCCACATCTGGAAGAGCAGCATCTCTATGTGGGAACTGATGCTTTTACAAAATTGCCTATATAACTTCAACAATTGCATGAAAGTAGGACACATGGCATTTTTTCTAGAATTGCTTTAGAATATTATATTGGTCAGTCATTGAACAAGAAAACACAAACAGAAAAATCTGTGGAAAAAGAAACTAAAATCCAAGTCTAGACTGGACACTATGAAACACTTTTTACAGAGGGGGTAGTCACAGATTGGAACAGCTTCCTAGAGAGGTGGTCAGTGCCCCAAGCCTGTCAGTGTTTAAGAGGCATTTGGACAATGCCCTCAGCAACATGCTTTTGGTCAGCCCTGGAGATCATGGACTGGCTGATCCTTGTCAGTCTCCACCAACTGAAAGTATTCCATTCCACCTTCTCACCTCAGAGCCTTCCACACTGGGCTATGCTCTGCTTCTAAAATGTTTTCCTTCTTGACTGCATAACAGCATAAATTCAACAGGAGGGAAGGATGTCCCAGCCACTCCAAGTTTGGGCTGTTGCTGGGGCAGAGAAGGAAGGAATGGGATTTGTCATTTTCTAGGAAAGACAATATGCTCATTTCAATCCCTTCAGGCTGAGGAAGATCTAGAATCCCTTTCCAGGCAGCGGGTTTAATTACCTAAGTTTCCTTCAGTGTAGGGAAATACCATCTTATATGACAGCATTGATTTACCAGCAGGTGCTGCTTACCTGAGCATCAGTGCAGAACCTGTGCTCTGACTATTAAGCAGACAGAAATGCAGGCACCTAAGGTCTGAAGGAGGCAAGAGATTTGGACACTCCTCAGCATTTCCCCTGCACAGCAGCTTTCCATGCTCAACATGTAAACTTCTGAAACTTGTTTAGTTCTTCCTGCTGATTTTGCAGATACCCAACTTCAGTATTAATGTCTTAATACTTAATTTTCAGACATTGAAAATATGTGGGGAAAATATTTAAACAGGTGCTTTACTTTTCAGTGACAAAATACTGAAAAGGACTAAACAAACCATCCCCATCAAAACAACTCCAACATGTGAAACAACTGCCCTTTAATTTCTCTCTGGCCTTCCTTTCACTTCTCACCTCATTTCTCTTCACTATTCCTTCATAAAGCCTCCTCCCTGAAGGAAAGAAACTTTCTTTCCTATATATCCAGGAATCTCAAATAACCTACAATGTCTGCATTTCATCCACACACACTCCATCTCACTTCAAAACTGTTAGAAAACACCTGCTTCAATGTCTAATCTTGTAAAAATAGTAGACAGAAAACAAACTCAATGCATGACTACATTACTTCACCACATGAAAAGGCTGAGATGCTTTTTAGTCTATGAGACAGGATACACAAAGAAGAAAGACAAGAAATCCCACCTAAATCTGATGGAAAGGAAGCAATCTGACTGACAGACAATACTAAACTGTTGTTTTCATACAAGTCTGTTGCAGGCTGTTCCTGAGAAACTGGAATGAACTTAGTCTAATCAATAAATCTAATTTTAGAGCTTGATTCAAATATTTCTACAAGTGTTGGCTCACAAATGGAAGAAAATGTCAGGCAACAGCAGAGACAACTGAACATGTTGGGACATGTGGGACAACTCATGAACAACCACAGTTTACAGAACATAAATACTCAGAATCCGTTATGATTTACATTAAAAGGATCAACTAACTAACAGCAATTCAAGTGCTGTTTCACATGTAGTTCAGTCATCCCTGCTGAGGCATCCAGGAGGGAGGCAAGACACCTGGGCATGATTCCAGCTCTGCCTTTAATCCACCTGTATGTTGGTCAGGCTGGTGTATTAATTTCACTGGGTGCTAACACACACTTGAAAGATAACTCAACACTTCACTATGTCAGTGCTCCTAAGCACATGTAAGGAGATGATATAATCCAGCCTGAGTGACCTTTTCTTAGCAGATACCATCTGTTGTGTTTCCATTAAAAAGATATTATATAACAAGATATTTAACCTTCTGTAGTGTATATTTAGTTATTCATCAAAGGACTTTGACAGAAAGCCTGTGATCCTGTAAAACAAGCACAGAAGAGCTGTGTTGGTTAATTTTTGTACCAGAGTAGGCTGGAATGCAGTAATGTTAGACAATGAAGAAAAGAGTAATTTATGGGCTAGCAAACATGAGCTATTGTGAAGGACCTCAAACACAAGGCACAGGGAGCACAGGAAGCAAAATGCCTTTGGACAAAATAAAAGCAGTATGAGGAACAGCTGCAAGTGTAACCACCCATCAATGTCTAAAGAAGGCTGAAGTGATGGCCCTTCATCAGATAATGACTGACTAATCCTTTTTTTGCCATCGTTAACAGAGACAGGCATTAGAAAGCTAATGACATAATTAAAAATACAACAGAAATAAGCACTTCTTTTCTTGAGCCTTACTTGAGCTACTGGCTTAGAGCCCAACAGCATAAGATTTACATCTCCTGAGGGGGAGTCAAACATTGCATAATGTCACAATTACTTTGTCATTAGGAGATTAATAGTGCTTTGTTGAAACAGTATTATAAAATATTATAAATTGACAATTCAGACAAATTGTGCCTTAACACACATTCTCAGATGCATCATTTAAGTGCTCTGGCAGCTACTTAGCATTCCTAGATGAGCAGTCTTTTTTCTCCACTATCAATCTTCTACCTGGACAAAGTCCAAGAGGCTTTGCCCAGGAGGCCTGCAAGGCACCAAAGTCTCAAGGAGGAGTAAACCCTTTATGCTCACTAGAGCTCCAGGTGATTCTTGTTTCAACAAGGGGCAGTCTGCTAGAAACCAAATATAGTGTGTGTTCAACTTGCAGTAGTTACAGCCAGTCAAAAAGTATAGTTTAGACTCATGGCAGTGAAGAGCACATATTCAAGAAAAGGCAGGAGCACACAGATACCAAGTGGTCTGTTGAGGACATCCTACAGCATAAGAAATGATTTTTTGTCAGCATTTATGAAAATCAAATAAAGTATCAACCTAAGTGTATTTAAGCCACTCTAAAAGACAGCACTTAAAACTCCAAAACAAGAACAAGAGTTCAAAACAAAACTCATCTAACTTTTTATGGACAGAACTTAATGTAACAATATATCAGTTTACTAAAAGAAAATAACCTGAAAAACTGTATTGGTAGAAAGAAGAGAAGAAAAAGAATTTCACAAACCGGTAACAGCATGTTTCATAAGTCAGTAACACCCCTCCAATTATCTTGAGGAAGAGATAAGTTAATTTTACTTTGTAACTGCTAATATCTTAAACTATTAATAATGGGTCTCACCTGATAAATTATTTAATGCTGATTTTCCCCATTTATAAACAGAACAAAAGGTCAATGATTTTGTTAGAAATCATGTATCAACTGGAATCTTAGAACTTTCAGAAAGGTATTCTGCTCTTAAGGTTTTACAAGGTCTTCTCTCTCTATTGACTTCTGCAAGGCCAGACAGCTGCTTAAGTTCAGCATGCTGTCAAACTGGAACAATTACACTTCCTACTGCCAAGAAGCTCCAACTGTGATAAACAGCATGATATACTGTACAATAGGACCTTGACTATGTACAGCTGTTAACCTCTCACACAAACTGACCTTATGTTGTAAATATTTCAAGTTGTTCTATAAAGTTGCATTTTCGAATGTTACAGAAAGAGGAAAATAATGATGATGAAACCAGCACAATGTGTTCCAAAAGAGTTGCATTTATAGGCATTTGCTTTATACTTTTACCTTCAATCCTTTCTGCAAGTTTGGAAAGCAAACTTTAAAGGAGTCTTACAGGATGCATATATTTTTTAAAAAAGGTTGAATCTTTGGCTCTGTTTACCATACAGCAATGAAAGACTCACTTGTAATGTTTTAACTACTGAGGCTACAGCAATTTTTCAGAATTCAAAAATGTAAATATTCCTAACCTCAGGTATTTGCCCATCTATGAGGCTGAAGGCTATAATGCCCAGCATTTTCACAAGTGAACTCACTTTAGGAAAGAGTATTGCAAATCTCTGCAATACTAAACTGGTTCTCCAATACTGGAGGGAACAGCAGAAGACTGCAGAAAGCTTCATTACGCTAATGGAAGAAATTGTTTAATCTCTTCAGCGCAATTCAAATACAGTTGGAATAACAACAGCATTTTTCAATTAAATACCCTTTCTTTTTAACTGTTTCCAGTTACTGAAAAAGATTCTTTTCTTGTGTACAGGCAGCTGTAGGAGATGGGTCATACTGGCAGAATCACAAAGAAACTTTTGTTTATAATGTAAATAAAACTCTCACAGATAGATTCAGAAAGTTCACATAAACAGAACACTAGAAAAATGCAAAGAGTTTAAATGCAGAGTTAGAGGTGCATATGCAAAGCTAATTTTAACAGTGAGTGGGATTCATCTCACCTAATTTTAGACATCTCTGACAGAGATCAGCTGGCTGCCCTGGGCTTCTGTGTACCCAATGGAGAGCAAAAAGACCCCCTTCATGAATGAACTTATTTTAGATGTCAACTGCAGAAATAAGAACTACTCCCTCTAAATCCCTGAATCTGCCTCCCACCCAATCCCACCTGCCAAGGAAGAACAGGAAACTACTGGGCACATACAGTGTAGACAGCTGATCAGGATGAGACAGGACAGGGGGACAAAACAGGCACCCAACTCACACCACCATCACCCACCACATGCTCTTACTTCAGTGCTCATGTTGTTGGGATTCTGGTTTGGGTTTAGGGGTTGTTTTTGGGTGGGTTTTTTTTTTTTTTTGGGGGGGGGCATTGTTTGGTTGTTTTGTTGCTGTTTTTTCCTCCATTCTTGGTAAAACTTTTGATATTGAACTTCCTGGACACGTTATTCCTTAAGATTCTGATATGGCCACCCTATTGTAAGAGGTGGCAAGAAGACATCAAAGGGACATAAACAGAAATCCCAAGACTAAAACTGCCACAATATTTCATAAACTTTTCATAGGACAAAGTAGTCAAACTCATTCATCAGAGCATACTCTTCATTTTATTTATGATCTATAATTTAGGGCATGAATTTCACAAAATATGTATGACTCACAGATGATTTCCTCCTGCTATCACTGAAAAATTGAACATTAGAAAACAATACTTACAAACTTAGTTACTATATAATAAAAAATAGAACTTTTTAGAAGCACTGTTGAGGAAAATAATCATCTTTATGATCTCAATTATTTCTAGTCTTTGGCTGACTTTTCCTACCTATACTCTTCTGTGAATTGTTGTTACTTCCTTGTTTAATAGTTCATCTTACTTTCCTCATCCTTTCTATCTTACCAAAACTTTGCTAGACACTTTACCCATCAATTTTATCAGACAGAATGGCTGTTTGTTGTTTAATATTAACACCAAGTATTAGCACTATGGCTTGGAACTAACTTCTCTACTGAGACTAATTTAGCCAGAATAGTTTCTTTTTGAAGAGAGGATAAAACAATGGCTCTAGAAGGCAATTTACATCAAAAAAACTTCATGAGGTTTCTTGTCATTATAGAGTCTTCTCTCTCATTCAAAAGCAAATAAATATTTCTATAAATTTAAATAAGTTATTTAGCCTTCCAACAAAACAGAAGAGTTAATCAAAGAATCAGGCTTCAAAAAGAAAACTGCAAACAGGGTTCACAGCATCTACTCTGAATCCAAATTCAGATCTATTTGGGTAACAAACCAAAAATAAAGCAAAAACCAGAACAAATAAAAGTGGATTCGTTAATCAAAAAATTGATTAATTTGTTGGTTTGTCTACAATTCCCTCATCTGTTTAAAGGGGAAATAATCAATGATCTTTATTCTCAAGCAAAGCTCACAGAAAACAGTAGTTTGCAATTACTTGGCAATGTTCTGTACCACACCTGCAGTAAACAAGCAGTAGGGAAAGCCTGGAATTAAGCACTATTTAAGATTTGGGGGTGATTTCATACTTCTGTTATAATCCACTGATTCTTTTTTAATTGAATTTTAATTTATAATCTGAAACTACTTAGATAAAACAATTGTGAGGAAGATAAGGAAAAGACATTATCAACACTGAAACACAAGAAATTGATGTTTAAGGTATTTGGGAAGCAGCAACAAGTTATTTTTAAATGAAGGTCCAAATTAAATTATTTCACTTCCTCTGATACAACTGGACCCTTTTCAAAGTACATTTCCTTAAAAAGAAGTTGAATTATGACTGTTGTGAAGGAAAATCTGAATTGCCAGAAAACATCTATTAAAAAAAATAAGAGAAGTAGCAATGTTTAAAAATTGTATTATCCATAGTTTGCAATAACTGGAAGACTCAGTTTAAGTTTAGCCAATTTGACAAGGAATATGACTGGTTTTATAAGCCATTATCTTTATTAACAGATAACTAACAGGTCAGTTCCAACGTAAGTTACAGAATAAGACTATACCAAGCTGCTTACCAATATCAATATATTTCGGGTCCAAGGGTGTGCCAATAGAATTGCAGAGAACCAGCACATACTGTATGGAAATAAAAGCAAGGTAGAAATAAATTACTACCACACTTTTTGTAAATTAGTAAGCTGTACAATGTTTTCTGTGAAGGTGCATCTCATAACCCACATCACACATTCTAATGCTCATCAGTAACAGAAAGCACAGAGACCATGACTACAGCAAATATAAAGCAGCGTAAGCATGAGAGTAATGAGATATTTGCCAATTAGCACTATAAATGAAGAACAAGCACAAAACAGACAAGTAACCAGCTGTTTTATGCATGAGAGCAAATCTACCAGAATAAATCCAACAGGTAGGAGGTACCACTAGCATGTCCCCAGACAACACATGGGCAAGACAGACAGCGTCTCCCCTGCTGCTGTGTGAGGCACCCACTGCACTGTGAGTATTTACAGGCATGACACAGCACTGACTCAGTGGCTCAACTCTCATCAGCTGCTCATGCAAAAGATAATCTAATGAACTCTCAACAGTTAGGATCTTTGTTCTATCCTTTGCAGATCTCCATCTCCTTGAACCTCCAAGAGGGTAACAGTGTGGGGAGAATTACCAATAAGGCTCTCCCTGTGCCCTGCAGTATCACAGGTGCTACAAAAAAAGGGTTTTTTTAGTTTTGCCCTTATTGTAATCCCACTGGGGAAGGCTTTGATATAGCACAGGTACCTGAGAGACTGGGCAGTTAAATTCAGGAAGATGCAAATACATAACAATTCACTAAACACCAATGCTTCATTGTTGTAGCTTATGTATTTATTTCTTCAGATCTAAGTCAAGAATGAAATAGCTTAATGATTATTGCATAGGAAAATGCCTTGAATGAGAAGTGTGGAAATTAAGCAGCAACTTTTACTGTCAAGTCTTTAAACTTAAAATAAAATAAATATGATATCCAGGGCTACCAAAATGTGAATTGCCTAAGAGTCATTGCCCTGACTCTCCAGGAAATGAAAGATAATTATTTTGTCACGGCTCTTTCACCTCCTGAACAATCCATGTAATTGTGGTAGCAGAATACAGCAACTGTACAGCTACCCTTTTAAACTGATAGATTGACAGCTTATTCATCACATGAGAGCAGCTCAATTTATCTTTTCATCTACTGTGTGACCTTCAATCTTTCAAAGAAAAAGAGCTAAACATGGATTTCTTTTCATTAAATAACATTTTTTTCCTGGTTTGGCCACCAATAAGTACCTCACAAAAATAGTATTTTTATTTCTTTGTTCATGAGTTAAACTTTCCACCAGTATTCTCAATTTTCTATTATTCAAAAAAATATGTTGTGCCTCTGCCTTTGTAGGAAAACACACACAGCTTTTTTAAGTCTCTTAGTTTTTCATTTCCATCATTTTTACATTAATTCTTCTCTGGTAAATTACTCCCACATTCACTTTACAATAAATTTCTCTTTTATGCCCTTTCTAGTAATTTCTGAGACTCCAAGTCAGTAGATCAGAGCCTGTCAAGGGATGATGGAGTAACAGTATCCAAGACAGGCTGTATGACCCACACAGGGTGGTGCCAGGGCAGGGAGTTTCCACTGTCTGATTTACCCAGCCTTGTAATGGATATCAACGTGAAGTCCTTCTTAACTTACTGACACATCTACTTGCAATATCTTTAAACAGATCCTGCTGAAATTAAGTCTTTTTTTTAACTGTTGCTGTACATTTTGCCAATTTGAAATCACAATTCTAATGACCAAAATCTCTTGTAAACCAAATCAGTTTTTCAGAAAACAACTCTAATGAACTGCTACCCATAAGCCTATGCACTTCATTTCCTAAAACCTGGCAACTCACAATGTTAATAACTACACTGGAGCCATTTCAAAACAAATGAAAGGTCCTTACTATCTGTAATTTTCAGGTGCTAAAATTAAATCTCTTATTTATGCTCAATAAAGTTACACTAAATCTCTCTACTGTTTGTTTCCTCCTTTAAAATTACAATCCAGAAAAAAAATATTTTATTGTACTCAACTTCATCAAATGGTTATGGCCACATATCCTATGTTTTCAGTCCATATGACAGTATACCATTTATTGCACAATGAAGCAAAGCAGCACTAAAGCATGTTTGGGGTTTTTTACCATGGCACCAAATGACTCTGTCTCATGCTCCTCCTTTGTAAGCAATATACAAGTGACACAGAAAAATAATTCTGAAGTGATTAAGCAAGAAAAATTGTGTAACAGTATCACACTAACAGAACATTAATTAACCAAAGGATACATTTACCATTTGTGATTACATATAAAATAAATTAATAAACAAAGAAGTTTGCAGTAATACATAATTTATATCACCTAAGAAATTGCCCCTTTTTTTCCATTTCTGACTGATGAAATATTCATTACCATTCTGATGCTTTTAGGTTGTCTCTGGAGAACTGTTCCAAATATTTCTAAAGAAACAATAACCTGGAAGGCTGTAGTTTTTATTAGGTTTGTAATGGCTGCAAGGAGTTGATCTGTAGATGCAGTTTACCAGCTACTTTTTTATTTGTTGGGATTCTTTGTTTTTAAACACTGAGCCCATTCAAGTGCTATTCTGTCAAATGACAACTGACACAACTCTAAGACAGATTCAGACTTTTACATTTCATTTTATTCTGGCTGTAAAGAACTGACATGTGGAACAGAGCACTTCAAGTGAAAATTAAGACAGATTTTACCTGAGGCTGATTTTCATCTGCTTTGGTTGCTAAAACACAGAAGTCCCCATAAGTTGTTATGGAAATAAGGCTCTTGACATATTTCACATATTTCTCATTGTTTTTTGTGTCCCAAAAAACTACACAGCATTCCGGGCGATCTGGTCGGGTATAGGCATAAACAACGGTATTGGAGCAGTAACCCCACTGCCAAGAAAGACAATGTTGACAAAACCAATCAGAAATTATAAGCATTCAATAATGAATTGTTCACAGCCATGAAAGAAAGAGTTTATTTCATACACACAATCTGTATTCAGTATTTTTTACCTGTCAAGTGACAAACTGATTTGTTAAAAGTATGAGAACACAGCTCAGGCAATGAGATATTGGCATAATATTAAACTGGCAAAAGAAGCCTTCCTATCATGCAAAGCAACCTCAGAATTGGAGGATCAACCTCAAAATGTGACAAGATCTCACTTTGCTTTGTTTCTTCCTTGTTCAGCAGGTATGCAGAAACACCGACTGTGATGATGGCTTTTGCCATGAAAATGCTTGCTTTATGACTACTGATTTGGAAACCCAAAGTTCATTTCCCAGAGGAAATATAATAAATACCCTAAACGTGCAATTCCAGAAGCAGACAAATTAAGCAATTGTACAGGAGTACTGTAATAACTCACATCACCTCTTCCATATCAGTACCATGAGAAAATCCCTCCCTTACTCCCAGAAGAATATAATTATTCCTCTAACAAGTATGAGAAAGGCCAAAAAGGCAAAAGAAACAGAATATACATATGAGGATGCATTTTATTGCATTCGACTGATTTAAAGTACAGAATTTAATAATGAAAATCAATAAAATACAATAGAATCAGAAAATATCTCAGAAAGAAGGTGAAGCTGCCAAATAAACGAGACATAAAGCAAACCACTTAAAGATGATGATGCAGTTGTAGAAAAACTAATAGAATTCTCTGCATCAGCATCTGCTAGAGAGAGAGAAGAGAAAGCTTATTAGTGCTGGCAAGAGAGGTTCCCACACTCCTCAGGATATGAAACCAAGATGATAAACTACAGCATAAACAGAAGAACTAGAATAGATTTACAGACTCTTAATTAGTATTACATCTCCATGCAAACTATGAATAGCTCAAAAAAAGATGAACTCAACTGATAGTTTTTACTGTCATGTTAATTTAAAAATTTCTCTTATTATACCTTATTGAAAAATAGAGGAAAACAGATTATTTAGTACATTGGTAATGTGACATTAACTCTTCATCTCCAGGTCATTAATTTCAGTCCAGCCCAAGATAATTACAGCTTTGAATCACTCCCATTTAAAAACTGTCACTTTTAGAACATCTAGTTCCTAAAAGGGAGTTACTGATATAATCAGAACACAGAAGAAGTAATGTGTATTATTTATTGAAGGAAAACATGTATCATACACCATAAAAATATTTAACATTGAAATAGAGTACACTACCAACATATTAAGAGTACATCGGCTGCAGAAATAATTTAATTTGAACATATCTTTTTCCATTTCAATGATACAAAATGGAGTGGGGGGGGGGGGAAGAAGAGCTTACACATGCAGTTTCTAAAACTAAGGTTTCAAAATATTATTAATTTGCAAACTGTGCCAGATCTTGAAATACTTGCGGTCTCCTAGATACTGATGAGTTTAAGAAAAAGCAACAGGCCTGTGTTCCAGCTGTTACACATTTCCCAGAATAAACATTAGGTAGCATTTCCTGAAAGACTAATTTCCAGCTCAGATTTCCAAAGTCTTTTCCAGAAGATTTACAACAAACTATTTCAAATTGCTTCCTAGCAGATTTGTGTTTACAACTCCCTAACCAATGATTTTTCACAACCAAGTGGAAGAATACATTTCAATATAGCTGCAGGATGTTCCTCACGTTGTACTCTCTCTTTTTAATTACAGTGTCTACACACTGATGATTAAAGAACATATCCTGTGCTGGGGAAAAAAAAAGTATACAATATTGTATACTGGACAGTAATTGCTATTATTTGTTAAACTGTAAACTTAAGTGAAATATTCCTAACTCCTAAAAAAAAAAAAAACAAATGAAAAAAACTCAGGTGGTGGGTAAGATAAAACATTATTTAGAATTAGCTGCATACATATTTGTAAGGAGTATATTAGGAATTGAAATGTAAGTAGGAAGTACATCTATCAGGTTGCATTCATTCCTATTGTTCAGGTTTCTACACAACTTCCCTGGCTCAAATAAATAATTCACCACCAAAAAAAAGACAGTAAAAGTAAGGCTCAAACAATTCCCATCATATCACTTAGCTCGACCTACTTAACCAAACAGCAGTGAAAACACAGGAGCCTTACCTAATGACATCCTCAATTCCTACCAAATTTCGAATCATGCCCAATTTAACAATGTATACATTTCCTTATTGTGAAAACAAAACTCCAAATGCATCGTAAAGGCAATGGCTAAGTCACTGCATCACCAAGACAGACCCTCACATTCCACTAAAACTTCAAGTCAGTAGTGTTGATGAAGCTGTAATAATAAGTTAAGCTAATACTAATTTCATATATATACATACACACACACACACACACACATATATATGTATATACATTAGAGCAAGCTACTTTTTCAACCTGATCAGAAAGAGAATAAATAACAGGAAACTTATTAATACAATTGAGTTTCACATGACTACATACCTTGTAATGTGGACGAATGTTTGCAAAATATATGTAATAATCAACAGCCAGTGCAATTTTCAGTCCACCTCCCTCCCAGGACAAGGAGGATAGCTGTTTGCCAGGAACTTTCAGTGTACGTAAGTGCTTGGTTAGAACAAGGAAAGAAAAAGATTCTGAATTTATCACAGGAAAGCCACTCTAAAATACATAAACAACAAACAGTTTTGATAGTTGATGAAAAAAAACCCCATAGATATTCTTTACAGTACTCCATAACAATTCTCAAATTGCAATACATTTGCAAAGAGAGAGATATTTAAGGCGTACACCATAATGTGTTCTTTCACCTCAGGTTTGGTTTGCTGTTTTTTTGTTTGTGTTTTATTTCTCCAGAGAGAAATTGAAAACAAGACTCAGTTCAATCTTACAGAAAGAAACAGTAGATGGAGAATGACAGTATAAACATTATTTCCTTTGGCTGGTAATTTGAATCACCTTTATAATTTCAGTCACAACTAAAACACAGCAATAGTACTGATCCTGACACGCCTCATCACTGATGCTGGAAGTGTATTAGTCAGTTCATGTACAAAACCCTTAACTATAGCTGATAGCTTAAATAAAAACATATCCCTAATCTATGTCAAGAGCATGCAATGAATTAGCTGCACATGTACACAATTTTCAGTGAGGCAATGGACATTTTCCTCTATCCCCTTTCTAAAAGAATCTAAGAAAGGCAGTTGGTACACTTTCTGTCTTTTTTCAAATATCTTCATTTTGCTGAAGAATTTTAAATTGAATGAAGGAAACAATTAGGAAAAAAATAATGTTTTCAAAAGCTATAACCTTAGTCCCACAGAGCAATTGTTTGTGAATGCCTTTTTAGTTGCAAATAATATAGATGTATGTAATAAAAGATACACTTATCTACTATTTACTGTACATTTGCAAATAATCTTAGGCTTTAAAAAAATACATTTTATTGAGTACAACACTGATACTTATGCTCAGATCTAACTTTCCTTTTGAGGGCATAACTTTGTGCCGAAGGAAACTGCTACCAATGAACTTACACAGTTCAGTATCTATTTCGTGCCTTTGACCAAATGCAAATACCAAGTCAAAATACGGGTCACACATTATTCACAGAAAATACCATCTTCCAAAAAGTTAAGTCCATATCTGAGTATCAGAACTAGTACAAAATAATTCTAAAACCTGAAGAATTTACTTCTGAACACTAAATACAAAATCTGAAACACCCGTTTCAGTTAATCCAAAGGACATTAGCAACCAGAGATGTAACCAAAAATTGGTTGGTTCCATTAAATACTTTCAACTAGGGAAACCCCTACAGATGGTGTTAGATCTTAACCCGTTCCACAGCTCAGCTCAGAGCTGGCCAGTACTTCCTCTGTACAAGGGACAAACTTCATCACTGATACATTACACTAACTTTCAGATATATAACTAAGAGAGAAAGGGATATTACCTGGCAAGGCAAAAATAGCACAACAAAAATGTATTGACCAGTTGTCTCTCAACTATCAAACATTTAACATACTATAAAAAAGACAGGATGGACAAAAAACATTTACAAAACAATAGCCCCAACAGCCAAATGAAGAAGTTTAGAAACAATTTAGCTTTTCTGAGGTTTCTGAGCCATTGCTTTTACTGATACAGGATGCCTTTTTGCCAGTTTCACTGATTCCATAAAAAAGAGGGGAGCATTCGCTGCTGTATTTTCAGCTTCTAACCTAGAGATGTCCAGGTCTCTTAGCCAGTGTAGAAAGAAAAGTACTTCTGGATTTTATACACAGATGCTGACATCTTGACTGGTGTCTGTGCTCAAAACTGCTTATCCTCTATAGACTCATGGGATCTGGTGTTCACAGCTAGACACCACACTTATCCTATCATTAGTGTTTTGAGATGTACTTGGATTTTCGTGCTGGACACTATCCTGCTGTTCTAAAATGGTACTTGGTCCCGTGTCACCTTTCCAGATGGATAACTGAGAGCATGTTAAACACACTAAACACCTACATTTTCGCATTCAAATTCCACCAGTAATGACCCTGTAGCAAAACATAACAAAATTTTAAAAACAAACAAATAAACATTTAAACTATATATCAAATATTTTTACCTCACCAAACGGAGTATAGAACTGCACAACATTGAGATCTTTATCTTGAGAAGCTGCTTTGAGGGAGCCTGCCACTGCCAGGACACTTCCATTGGGGTTCCACTGAATACACACTACATTGATACCAGTGTCAATCAAAATAGGATCTAGTTTTTAAGGAATAAACATTAAGAGTTATCAACACAATTAGACATTTTGGGTCAAGAGGAGCTCACTAACTCACACCCCACATTTTGTACCTACTGTAGTCATTCTCATCTCTCATTATCTGGCATCTCCCGTTGTCATAACAGACAGCAAGGCAAGGACAGTTGGGTTCAATGTAGCCTTGGGTACCGTGGTACCAGTGTATTCCAGCAATACTGAATGCTCCAGTTGAGTTCACCAAACAACTCAGCTTCATTTTCACCTACACAAGAATGGTTAATTAAAGTCATATACAACATGTTATTTAAAGAATAATTTATATCTCTACTGACACTTGCAAAAGACAAGATGTCTAAGCAAAATTGTTTTCCCGTTCCAAGAAAAATTTTCAAGTTCTCAGAATTTTATGGGTTTGAAAAACTTCCTTATATAATCAGCCAGATCAGACACATGAAAACATGTATTTTTAACTACAAAGGAGTACCCTAATGTTGGCATTTTCATTCTTTGAAAAGTAACTTAAAAACAAAGAAAACCAACAACATAAAAAGCCCACTGTGCACACACACACACGTGCATAGACACAAGAAACCCCCCGGAACACTGCAAAAAATAAAAATTATTTCAAACCGTTCCTGGGCACAGTATTTAAAAAAAACAAAAGAAACCTTCTGTCTGCTTTTTCTCAACTAAAGTCTGCTGTGTAACATATAAAAACAATTGGAAAAAAATTAGTGTCCAAATTAGAACACCAATCAAGATGAGTTAACTTTTGCAATAATTAGCCCTGAATACCCGGTAACACAAGTAAGGGTTTTTCTGAAAGGTAAGAGTATTCCTGGATCAGTTCAAAGAGGAATGCCAGGTAAGTTATTGGAGAGAAGGGAAGAGGGAAAGAGAGCACAACCATACATGTTGTTGATACGGTGGGGGAAATGACAGCAAGTTATTTAAAGAATTTCATTAATTTATGGCAGTTGGAAATACCATGACTCACACTGTGGGAAGGAAGAAAGATACAGTAGGAGGATAAAGAAAAGAAAACGGGAAGGGTAGCAGACACTTTCTTAGGAAGGTAATGGAAAGGAGAAGAAAATTCACCATATTAAGCATTTAAAAGTTAAGAACATGGTCCCAAATACACTGGTTTTAAAGTCAGTGTTTTACTTAGCATTTTGTTATAGCCATATTCCAATACTCCAAGTAAGTCGATAAAAATAAATAAATAAATCTAGGTTGTAGGACTTCAACAATATACTATAGCTGTTTCCTTTTATTTTTCCACTCACTACCAGTTTTCTCTAAAGAATAATAGGAGCAATAGGAAAATAAACTATTGCTTTTTTCTAAAAGCATGCTAATACTTTAAGAAGCAGAGGCTGTAAAAAGTCAATATCCTTTAAGCTAGCATTAGTTCCTCCAAATAATGAAGGGAGGAAAAAACCAACAGCTTAAAAATACTAAATCTGACCTATCATCACAAACATCTTTGAAAGTAAGTATTTTCAGATGTCCTAAAGAGTTCCATTTAATTTCACTAGTATGACCATTCCTACTTCTACATTTTCAGTAATTATTGCAAGGCAAAGGCATTAGTTGATGTGATATTCATTTAGCTACCAAAAAAGAAATTATTATAAAAAGCTGCAGAATTCTTGAATAAAAGTTCTGTGCAGGAGGTTGTCCAGCTCTCAGTACTGAAGTCCACCAACTAAACAAACATGAAATAAATTAAGAGGAAGCGAGCTTTTATGCCTGTTGAAGTTATAATCCTTAATTATACCACAATGAACTTACAATAAAATTTCCCTGATTGTCATAAATGTGAATCTCTCCATTTGCCATTCCAAAGAGTAAAATTTTGCTATCAGAGGACCAGGCCACGTGGGACAGGTGGGTACCTTTCAAGTCTTTTCCCCAAATGCGATTGCCTGGAACAAAACATTGACTGCACTCAATAAATACACCATAAAATTTAAAACAGGATGCAAGTTACCAGTGTAAAAACTAAAACAGCTAAAGTCACAGCAACAATTAGTAAGTAACTATTAATTGTATTTACCTAGAGAAACAGGGCCACTGTGTATATAACACTACAAACAAATTTGTGTAACAGCACAGCAATTAGTAGGGCTTAAAACTTTACCATCCACTGATCCAACAATCACAGCTCCATCTTCATATACAATACAGATCTTCTGTCCATCAGCATTCCAGCTCATACTTCGAACCACTGATTTATTTCTGTTGTTAATCATCTCTTCATACCAAGAACCTACTCGTAGTGAACGAAAAACTGAGTTACACTTGTGATTTGATAAACCTCTAGAGGACTCAAGGGACATGCTAATCACTGAACTGCCCTTTCAGTAAAAGCTTAACAAGACTACAAGACAGTGTCCCCAGAAGACACAGACACAGTTATTGTGAAACTCAGTGTTCACATGGGAGCTGCTCATTTTCCAAAGGGAACGGTGACAAATGAGGGTTCGGAAAGGGGAGCCAAAGTCCAAGAGGGGCCCTACAGAAAGAGTTCTGTGCTTAAGTAATTTCAGAACTGACAATACAATAGGAAACATAAACGGAGGGAACAACTGGCTTTGCTATGAATAGGTAGTAAGAAATTTACTGATTATTTTCCAAAACTGAGAGATTATTTATATGACTGTAGCCACCACAAATCAGCCAGAAAGACTGAGTTTTATTCTTTACTCCTGAAATGAGAAGCAGAGCTAAGATTTTGTTTCCATTTTTCACTAAGCTAAAATTCCCAAAAGAATAGGAAAGCCCTTTATTTTCTTTTTCTTTTCCATATGTGTTGGAAAGTGGCTACCTTGACTGTGAGGTTTGCTGGCTTTCAAATGAATGCCAGCAAACCACAGTAGTATATGTGTGTGTGAACGGGTCAAGAGCACTAAAAGATAATTACAGTCATACACTGGTTAGTCATATTGGTTCACTACCTTAAACAATTCTAAAGATTGTTTTTATGAGACTATTTAATTGATGCTTTAAGCAGGGTTGATAAGTTCTTGTAGTCTACCAATATGTTTGTGCTCAATGCACAATATATTCTTCATATAGTATTCCAAGGGAATAAAGCAGCAGAGATAAAAAATTTAGAGCAGTTTATCAAGCACATGGCTAAGTACTGGTACCTTCTTCTACAGTAGCTTTGCAGGACCTATGCCTTGTCACATGTGACTACACTATAAACAAGTATTACAATAAAACTTGAAAATTGTTTTAAAACTATTTTGAGCTATACTCCAGAAAAGAATTGTAAAAACTGCAGGTGAGGGGAAAAAAAGTATTTCTCACGACACAAAATATTATCCCATCTCAAGTTTATTTGCAGAATACCTCTGTACAGCATCCACACAATAATGAGGCCATTTTGATCGCTGGTAGTCAATTTTTGATACTGTTCATTCCATGTCACAACCTGCACAAAACCTAGAAAGTGATAATAAGCTTTTTATGGGTATTATTTAAGTAAGTTAATAAAAAATACCACGTCCAACCTAATCAGCCTGCAGCTTTTCAGAAATTTGCATTGCTGACTTTGATTTAGTTGTAGGTTTCTTTCTGTGCTACTTATTTCCTCTTTCAAAATTCTGCTCGAGAGCTCCTTTTGCTTCTGTATTCGCCCACTGGAGTAACATCCTCTCCAAATCCTGCTCAGAGTATTGATTCCACACCCAAAACCCAAATCATAGTTCCGCAGTTTCTGACCACCTCTGACACTCTGGGACACTGACAAAACTTTACTGTTGTAGGAAGTTTTGGGTTTTTCTTCCTCTTAGTAGTCTGATCCTCACTGTTGCTGCACTTTTAAAACAATCTCCCTGACAATTACCCAAAAGAGCATTCTACACACAAATCCTTCAGACCCTCAAGTTTCATATGGGATCCCACTCATAAATATTTGACTTTACTTGAAACATCTTTGAACTTTTATCAGTTCCATACCGTACATCAACTTGCATCACACTTTTTCCTTCCCTCTCTGCTGGGTACCCATTTTCTCTGTATCATTTCCATTTTTAGTGTTTCAGTCATGAACTTTACCAACAGATGCAATCAAAGATATTCTCAATGTCAGGGATTTTTAAGGTAATAGTAATCTATTTCAGAATTGAAGACATCCACTCAAAATATCCACTAAATCAATTCCTCACAATTCATTTGTTCCAATCCTATTTAATTAAGCCCTTAAAATAACCTGACTCTTGGCAGATTTCAACTGTAAGTCCTCATGAAAAAGTCCACTTCTTCAAATAATGCAAGGATTCTAGCATCCTCTTCATATTCCATTGTCCATGGGTGATGACCATTCAACATTTCTCACGTGAGAATTTAAGTCCTCCCTAATTTTGCTGCATTCAGTTTTTACCTTCACACATTATCCTTCTCCAGCTTGCCTTCTAACCTCTCTAAATTTTGTCTGTACACTACACTGCAGTCTATGCATATACACATCCTAAAATTTGTCAATAAAAGGAAAAATTATGATATGTTTAACACAGAAATCAGGTTTACTGAACTAACTTTCATTTCTTCAGAAGAAAATGGAAAGTTACCGTAACATATAAGCAAATCTGACAGACGTGAAAAAAAAACCCCAAACAGCTTTATGCAGGATAACATGGTAAAAATATACAGCCAAGCTGTTACATACCCATGGTAAATACTCATAACCTGTATTTCAGACTTACAGTAAAAAGTTACACCAAAATTACTCTATCAGCTTCACAAAATCTTGTCTTTTTTTTTATTCTAACCAAAAGTAGACTAAATGCCCAAATACACTTACCACTATGGCCTTCAAGAGTTTGAGTCACAGAAATGTTGTTAGGAGCTGCCAGTCCCTTTATCTTTGCTTCATCTAAAACAAAAAAACAAAATTCACTATGAAAATAAACCTAACAAAGCAAACATATTACCATGTTTCTATGAATACTGCAGCTCTAATCACTATTTACATAGATAAACTGAACCACTTAAAAGACAGTACATAGTAACTGCAAGATGGAATTTTCCCCCCCTCAGTTCCATGTGTTTGCTGTTCACATCTGTCATCCAAATTGATATATGCCTTATGGTCTAGCAGTTTCTCAGGAAAAAAAGCCAAAAAATTTTTAAAAAAATTAAAAAAAAAAAAAAAAACACAACAACATCTATGGCTATCACATTTTGTTACATTCAGAAAAAAAAAAAAAGTTTAAAAATTTTTGAAAATGGATTGTACCTTTCTTGGAACATATTTATTTAAAAGAAAATACACAGCTTTCTCCCTAAAATAATTAAGATGGTAGAGAACATTCAAACAAAATCAAGAAATAACAAAGTAAGTTCCAAAATAAAGAGAAGCCTACACAAAAAGAATGAAAGATATGCACTGAAAAAAAAAAGCAGCACTGAAGAAAACTTCAGCAAATGTAACAGGTAGACAAATTACTTGTGTGCCAAGTAAGACCAGCTTGAGGAAAACCATATTCAAAAGAAAGTGATGAAAAAATTTTATGGTAGTGGAAATACATAACTAGCTATGTAGAGATTTAAAACATATGCAATATTGCCAAGTAACTCAGGGAAAAAGTTATGCTTTCTTAAGTGTGTTGTTCTTAAAATAAAAAAATTTTAAAAACAAACAAACAAAAAACAAACAACGCCCCCCCGCACCCCCATTTACCTGTTTGTGTTTCTAATTTTAGAACTTTCAGTAATCCATCCTCTCCACCACAGGCTATAAAACCTTGATTCTTATTCCAGGAAATACATTTCAATCGAACATTACCTGGAATTGCAATCTGAAAAAGAAGTATTTTGCATCTCTACACAGTTGCACCACGTTTTATTTTACATAGTCTATCTGAGCACCTCAAAGACACCTACAATAGCACAAGAGATAAATTTATTTATATTAACAGATCTGTACATGCAAAAAAAAGAGAGAAGACAGAATTACAATCACTAATGAAACTGTGCCACACTCGAGCAATTGAACACGTGAAGTAAGTAATAGTAACAGGACACTTCGAAGGCGTGCTCAGCAACCAAAACAGGTGACCGTGGTCACACAGTGCACAGGGCTTCGGTCTCCAGCGGAAAAGCCACGTCCGAAGCCTAGCGGGGGAAAAACTGCGGCGCTGCTGGAGCAGCGGGAGACCAAAGAAACCCCAAGCCAGGCCGAGGGAACTGGCGGGACAGAGCAGGGCAGCGCTCTGGGAGTGCCGCACCGCATCCAGCCTCCTCGCAGCGGCCGCAGGCGGCGGGGGGACCCCGAGGGTCCCCTCAGCTCCCGCGGGTTCCCGATCCCCGGGACTCCCCCAGGGCAGCTCCCCCTGCCCAAGAGCAGCCTGCCCTCCGCCGTCCCGCGCGTCCCCAGCAGCACCTTCTTGCACAGGTAGATGAACATCCCGGCGGAGGGCGGGGAGCGGACCCGGGCAGGCCCTCACGGCAGCGCGGCCGCGCCGGCACCCGCGTCCCCCTGGCAACCGCCGGCGGAAATGGCGCCGCTTCCGGGGCAGCGGCCGGGCGCCATTAACGGCTGTGCCCGCCCCGCCGCCGGGCCCCGATCGTCCGGGGATGGGCCCTGAGGGCCCGCCGGGGGCCGCCCGGGCCAGGCGGGCTGGGGGCTCCCAGCCCGGCACAGCCGTTGGTGGGAGTGCTTAGCTTGGTTAGAAAGCACTGGGAAATTGTTAATAAAGGTCACTCTGCTTTTACACGAAGGAAAAATCCCAAAGTTTGTGAACCCCAGCTTGTCTGAACACGGTGTTTGCAGTGTAACTTACATCAACACAGAATCATAGAATGGTTTGGCTTGGAAGGAGCATCTAGATCCAGCCTCCCTGCCGTGGGCAGGGACACCTTTGGCTGGACCAGTGCACAAAGCCCCATGCAGCCTGGCCTTGAACACTTCCAGGGATGGGGCAGCCACAGCTGCTCTGGGCAGCCTGTGCCAGGGCCTCAGCACCCCCACAGTAACAAATTTCTTCCTAATACGTGATCTAAACCTGCCCTCTTGCAGCTTAAAGGCATTCCTAATCAAAAAGAAAGGAGACTTAGTCCATGGAACAGAGAGCGACTAACAAGCTCTCAGTGATGTTCAGGTATTGGAAAGATAAATTACTTGTCACTAATATTGCTGTGTTAAAACTTACAGCTGGACAAGTTTTGATGATCTCAGACCCAGGGGGAGGTTAACAAAGCTTGGGAAGAAGGATGTCACACTGATAATGGACACAAAGAATGCATGATTTATGGGCCACAAGGCCCACATTTGGCAGAACTCCCAAGATAAGAAAGAAACTAATAAAGTCAGCTCAGCAACCATGCTGAAATCAGCTCTGACTGGGTAAAGGGTAATTCCAGCAGGGCAGATTGCAACCACCAGACCCAAGAAACCCACCAACCCAAAAGAAAAGAAAGACTGAGCATGTGGACTGATTAGCATGAAAAGCAAGAGAATCATTAACCAGTAGAAGATAGAATACTAATTAATAAGAGAACTACGTAACTTGTAGCACTATGTAACTCCAGCACCCATCGACCTTTTGGTACTAATTAATGTATCTCCCCATCGAGGAGGAGGTAAGAGACTCAAAGATGCAAAGATGACAAGAGACTGTATAAAGTATAAAGAGGGGTTGATATAATATTGTGGAATTGGTATTGCATAGTAGAATTTTAGAAAACTCATACATGCTTTACAGTAACAAGTGTATGAAGTCATGGTTAAAAAAACATTCTTTTTTGGTAATGATATGGAATGGGGCAATTGGTTAAACCTTCTCCTTGTTTTCCATTAGGAGGTATTTTTAATCATTGGGATAAGTTTGCTGGAGAACCTCTTACAAAGTGGTAGTTAAAGGAATATTGTACTCAATGATGGCCAAAATATAAATTGGATGTGAGGCAAAGTGGCCAGAAGTGGGAACATTAAATTATAATAACATGCTGCAGCTGTTGTTTTGCAGAAGATTGGATAAGTGGGATGAAATCCCATGTATGGATTTATTTGTCTCATTGAGAAATGGTCATGAAACAAGAAAGAAATTGGTTATTGATGTCTGATTCAAATGTGTTAATGATGATGGAAGAGAAAAAGAAATTATCTTGTTGCTGTTCTGCTTGTTGTATAGGGAAAAGGTGTCTGAAAGTGGATAATGAGGAAGAGGGTGTTCAGTTGTTGGTTTCTCTGAGAAAGAGTCAGCACAGTGATAATTGGGACCAGGACAGTACTGATGGTAAGACTGGAGGAAGGGATGCATTTAGTCCATTTGTAAGTAGAATTTGGGCACACCAAAACCCTGTATATGTAAAAGTTCCTTTTTCAACCACTGATTTGATACATTGGAAGGAGTCTGCCAGGTTGTACTGAAAAATCCAGAAAAAATTGAAATCCTGTATGGTACACCACATAATGTGAATCTGACAGGAATTCATGTGGTAGGAGAGAAAGCTTTAACCAGTTATCTGTTGTCTTTAAGTAAAATCCTGAGATTATTACACGAGTGCTTGCTGTTTAGAACGCCGGTCCCAATCAAGTCACCAACACATTCTTTCAAGCATGGAGATCAAGACTACCTGAAAATGTGGAAAGGCACTCCACTAGCTGAGGAGTGGAAAGGACCTTATCAGGTACTGCTAACCACACACAGAGCCAAGAAATTAAAAGCACTGGACTCATGAATTCATTACACACAAACCAAAGGTATTGCTCCAACTTTGTGGTGATCTGAACAGAAGGACCCTGAAGCTGAAACTGACTCAGGATTCATGAGCTGCACGTGGACAGAAATAGAATCTGTACTGCATTTTGTGTGTATTCAGGGAGAAATTTTACTATATTTTTGTGTTTTACTAAGTGTAAAAAGTTTTTATAGTCAATGTGCTTGGTTTTTGGAACACCACCGAGCACCCAGGCCTTGGTGCACAACTCTGAAATAAACAATTATGTCTCTCTTGAGTGTGTAATTATTGGCTTGTATCACACTGGATAATAAATCCAATTTTTCTGAACAACAGTATGTCCTATTTTAAACAAATCATTTATATCATCTTGGAATTTTACCTGGTACTCACAAAGTGAGGCAGGTAATTGCTCAGAGGAATTGAATGTAAATATTATCATTTGCGGTATAAAATGAAGTTGTGAATACTAGTGCATGAATCAAAGCCTGCCCAGCTGACAGCTTGCAAGATACATCTGGCCTCCAGAACAATTTTCCACTATCATATAAAATTTTACGTCTCATCTGACAACTGGCCTTAGTGTAAATAGGACTGATGTCATCCCCTCCCAATTGCCAAGAAGTTGTAAAGTCTTGCATTAGATTTATAACTTGTTTATTCTTACCAATTACAGAGGCCAAGGCATACTGCTGGCCCTATAAATGCCTGTATAATACCCATGTCTATGCAGAGGACATGAAAGTAAGCAAAGTAAAGTGCTGGATATAAAACTCCGTGACTTACAGAAAAAAAAATATGCATGCACAGCAGTTTGAAGAAGCAAGTCTAGCATAGCCAGGATGTCCCACACTAACTTTAATTGTACTACAGCAAATTAATATCAGTGTGGGGACACATCACAGAATACCAAGCACAGACAAATCCAGCATTATTGGAGAGTTTATGGTCTCATATTTAGCCTTTGCAGCTGAAGCTGTGTCCCGTGTTCACTTGTGCTATTTAGTGTTATATTCCAGCTTAACATTACTGTGTAGGCATACCTGAAGTCACACTCCCATGTGCAGTGAAGTGAACATAACTGAACTTGCTTGAATGTGTTACATGCAGGGTGCAAAACAAGTACAGATGTTGTTTAACATGTCCTTGGCAAACCAGCTGCCAGATATAATATTCTATGTAATTGTATTGCAAGGGTCTCCAAACTACGTGGGATTTTTCCATTAAAAAACCCCCATCATTTTGGCTCCTAATTTAAATATAATTTCTAAAGTATTTGGATAATTATAAATGCCAAGCGTATAAAATGAATGGATTCCTTTAACAACTAATTTTTATTTTAATTATTAGCTTGTATGTTTTATCCTAAAAGCCTGATTGATACAAGTAAAGTGTCAGTAAAGTCTGTGTAATGACAACAGGAGTGACTGTCTAATAACATAAGTAAATCTTGCAGGGTAAAAATATTAAATTGGAGGATGTCTTTCATTCTTCTACATGTTAAACATTATTAATACTTGAAATTACTGTTAAATCTTTTATCTATATTTACAATGACTTCTAGGTTTTAAAATAAAATACTTCTTTTCCCAAACATGTGACTTGGAGCAGTATTGTGTGGAAGAATTCTTCCATTTATGCCTCCTTTATCTTTGAGGTGTTGTTTCCTTGGGTTTTTTAAACCCTTTATTTCATAACACGCACCCTTTAAGTTGAATACAAAATAACTTCCAACATCAATGTGCATATCATATTGAATTTTACTAAAATAAGTTACAAGATCCCCACTTACTTTCCAGTAAGTTTAATGGAAAGAAGACATGGGCACATTTTTTCGTTCTGCCTTGCCATTTCAAAGTTTTATATAGTGTGATATACTGTATCCGTTCTTTTTTTTTCTGTATTTACTTTGAAGTAAGAGAATAAAAAATGCAGTTACTACAGAACAGCAGTATCTGCAGACCAGACTGAAGCACAGCAGGTATGGGTAGCTTCATGGCTATAAAGTGACTGTATACGAAGATCCTCAGGGTCACTGTATTTTCAAGACTCTTGTCTTCCTGAAGTCTTCTTGACGTTTGTCAATAATAGTAAACCAACTGCTGTTTTGTAAGCTGTGCAATGAAATAAAGCTCGCTGAAAACAATAAAAAGGTTTGATTCTGAAAGATTATTTTAAAATCAATCAGAATGATAGCTCAGACAATCTGCTGTCTGTCTTGATATGCCTGCAGCTTCTCAGACACTTCCTCTAGTGGTCAGTTGTTAAGGGGAATAAAATAGATGGCTATAAGGTTTGTTTTATTTACAGTCTTTTTCATTGCTGCATTTTGAAAAAACAGTCCGTTTTCTAGATGAGGTCAATATATGCTTGAAACAGAGATTTCCAAACGCTTTAGAGCTCTGTCAAGATCTGACATCTTCCCAAATAATCTCAACCACCATAATTTCTTAAAAAGTAGTTGGATCATGTGATATTCAGGGTTGAAGAGCAGAAGGTGATGGTCTCTGCTGTGTTTTCCAGGTTGTCTTGAAAGGATGCTAGGGATAGAAATGGCCCATCAAAGAATAACTTTGAAAGAAAGGCTCAGTTCTTTGTAATAAAGTCTATTCCTAACTTAAACCCACAACATTTTCTTGCTTAACATGAACTCTTGGGGCAGAAAGATTGATCTCTGAAGGACGCGCTACTACTGAGATGACATTACAGGTTTAGATTTCTTGGTGTTCAGTTCTAACTACTTAGATTCCCTAGAATTATATGTTATAATCCAGGAAAATCAGTCCTTCCCCTCACTTTTCCCAGGCAGATAAACTGAACTCCAAGCACACTGCAAGAAGAGGGATGTGCAGTTAGATCTCATAAAAATAACTTTGAATTTATTCAAAAACTGGGAAAGTCTTGTGTCCTTGGCAGAAGTTTTCATTTGGCTTTCAGAAACTTTGGCAAACTGAAAAATTATTTTATCTATGTAAATGATGAGTTCATATATAAAACTCGCTAGTTTGCTCTCCTTTTTTTTAATCTTAAATATCCCACTCTTCCTTGATTTTGAATCCCAGGGATCAGGATGATAACCACAGACATAATGTTCCTTTAAATCAATTCCTATTTGAACAAAAGCACCTTTAACAGAAAAAAGCATTGTCTCAAAAATTTCAGCAAAGAAAATCTGTCACAGTCCTTGGTAAATTGTAACGGTGAACAACCACTCCTAAAAATTATACCTTATAATGTACCACGGCTTGTCTCACTTTAATTTCCAGTTATTAGTTCCTGCCATGTCATCTGAGGGCATTTATTCCACCATGCAGGCTTGCTGTGGTACCACAGAGTTCACCACTTTCTCGTTGTTGGTTGGATGGGTTTTTTTTCTCTCCCACATGTTTGTGGAATGTCTGATCTGGGGGCTGGCCACATTTCTCTTCACGGCTGCACACATGGCTCTGCAGCAAACGAAGCTGGCAAATTCCACCCACCTCAGATCTCCTCTGGACGCAACGCTTGCCCAGAGCCTCCAGCCTCGGCACCCTGCCTTGCAGCTCTCCCATTCTCCTGTATCCCAGGATACTAATATGCTCACACATTTTCAGAGAAAAGAAGGTGCTTGAAAATCACTTGGGACAGTGCCTGTGGAGGTGGAATGCAGAGGAATACCACAGCTAATGGGACTGCTGTCACCCTGCCCATGAAGTTGTCTCTAAAATTTTAGGGCATAATAGGAGGGCTCAGAACTGAGTGTTTGATGTAACAGTAAAAGTCATCCAGAAGAATTATGAGTAGAGCACTGCTTGATGTTCAACATGGTGTATATAATCTAGAGAATGTGGGCACATGCATTTATTTTATCTGTATCATGTTGCTCTTCAATGAAATGTGAAAATATAGTCATGTTTGCAACAACCAAGATTTTTTTCCATAGTATTTCTAAAATCACCCTGAAAATACTTCGTCTTTTGAGGGATATTTCTTCCCTGGTTTATGTCAAAACAGCTACCTCTGAAATACCAGTAAAGTGCTGAATGCAGATGATCATGTAAGAAAAAGGATATATTTTGAGGACAGAGCTTCAAGACGTGAGGTCACTGAGTCCCGGAGGGCAACTATGGCTTCACACTTACAGGACTCTTCAGTTGTTACAAGACTGCTCGTTATGGCTCCTAAGAGAGAAAACAGCATTTAGTATATTTGTTACAATTATTGAACATTTAAATCCCAAGAAAATGCTTGATTCTGTGGAAGGAGTCGAACCCATGCTGTGAGACTACAGCAGGCACTGCAACCCAGGGCAGTTGGGAAGGAGGGACAGCAATGAACAGGGGCTTGTGTGTAGCCAGAGACCTGAGTGTCATAGTCCAGGACACACAAGAGAGAGCTCAACTGACCAAGAAGGAGGCAGAGCAGGGAGTTCCTTGCCTGCCTACCTGGATCCTCTACACTCTTTAAATTAGACCATTACTGAACAAAAAAAAAGGGCCTGGCTGCAGAGACCAACCAGCCTCCCCATCAACTTTAATTGTGCCACCCCACAAGTATTCTTGGTTTCTAACATTGGCAATATGCATGCATAGGGAGTATCTTTCTTGATTCAAGGGGGTGGTCACAAATCCATTCCAATGTCGCATGAATATAGATGGGGGGAAGGATTTAATTCAGATAGGCCCAAGTGAATTTAAAATCTAGCAGAAAGTCACAGCAGTATCACTGGAAGAGCCAGTTAGTATGACAGAGCAGTCACCAGTCTCTTCAGAAAGAGAAAGCAAGCACTGCTATACTCCACAGTGCTTCCATTGAATCTGTTCCTAGGTCTTGACCTCAGTCTTCCAGACTTACAGGGGACCAGCCTCAGCTGTCCTCAAGAATTCCTTTTTCTCCATAATTCACAAAAAAACCAGCAAAGATGACGTGTTCAGAGAGACAACAATTGCACTGTAGTATAATAATGTCAAGCATCAGCAGATGGCTGTGAGTTCTTAGCTGCATGAAAGGCAATTTAACCCTCCCTACTCCATAAAGTTAGTAAGTTAAGGCTGCACCACTTGCTGAAGGTTGAGAACAAATGTATAACAGCTACTGCAGCACAGGTACTCTAGTGAGATTACCATATACATCTGAGACAGGAATAATAAATTTCCAAAGGCAAAGTCTTCTTAAAAGAGAGCCTACAAATACTTTTTCAACAAGTTATCAAGAGGTATTACCTGTATATAATACCCATCCCTTCATAAGTGGTTTTTTTTCATTGCTTGCAAAGGTAGCAACGGCATATTAATCTTTTTTTTTCTCTAGATATATAAATGCATAGCTGATCAATGCCAAACAAAGTGTGTGAGCATTGTCACAGTAAAACAATAGAAATATTATACACAAGTACGTTTCCCTTTTTTCCTGGATTGTTTTGGCTTCTTTTTTTTCTTGCAGGGAATCTGCAAAATCTAAAATCTATGAGTTTGCAGTTCTGGCAGTGCAGAAATTAATTTGTCTTAAAGCCAGTGTTGAAACTGGTGTCTCCTTGATTCCACTGAAGCTGTATTTGTTCAGCTCCCCTCTTTGGAACATTCCACCAGCTTTATGGTCAATGTACAAGGAAGAGCTGTTCAGGAGTCAGCTGGAGGAGGGGCAGTTCAAAACATCACACCAACACGGTTGGTTTCCAGCCAACTGCCGGTTAACTTTTTATGTCTGCATTTAAATTCTCCAATGACAGATACAGATCCTCTTTGGATTTTGTCTGATTTAACAAAATTACTTTTCCAACCAACTCTGGCAATTGTCCAAGAGTACTCTGAATTCTTCCACAGTCCTGTGAAATTGACAGTCTTCCAGTATTTGATATTCAAAATTTGGGGCGTTCCTGTTGCCACAGGGATGCCCAACAAGTCACAAAAAACATGTTAAAGCTGTGTTTTTACACTGCCTTTGTGTTCAAGTCCAGACCAACAAGAAACTATTTTTACAGATGGTGTTTGTCTATGTCCACCTATTTTATAACTGTGCTCTTACACAGGGCCTTCAGCCGCTTGATGTGATGGCAGGTTATTCCTGCTCTGAACCAGGGGCTGAGCTAGGTAGCTCTTGATGCCCCTTCCAACCCAACCTAATTTAGGATTCTACATCAAACTGTGGAGCAGCTCTGCCAACATTTGATCCCAGTATTGCCCATCTGAAGAGAAAACAGTTGGTGAGTTTTCATGCTTGCCCCACTCATCTTGGAGGAGTGGGCAAGAATACAAGGTTTAGCATCGCAGTAGTTCTAACCTGAGTATTGTTCTCCTCCAGAGCCCCCAGCCACTCTCCATGCTGGTATGCAATGGAGACTCACTTCCCAGAGACAGGTGCCCCAGAATCCTGCCTTGCCAACAACGCCAATTATTCCCATTTCATAAGGAATGCAGATTATGACAGATCATATTTCTAAATACAGTGAGTCCTTAAATGTGTCACGATAGATAAGAGGCAACATTAACTAATTTTAAATATAATAATAATAATATAATGAAGTGATTGTTATAACTATACAAGAAGGACCAAACTAGCTCAAAATATTCATAGCAAAAGGCATAAAAGAATGAAAAGGGATTATGCTTCCTGGGAGCTTGTGAGTTGATAGACCATTTCTCAAAGAGATTAAAAATGTTTAACACATTAAAAAGAGGTGCTTCAATAAATAAACATATTCAGATAAAAACCCAACATTAAATTATTACTTGAGCATGTTTTGTCATCTGAATTTAAGATAAAGCCTTCATAGCAGTCACAGGTGTATGACCCACTGACACAGACCTGCTTCCAGTCATGGGTTCCTGGTGCACATATATCAGTTCACACAGGATGTGCTTTGGAGGCACAGTTATCCAAAAACAAGATAACATTTTTTAATGCTTCCCAGTGGCAATGCTTTTCCATGCTGGGAGCCTATCCTCTATGAATCTTAGCAGGAACTACTGAGATCTTGCTGATCTTGTGTAACTGATCAAGTGTGACTGATCTTGCCTTGGAGCAGCAATTGTCTTACTGGGGATTAATACATTAATTAATACAAGGGATACCTGAGACATTGCTCGCTCTGACCCAGATGGTGCCTAACCCCACCAGATGTGAAATGCCACATCAGCTCCAAAGGCATGCTAGGAAATGTTTCCAGTACACAAAAACTTTACAGTAAGGAGACTGGGAAGGAAAGAAACACTTCTGAAATTACTACATTTTTACTGTAACACAAAGTCACTGAGAAGCTGAAGAAAGGAACAGCAAGATGAAATTCAGCCTGGAGGGGAGGCCCTCACCTCAAACTGTCTTGCATGGTGGTACACACAGTCCACAATACTGCAAAGTGTGACTAACCCCTTCTCTCTTCAACAATTTCTCAGTTCTGGGTTTTCTCAATATTGCATAAATTAGGGAAGGCCTTAAGTTATAAATTGAGAAAGACTGCATGGTGAGTATTTACTAACATTGTTATATATAAAATACTTTGTATCTCTGAATTTTGCTCAAAATGGGCAGGGCAGAGTGACGTAGAACTGTCTTTTAACACCTGAATGCACATGCAAATTCCTCCGATAGATACAAATATATTAATGTGCTAATGAGAGTTATTGCAATACGTGCACTTAGCTGGGGAGGGCATGGGGGGAAAGGGATTAGCAATCTGCTCTTACTTGAGCATGTCTTCCTGTCTGGGTTGAGGGTGTAGCCCTGGTGGCAGTCACAGGTGTAGAACAGGCCATCCCTCACGCAGACCTGCTCGCAGTCGTGCCTGCCAGGTGCACACACGTCAGCAGCTGAGGGAGGCATTTCAGAGGAGAAGAATATTAATCAACGTCCAAACTTCAGCCTTGAGAGATGGTCGTAGTGATGCCCATTCGCGAATGTATCTTCATTTGGATGCAAACCGGGATGTTTTTACTGCATGTCAGCGTGCTTTTAACCAGAGCGGGGTGCACAGAGTGTGTTTTTATCTGGCTATCAACGTCACAAAATTAGTACAAGTTTTGGAATACTGGCAACACTTTTTTGCAGCTGTAACAAACAGATGGCAAAAGGAATGGAACTAGAAGTGATGCATTTACAAAACAATTATCCAACAGAATTTCAGAGAACAAATATCTTGATTCTAAGAGACTATTTGGCATTACTTCAGCTCTAAGTGAGTTGGAGAAGACACTGTTTTATGGAGTGAAAAGACCATAAACAGAAAAGTGTATATGGCTGCTAAAAAGATGTGACATCCACTGCCAGTTACAAAGTGGGCACCTTATGTGTGAGGCTGCTGCTGTTTTCTGCCAAATTTAACATGTCAATTCTGACAGGACAAGCTGAGAAGGAGTTCCTATATTTGGATATCTTTGCAGTAAGGAGGCCCAGTAAGGCACAAGAAAAAATAAAGGATGGAGAAAGAAAGGAAGAGAGAGAGAAAAGAGAGTGAGAAAGAGAGAAAGAAAGAAGAAGGAAAGGGAAGCAAAGAAAGAGAAGAAAAAAGGAAAAGGAAAAGGAAAAAGGAAAAGGAAAAAAATACCCTCTCCCAGACCTAGACTATTTCTGCATCATTTTTGCACATCTTTGTGCTATAATTGTCACAAAGACATGAATGGTTGGGAAATCATTAGCAGGATACTGCAAAATGAGATTCAAAAGGGAAAAAAAAGCAAGTATGCAAAGAATATAATTTAAAGTTTGAGTCTGCAGGAGGAGAATTGGTGCTATGAAATGAGGTTTGGGATTGGACTCCAAAAGGGGAGGCCGAATTGAATTTACATTCCCTCACATATTTATTGCCTCTCTGTAATGCCAGCTAAGAGCTAATCCTAGGCACCATAATTACAAATTCAGCCTCTAACCTAGGCAGGAAGAAGTACTGAGGCCCTCTGGCTTCACCTTTTTGAGATGTGAGACCTGTGACTTACCTGAAGGGATTTGCCTAGGAACCTCCTGGAACTGGAAGCCTCAGTTGAACACTTGGTCACACAAAATATAGTAAGGAAAGGGATTACAGTGGAAGTGGGAAAAAAAGGATTTTCCCTATATAAATCACCAGCGAGACATCCAAAGAAATTCAGAGTGAAGATCAAACCCTAATCAAGTGAAGATAATATAGACTAGATATTAATTTGTAGATAATATATACTTATGTGTACATCTGTGAGTACCAGCTATATCTATGCTCTTGTTCTCCACAAGAGACCAGCACTGAGAAGGAACATTTCCCTCCATCCTCTAGAGCTCTAAGGCTGCAATATTTTTTAAGGTCCAAACACATCCACCAGAAAGAGCAGTAACAGTCATGATGATTCAGACTGCAATCTCTCTTCCAGCACAGTCCATGCTCTCCCTCATCTCATTTGTTGTGCTGCTTTACTGAAGAGTTTTCTGACAGAGATGGTACATGTCACATATTGGATATGGCAGTTCATGCTCCATGGGTGTGAAAATACTGTAAGTCCTCAAGGAAATGCCAAATGGCATTTTAATCTTACCAAATACAAGCCTCACAGAACCGTAGAGTAGCCAAGGGTCTCGAATTACTACTGTTCATATGAAGAAACAAAGTTGCCCTGAGGTTTCAGGGGTTGTACAGAAACTCTGGGATAATTTATCAGAAAAATAACATAAATTAGCTGGACTTTTTAAAGCTACTTGCTTTTAGTGGAACACAATTTTTCCTTAGTCAGATCTTACCTGAGCAAGTCTTCTTGTCTGGATTCAGAGTGTATCCTTCATAACAGCCACAGCTGTAGGATCCATCATTACTCAGGCAGACTTGGGCACAGTCATGCCTTCCAGGTGCACACATGTCCATGGCTGTTGTGAGCCATGATTTAGAAAAGAAACCAATTAATCCCTCCCAGACACTTCACTGTTTTAAATGCTCAACATTTGTAATTACACTTTAATTACACTTTAACCAGTGTCCTACTACATTATTATATTATGCTGCAGACAGCTGAATTCAGTTATTAATTATTTAATGGGGGAGGTAGGTACTGCAAGACGTGACTACATCACATCTCATGCAGTTCTGTCTTTCATCAGCAATTCCAGCAGTCCTGTACATCCCCAGTAAGAATGAACCTAAAAAGCCACGAGATGAGCACTAACCTGCCCCATGTCAGACTGAGCAGCTAAAAAATGTTTATGGAATTCTGTGAAGACCATAAAATGGTAGGTAAGTGCCAAACTACATTTTTTAATCAACAAATTTAAAGAAAAATGCAATGTTATTGTTATTGAAACCAAGGGGAAAGACTACGGCTGAGTTCTCATTTTAGGGTAACTCACAGAAAACATGTCCATATCTCCATGGACATATATTCATATGTTCAAGTAGCCTTTAATTCTTACCTGAGCAAGTCTTCTTGTCTGGATTCAAGGTGTAGCCTTCATAGCAGTCACAGACATAGGATCCATTGTTACTCACACAGATCTGGTCACACTCGTGCCTCCCAGGTGCACACGTGTCCACAGCTTGTAAGGCATGTTAGAGAAACAACTCATTGTTAATAACAAGCAGTTTGGGATGGAGTGAATATTCACTTTTTTTAATATACTTCAATTTGGAATCAGCTCAGAAATGGCAATAGTAATTGAAGGAACTAGAATAAGTGGTAGGAGAAAACATCTATACAGTGTCTACATCTGAAGACTTTGTTTCGGCATCTGGGCCACAAATGGATCTGTAGGCACAATAAAAAGGATGGTGATAGAATCAAACTACATCTCACCATTACTTGCAGTTGAGTTTTATTTATTATTCATTACTAGATTTTTTTATTATTGAAAAAGATACAGATGTTTGCTGTTTCAACGGAAGCACACAAGTAGCATCTCAAATTCAATTATAGCGTTGGGTTTTTTTTCTATTTGAACTCATCTTCCAAAGGAGTAATACCTGAGCAGGTTCTCTTGTCTGCATTCAGGGTGTATCCTTCATAGCAATCACAGAGGTAGGATGCCCCGTTACTCACACAGACGTGCTGGCAGCCGTGGGTCCCCAGGGCACACACATTCACAGCTACAGAGGGCATTGACAGAGAGGTGCTTCAGTCATCCCAGAGGAAAGGAACAGGCTTTAATCATTCATGCTTACAGAAGTACATCTTGCACTGCTTGCTGGATTAGTGGTAGTAAATGTCAGTGCTGTGTTGCTGTCACAACAAGTTACAGGCCTCTTTTGCACCTCTCTGTAGCCAAGAGAGAGAGGTCATAAACCACACGGAAATAACTCACCACCTGAGGAGGCAGGAGAAAAGATGCCCTGAAAAGAGTTCAACAAGGAGAGTTTTAAGCATTTAGTAGCATTACACTGGAAGTGAGAGCTCAGCAATGAAGAGGACCATCTGGCTCTTCATATGTAGTCCTTTCTATTACAGACAACCAGGTGAAATAATGCTAAAATGTATCACTGTCTGCTGGCTTCAGAACTTCAGATCACCTGCACAGAACCCAATCAATGAATTCCTGCTGCACTGTAAAAAACTCCCAGATAAACTGAAATGCAAGAGAAAGCAAAGTGAAATGAAATTAAATGAAAAAATAACATAAAATAAAACTAAAAAATAAAAACAGAAAGAAAGAAAGATTAGAGAGAGAAATGGGAAGACAAGTCTGTTTTTACCTGAGATTTTACTTAGATTATTAGTGGCTACAGTGTGGGTATGGACTACTGGTAAAATCAATCTCCACAGCAATACTGGTGAGATAAGAAATCAGAAGCAAGAGTGCTTGAACCTTCTCATGTATTTCTGAAAACAAGGCAATTTTGTGGCAACAAAATGGCAACATTTCCCATTTTCTAAAACAAGAAAGCTTTAGAAGTCCGCTAAAAAGGCTGAGAGAGTTGTCTTGTCTTGGTAAAAACAAATTTGAAACAAAGACAGCACCTTTTCATTGTGCTACACCCTTGGGAATAAGATAATTAATCTCCATGATTTATGAACAAAATCTCTGGGTGATATTTTCAAGCATAAGTGAGAAGCTCAGACTCAAGTGATCAGATTTTTGTGGTAGGAAAGTCAAACGTCCACTGAGTTGGACAGCAATTCAAGGCTAAGATTTTCCATCTCTGAGATGGTCTCATGTTGAATAATGCTTTCAATGCATCAAGAACTTGATCTTGGGCAGCTATTTTTCCCCTGAACATTAGTTTTCCTATTCACCCTACAAACAAATTTATTTGCCTTGGTCAAAGCAAAGAAAATCCTAATTGTCACTGGTGAGTCCAGATTTCTGACCAAAAAGCACTCTGGAGCTGGAAAGGGACCCAGTTTACCACACTGTGTTACAAGACCCTCTTAGATTCATTTGGTTTATAGGAGTCTTTTTAAAGACTATTTCCTTCACCCTGTTTTTTTCATGAATCCCACAGATTCTGGGAAACTGCATGCAGGCGACTCAGAGTTACACTGGAAATGTACATGTGTGAGCTCTCTGATTTATCCTCCAGCCTTGCAGGTGCATAATTTCTGTGCTTCAGCACAATTAACTCTTTAAGTTTATTCTTAAGAACAAGAATAAATTATTATTTAATGAATTCTTATGTTTATTCTTAAGAGATTTTTTTCTTTGCTGCTATGCAAGGACTTGCTTTGGCAAGAACATAGGTGGAAATGAGTGACATGTTCACAGCACACATACCTGTCCAGCCAGGTGGGCACTTGTGAGGATCTGGTCACATCAGCAGCACAACGTGGTGTCAAGCCAAACCTCAAGGCATTTCCTATATGAATTATTGGGCAAAGTGTTCTGTCTGCAAATGGTCTTACACACTTATTTCACACCTAGAGAAGGAGGTCTGTTCACTCTAAACCTACTCAAAAGGTGTGATGGTAATTTTTAGTAAGGCTCTGAAATAACAAAGTAATACACTGCCAACCAAGTTCCCAAGGCAGTAGCTGTTACTTTAATTTTCTTACAATGTTATTTACGCCTGATTTTACCTATTGCTTGCTGGAGACTTATTTTAAAGTAAATTTCTTAGAAATTTACTAGAAAAAACTGCTTTGCACAAGTTTTTTAACTGTCGAAAAGTTGTCATTTGATTTTTGTGAGTAGGGCTGTGTCACAGCTATCTATAAGCAGTTCTAAATACTCCAGGTGACCTTTTTTCCCTGTAAATGACAATAAAAGCCCACTCTGGCCTAGCGTTGTTAGTGAAGTTCTAGCCTAACCAAATACATACAGCATTTTTACAAGACCAGCCCTGAAAAAGCGAAGTTAATTCATCCATCCCAGAGTTCCTTGTCTAAATCAAGTTGCAGAGAAACAGAGGGAGATGTGAGCCTGGCACAATGGAAAAACCCAGCAGAGCCTAAGCAGTGAAAGCCTGTCCTGAGATGACCTAACACTGTGTTTGGGCACTTTATCCTGCACCAGATTGCTCAAGCCAGTGTAGTGGTTTACCTGCCACACTGATTTTCCTACTCTGAACTTATAAGGAATCCCTTCAGCTCCACACTCCCACCCTCCTTGCTTCCCAGGGAGATGGGAAAAGAAATGAGCAGCCTGCACAGCTCTTCAGTAATTTAGTAAATATATGCGGTCAAACATCATCCAGATTGCTGTGATTTCTTTTGCACTAAATCTGACCAACTGCACAAGGAGGTCCACTCAAGTCAGGTCTGTTACCTGCACTAAGGTCACTATTCAAAATGAAAGGCCATTACTTGGCCTCCACTGGAAAAAAGGGTTAGCTTGTTTGCCCAATGGATGGTAAAGGAAATATTTAGATGTGATACATAACACTTATGAAAAACTTCTTTCTTAGGGAGTGGAACCACAGCAGGAGTCAAAAGGAGCCAAGTTACACTACTCTTTTGGACCCATCCCCTTACCACAGAAAGTCTCCCTGAATCTGGATGTCAGCTTTTCGATCACACCATAGGTCTCCACATAGAAGACGTGTTCATCCAGGGGCTCACTGGCCATTATCCTCAGGGACTGCATGTCCGCCCGGTCTACCCCAACCGCGTAGATCTCGATGCCAGCTGTCCGGGCGCTTGCTGCCACATCTTGAACTTGGTCTTGTGGCCGTCCATCTGTCACAACAATGACCACCTTGGGGATGTTGAAGGTTGCTGGCCGGGTGCCCATTTCCTTGGTGAAGACTTCATCCATGGCAGTTTGGATGGCAAGGCCGGTCATTGTGCCAGCAGACAAGGGCTCAATGCGAGACACAGCCTCCTTCAGAGAGGCTTTGTCAAAGTAGGTCCGGAGGGGAAACTCCACCTTGACAGTGCTCGCATAGTTCATGACCGCCACACGCGTTGCTCTTTCACCAACATCCAGGGTATCGATCATTTCTGACAAGAAGATTTTCACTTTCTCAAACTCTTCTGGTCGGACACTACGGGAGCTGTCTATGATGAAGACGAGATCTAGGGGCCGATTCTTACAGGCAGTGTCTGCCAAGAAGGAAGGAAAATGCTTCAGTCATCTCCTACACAGGACAGGAGCTCTCACCGAAGGGCAGTGAGTGCTGTCATGGCAAACTACTCCCACCAGATAATGCTGGTGCTGATGCTTTATGAAGAGGCTTCAAATGATAGTGAGCAACACACTAGATATTCTTAAATATTAATTTTGACAATTAATAAAGAACTGAACTTTTCTAAGCATTAACGGATAGGTGCACATTTGAGCCCTCAAAATGTCTAATTATCATTGAAACAAAGGGTTGTAGTTTTCATGTAACAGCCAACATAGAGATGGAGCAATTATATATAAATGTACTTACTATTTATTTTCATAAAGCCTGAATTCCAGTTTTTATAAGATAAAGAAATAAAATGGCAAAACATCTGAGTAGATCACACAGGGAGCAAATCCTAATATTTTTTAGGATAGTAACAATATAAACTGCTAATTAGGAATTATTTCTTGTTTGCAAATAACAATCCAAAATACACAACAGAGAAAATAAAGGCCAACAGGAAAAAATAAAGGCCAACAGGAAAAAGACACAAATGATGCTGTAAAAAGGCTTCTTTGGAAATTGCTACTGTTTTAAGGCTTGTAGAGCAGAGAGAAAAGTGAAATTACTTATGAAGTAATTTTACATGTAAAGACTAATATTTACACACACATTTCCAAAATTCCTCAGTGCCATATAAATCTAGACAGAAGCAGAAAAGCCATAGCTCAGATCAGAGACAAGCATCACTTCTAGGAAGAGAAAAACCAATCAAGACAGCGACAGCAGACAGCCGAAATGCACCCTCCCAGTCCTGATACCATGTCCTGACACTGACGGTACCATGTAGTTAGTTTCTATCATCAAGGTTGGATTTGCAGCTGAAAAATGGACAACCCAAAACAAGAGTATTTCTATAAAAGGGACATTCTGGCTCACCAGTGCATTAAATAGCAAAATATGAGGTGCTCAGTTTGAGTTCACACCTGGAGGGCTGTTTTGGGAACCTGACACACCTCTCCTGGCTACTATCAAGTTCACTTTTATTATTCCATTCCAGCTGAAATTTTAAAAAATCTTCAGAAGTATCTTAAAAGTAGAGGTGAAAACAGCACCTTTTTTTTTTTTCCCAAGGCATTAGAAACTCTTTTTCTCTGATTCAAGTGAAAACAGAGGGAAAAAATGAACTTGCACAAATTCCCTCAGGAAGTGCAGCAGCAGAGTTGATTTTGCCTTTGGATGGAGTAATAGACCAGATGAATCTAGGATCCCATCCAGGTATATTCTATATAATTCTATATGCATCCTGTAACTCAATTTTGCCTTTGGGAAGCTGAGAAAACATGAAGAAATGTTAGTGCATGCATGCGTAGCTTAAGACATGAAAAAAAAAAAAAAGACAAGCAATGTTTGTCCTTAAAAAAAGGAAAGAAAAGAAAGTAAAAAGATCCAATGCAGAGTTTGTAGGTAGAAGAATTCTCTTTTTTAGAGTAAGAAGAAAAAAAAAGCTTTTCAGCAACCTGGTCCTTCCATGAGTCTGAAATAAAGATGTTTCGAGCAATGAGCACAGGTAGGGAAGAGCTACGCGGGGTTTGGTGCAGCAGCGAGCGGAGCGCGGAGCGGGCGGGNCCCGCGGGGCCGCGGGCAGCGGCAGCAGCGCCAGCGCCAGGCAGCAGCCGAGGATGCCGAGCGCCCGCCCCATGGTGCCAGCGCCGGCCCCGCGCCCGCCGCGCCGCCTTTAAAGCTGCCGGGCCGGGGAAGGGGGACGGGACACCGACGGGGCATCAGCCGCCCCCGCCGCCTCCTCCCCAGGGCGGGCCGGTGGCCCTCTCTCCCCCGCCCCACGGGCGCTCAGCCGGCGGGAGAGAGAAGGGGGCGAGGATTAGAGCTCCTCGTTGGGAACGTGCGGCAGGGCCAGGGCAGGGTTCAAACCTGGGCGCAGGGGGAACTGAGACACTGTTCTTCCTTCACCAGAAGTGTTTGGTCCAGGCTAATTTTGCATTTCAGTCTCCAGGGCAGTACTTGAAAAGAACGGGAGAAAAAGCTCCCAGTGTGATCACCGAGGCACAAGGAACTGCCTGCTCTGTTGCCAAATCTGACCAAGGGCATTGTGTCTGGTTCCTGGCATTGGAACTCCTGCCAGTTCGTGCAGGAAGCTGCAGTGAGCTTTAACGGAAAGCACAGCTTAGGGCACAAAGGCACCCTGATCTCCAGCACGGGGCTTTAGAAGACACCTTTGCCAAATCTGTACCCTGTTGTACTGCAGGATCATCTTCTCTCCCATCACCTCCATCAGGGGAACAGGAAGCCCTGATTTAGAAGAGGAACCACCAACCCACCAGCTGTACAGTATCAGGCAGGCACTGACTCACTTCAGCAAGTTCTACTGCGAAGGCAGAGTAGAAGAGGCCACCATCACATTCGCAAAGGCTGCAAACAACAGCAGGGAAGAGGGACCACCACCCTTCAAGCAGGACAAAGCCACAGGACAGGGCTCCAGGGGACTATAATGGCCTTTCTCACTCAGAAGAGGCTGCAGCTTTTTGAGCAGGAGTACATGCACACACACCCCAGCCAAATTTCAGGCAGTGCCTGTTGCTGCCAAATACTGCTCACCCACATGGCCAGCCACCCACTTGGATAGTCTCAACAGCCAGCCCTTGGCAGGAGCTCTTCGCCCACTCGTAGTCACATACACAAACACACTCCCTTGGTGCAGAGGGATCCAGAGCAGAGGGTGCTGGAATCCATATTTGAGCAGCGCCCAACAACTTCAGCTGTGGTTCTTAGACCACACAAAACCACAGTGATGTTTCACATCCCCCCCCTCCTCCCTCCCTCCAGTCACACTTCAGTAGTCTGTGGCAGCATCTGAAGATGCCCTGGGTTTGGAGTCCCTCTGCAAGTCCAGATCCAGTGCAGCTCCTCAGAAGGTGGAAACAGAGCACAGCTGCCACCAGCACTGGGCACACCCTGGGTAGCCTCTCAGGGTACCTGGGAAGGAGGGCACTGTCACAACAGGGGCAGAGAGAATCTGAGACTACTGCAGTTCAAAGTGCTGTCACAGGTGGCACCTGAGTTAACGAGGAAAACTACTGCTGATAGCAGGCCTTTTTTTAAATGCGTACAGAGGTGCATACTGAAAATATTGCTGTAACAATTTGAATACCTTTTTCCAGAACTTAACACCAGGTACCTTTTCTATTCCAAAGCAGAAAGATGTTTTATTTCTCCAGACATACTAAATCACTGAATTATCTTTTACCTCTTTACATCTCTTGCTACAAAAGAAGAGTAGAAAGTTGTGTGTAGCTTGGTTTTTTGATTTGGGGTTTTTTGTTGATTTTAGAAGAACATCACTGAAGTTATGGCATATCTCCAGTGACTCTGGACACTTTCCAATGTAAATAATGTTGTAGTCCTACTGGTTGTCTGTCCTGCTCTTAATGCCTGAGCTGACCAGACATCAGATTTCCCCGAGGGCTCAAAGCCTCCAGTACAATTCCCTTTTCCCAGCTCATGTGTAAGTACCAACCAGACAAGTGGAAGACAACTAAGTACTTCAACTGCGAAGGCTTTAAACACACGAGAGAATCCACGTCCACCCACTCAAGGTCTTCTGCTGAAGAATGGATCAACCACTAAATGTGTAACTAAGTATGTTGGGCTATCTGCAGCACACTGAAGCACTTAAACAAAAAAGCCACCAAACAGACTGTGGCAGTTTGACGCTGCTAAACCACCACACAGACCAACCAACACTATTGATAAACGTTTTGTAAAAGATTTATTTAAGTATCATTTATCACAAAGAGGAAAATACATAGAAGATTAGAAGCATGCAACCATCTTCCACATTTCTATTTATTTTTCTTGCATTCCCAGCTCGTTGTAATAGAACTCCTGTGCCACCCTCACCTGTTCCTCAAAAATACTGTTTTAAGACATAGGATAACCAAAAAAAACACAATAAAAGGCAAGATAACATATGAGAAAAGTGCAAAGTAAAAAAGTCATGTATATACCACATTCAAACCCTTCCCCTTCCAAGAAATGGATAAAGGCAAACTGTCATTTTGCTGCACGATCAGATTGTCTTTATGAACTACTTACAAAAAATTAATATAAATTAAGGGCACAATGCTGCAGACACTTATAATTGTAGCTAACTTCAATCAGAGTGGCTCAATTGTTATTATTAAAAGCCACAAGTTAGTCACATGCATAAGTTCTTGCAGGTGTAAGGCCCTAAGGCAATAAAATGTTTAAGAGCATTAGGGAGAACAAAAATTAAAGCAAACAAAATCACTCTCAGATGTGTTTTGCTTAGTAAGTTTATATCAAACATATTTTAAACAGAACAGTTTGCTCCTAAAGCCCTGGATATTTCTATTACTTAAGCAGTTTTGCAAGATTATAAGACAAAAACCCCAGGAAGCTGGTACAGATGTTAATGAACATAAAAATTGCTTCAGGCAGGTATGTAGGGAGGTGGAGGTTCCTTCTCAGGCATCTTCACTGCCATTTCATAGGTTGGCAGAACATACTAAGGAGAAGACATTTTGAAGTGATTAATGCACAAGACTTCAAATGAAGAAGAAAAAAAAAAAGCAGAACAAAAGCACACATGCCCCATCAGCAACTTAATCCTCTGTTGCAGGCAAAGTTATTTTAAGAACTTACTGCTGTTCCTAGTAAGCAAATGAGGAAGTGAAAGAAGGTGCAGGAACAGTTTACTGCTCTGCTGAGCCTAACCCTGGGTCATTCATTCCATACCCCAATGCACCGTGACTTTGCACAGCAGCAGGGAAGGTTTGGACTGGTACAATCAAGCTTCCCTCTACTACTAAGGAAAACATTCAAAGACTTCTCTCTAAAGGCCCTCCTTTCAGGCATTGTCAGAATTTAGCTGAGAAATAACCCACCACAAAATTAGCTGCTTTAAAATTTTTTATCTTTCCAGTCTTGGTTTAGAAAGCTGGACTAGGCTTGGAAACATACATGGTTGTGGTGATTTTCTACTTCAAAATTAATGATACTGGTTCCTTTTATCTCAAAAAGAGGTTTTACCTGTGGAGGAGCTTCAAAAGCAGGGTACACAGCAATCTCTGGCAAATTTCTGTTGCTGATGTATTTATAGCAGTTCCATACACAGTTAATTAGATATGCCTGAAAGAAGAGATATTTCTTTTAAACACCTCATATGCATTGGCTGATTCAGAAATTAGATGTTGGATTACATTCCTATGATAAAAAAGAGCATAAATCAACTTAGGCAATACATATCTGAGGAATGGTTGCTATTTCACAGACCTGGCCACATACCTATGTTGCTCTCCATTTAGCTTTGCTGTCACAGTGACTCAGAGAGGATGCACTGCACAGGTTTTAGCAAAAGAATTCACAGATCCATTCAACTAATCTCTGTTTGCCTCAGCAGTGCTAATCAAATTAATCCCCAACTGGCTTATGCTTCTGTGGATCTCAGTCCAAAGCTGCCAGGAGGAGGAGGAAAGGCCAGCAGTACAATCCCACTCATCCCCCAGCTAGCACTATTTCTCCAACTAACTGCCAGTGTGAAGGAGAGGGCTCAAACACACAACTGAGACAGCAGGGAGATGGTAGAGCCAAGAACCTTGAACTTCGAGTCAACACTGACTGCTGCAGAAAGAAACACTATCATGATATGATGAGGATTAGGGGTTTTTTTATTATTAATTTGTGTAACATTAAGCTCTCCAGATCTCTCACTGGCAAGTTAGCAGTTTGTTGTACAAAAGGTACCAAATTTCCCAATCAACACACAAGTATTATCTACTGTATTAGGCTTCCACTCCCCTCAGTTAAACATTCCTCTTGTCCTAAAGTATAGAAGATCAGTAAAATTATTTTTCATCACTGCATTTTTTCTTAAATGCAATCTGAATGCAATAAAGGGATAGTATAATGACCAATGTATATTATCAATTCATTTCTCTAATATGCTTTGTCTACACAAGAGTTTTTATAACTCAAATGAATGTTTCTGTATTTAGATTTTCTGAAAGAAAATGACTGGTAATATCACCCTTCAGTAGGGAGGAAGATGCAGCTCTGAATTAACCTATGCATTTCCTCATTCCATCATCTTCCTTCCAAAGCTTGCATCCTGGTTTGTTAGGCACAGTAAAAGATTTTAAATATTTTGTTTAGAAACTTGTATACATTAACTCAATTTTCTTTCACTACAAGCTTCATTACAAATATTATCTCCACATAGACAAAAAGACAGTATGAAGCCTTTTTGCATTCCTCCTTCCTACTCAGGAAGGGCAGAGTTGCATAAGCACACCTCACTGCAAACACACAAATTAGCTGAAGACACCAGTACACAACATATTAGACTTAAGTCATACCCGAACTGAACATCCTAACAATTGTGCTCAAAGAAGTTCTTACCTCGGCATTAAGAAGGCAGCTGGGTTCTGAACTCAGCATTGAGAATTAACTCAGATTGACAGCATCTTAATATTTATTAACTCTTCCAACAGACACATGATTAAGTTTTAACTTACCTTTAAAATGATAAATAAAACAAAGAACACCAGAACAATAAACAAGAGACAGCTGGAGTCCAAAGAAAGAAGATCCTCTTTGTAAGGGAAATCCGGCTAGTGAAAAAAAAGGGGGGAAAGGAGAGAAAGGGAGGAGATGAGAATGAACACCGCACAGTCAAATATGATAGAAAGACATCCAAACTCCACACCAAATAAAACAAACCCTTGCATAAACTACTCCCCCGAAACAAAAAGTTCAGTTTCTAGCAAGTTTCCTCTTTATCCTCCCACAAAGCACAGCATTTATCCTGCCTGTCCTGCAAGAGCAGATCACTACAGTACAGTCTGTGTCTCTAGTCACTTCATCAGTCTCATGCCAATACAGATAACCACAAGATTCCTTTTCACAGCTGCAGCACAGTATTGGTGCTTATGGTCCTCCACAACTCTTTAATGACTTACTGTTAATTACATCCTGTCAGTCCAACCTGTAGCATACAGATGTGCAGCATAAGAAGTCACCGCCAAACTTGGAAGAGCTGAAACAGAGCTTCTGCAAAGCTCAGTCTCTTTTCTTTCCCTGACAACAGTAACAAAGCCTCTCTCAAACACCAATCTAACATTTAATCTGTTTTAAAAAAGGACTTTTTTTTAAACATCTACTTGAACAGATCAAAACACCAGCCAGACAGAGCTTGTGGTCCCTGCTGATGGTATATTCTATCCATTGACTCTTCTTGCAGTTAAAACACAGGCAGTGTTAGTGAGAACTCCACTGCAGTTTCGTTAGAAAGTGTTGTTGCAACTTGAGAAGAGACACACAGAATATTAAAAGGGAAACCTTGGAATCTCAGATTCCACGTGTAATGCTGTTGGAATCCTTACCTACACTTCTCTTCCCCTTCCCTACCAAGTAAGGGTCAACACATTTTTAATCTGCAGCAGCAAATTTGCCACTGAGCCCCATTGCTTAAAGGGTTACAAACACAGTTTCAAGTTCAGTTGTAGCCAACACAATGTAAACCAGTAGTTCCTATCACAATTCTTTCCTTACTCTCCCTGGCTTTCCTTTTAGGGAGCAATGACACCTTTGACTCTTCTACCTCTGATAAGCTACCAGTCCCATAACCACCTATGGCTGCTGCAGGCTGAAGTCCTTTTTCTTATGTACAGGAAGGGAACTGTAGCTCAGTCACTGATCCAATTAAAACAAACTTTAATTTCAAATGTAAAATATCAACTTGAGCTGAATACTTACCAACTGATCCAGGTAATCCTTGATTCTGGGCAAGTAGGTTAGAGAGCTGATGGCAACCAGACAACTGAGCACAAAGTCAAAGAGTTGGTAACAGAAAAATGGGATCAGCCAGCCTACACGATGCTAAGAAGAAACAGAAAAAAGGAGGCGCCTGTAAATTATTTCGTTAAAAGATCAAGTAGCAACTTTAAAACCATGGATTATAAATATACTTACAGCAATGGCACCATACACCATCATTGCACTGATTGTGAACATGAGGAGGGAGATAGCAAACAGAACGCAGGCATTTTCTGCATTAAAAGAAAAACAGTAAGAATCAGTCATTTCCTGGAGTTGTCACACTGCAGCTGACAGGTACCCAAGCTTTGTCCATTACTATGATCTGTTCTCAATTGATTAATCTGTGCCAACTACCAGCAGCAGAATAGAGTATCTCAGATCCTTCCTAACAAAGAAGGATCTGGTTCAAGAAAACCTGCAGCTATTTGGAAAAATCCCTCTGCCTTAATCAAAAGCCTGACTAAAGCCCAGAAACACCAATTAGAAGCTTGACATAGTTTGACAGTAACGCACCATTAATGATGCTGATCTGCAGTATGTGTCAGTGCTAAAAGTATGTGAGTGATTAACTCTACAACTGGACAGAATATTAAGTGAAGCTAACACAGTATCAACCTTTACACTTGAAAATAGTTTGGTTACATAATTTGGTCATTGGCAGTGGGAGCAGTACTGTTCCTTCAGTAACACTAAGGGAAACAGGAAATCACTGTCTGGAAGGTGTCCCATTATTTACAAGAAAAGGCAGCTGAACAGAAACCAATTTGTAGCAAAATCCAGGACGCTCATGGAAACTGCACAATAAAGATTCTCCTTGTGCATCACAGTTACTGATGACAGAAGCACAGCTGATTTCCACAAGTTAGATTATACTTGTTCTTTTTTAAACACAAAGAAACCAGCTTGAGAGTCTATAGATGTGGTAAATTAATGGTTTTTAGCAATATTGAAGCCACAATTTTGTGGTTCCCCTGCTTGAAAAAGAGATGATCTGAGTCTCCTTTCTACTCTGCAATTAATTTGAAAAGACACACTGTAGAAGCACTTACATATCCAATTCAGTACAAGGTAATAGTATCTACATACACAGATGGCATCAAGAAAGAGCCCCCCCCCATGTCTGAAATGCACTGTGTTGATCAGACCTAAGTCTCAGCAATCACCCGTAAGTGTGGTTGTCTTCTGAGGATTTATTACTCAATATCCACAAGCACAGTAAGATCTGTAATATTCTTTCATGCACACAAAAGCCTCTAGCCCAGATCCCGACACAAGGAATGAGAATTTTTAAGTCAAAAGCATGTAACAGAGGTTTTACACTAAAGAGTGAAGAAAGCACCATCAGCTTCAGAAGCATGTTTCACTGTTACAAGCTTAAGGCTACTAAGTACACCAACAGTTGTTACAGATCATATGACGTTTTACAGACACCTGCTGTGATTTTACTTAATACCTTAGCCTTATGAAGCGTTTGGTCTCTGCTCCCACTCTTATTTCATTACTAATAAATGTGAGTTACAGTCACAGGTCAGAACTGACAGATTCTCAATTCATTAAAAATTAACACAAAATGTTCAAAACCCAAGTTTGGGCTGTACTATTTATCTTTGCTGAATCTGACCCTCCCTAAATTTTCTGTAATACAACAGACTGAGGTAGATTAGAACTGCCACACTACACATATTTCTGCACATTTGAAACCAAGAGAAGCAAAGCATATGCACAAGTTTACAGATACAATAGTTAAAAAGCTTGACACCTATTACACTTGTACACATCATACACTCAATAACCGAGTGAAAAGTAGGCTTAATTCTGCTCATGGTGCTTTCTATTTCATTTATTCTGCAGGTGAAACTTAGAGAAACACTTTGGTTTCACTCAAGTACTTGGCATCCCAATTCTTCCACTTTTCTTAGAAAGGTATCATGGTTTCTTCTTAGTAAATTCATACATAATAGTGCTAAGTTCTTTCCTGATCTATGAAGATCACCAAAAATTCTGAAAAAAAGTCTTTAAACTTGTTTTCTGCTGCTTGTTTTACCGAGACAGCAAAGATAGGTAATGTTCATGGAGAAAGTGAACCAGATGTCCCACGCATACTTCAACACTCAAAGCATTAGAAGGCCAAGAAATCTCATCACTTAAGATGCTTCAGTGTAATATGAAGTTAAAATAATAGTCCATAAAGTTTCTTTTTTTATTATTGTAAAAGAAATCAGTCCTAGTATAATTAAAGGGAAATTCAGAAAACAAGATAAGCATATTTAAAAGGTGTATGCATATATTACACCCTATTGTAAGGTAAATCCATGACACTGCATGCTTGATATTCCAATCAGCCAGCAGAGTTCTGGACCTACCAGCCATTCTCTCGGAAGCATAGTAATTTCCAATGACTTCATACTGGATATCGACAGTTGGCACCATATTTGGATGAGTCACTTCTACTGTCAGCAAGATGCCCATCAGCAAGTTCACCACCTGAGAGAGATCACAGTTACCTCAAGGTTAATTACATTGCAACAGCTAAGATCTTTTTAATGACCACTAATAATCCTTTATTTCAGTTAAAAATAAACTCTTCCCTTTGCCTGTACATGGAAGAAAAAAAAAAAAAAAGCCCAACTTACAGTTAAATTTCAAGCTGATTTAGTTAAACCACTACCAAAACAACCCAAAGAGCACGGTGCACTTGCGAGGTTCAATGAATCACAACTAAATAACTTTGCAAATTGAGGGGATACTAAGGTTCGTAGGGATTCAAATTATATAATTAAGCTGATGCTGCTTGATGAATGTACAGATTTGTGAACTGGAAACAGTTAAAAAGGTCAGGAAGGTAAAGGTACAGAATGAGGAACATTTGGAAAGAATTTCTGCTTTCTACAACAAATTGAGTTAATTTAACACACAAATAAAGTACTGTGTTTCTGCCATGTTACAGCTTTAATAAGCTAGAGAGAACATCTCCCTCTACTTCCCAGATAATTTATTAAAACTTCATCAGTCCTTATCAGAATGGTCTACACAAGCACAGGGGAAGTGAAAAAGTTTCACACGAAAATCAACCCCCATAATGTGTACACATTCAGCAAGGGCTGTGTGCTCATCAGTCCTTCTCCTCCCTCAGGCTGCTACTTAAGACTCCTCCTGTTGCTGCATTTTGGTACACACCAGAAATGTCTTCAATAAGAGCTCAAAGAATCATAAGTAGCCTAAGCCTCTGTAAAATTGCCTTGACAGCATTTATAATGTATTCAAGATTTACAGGGACATAGTTTCTGTTACTAATATCTGGACACACATGCCAAAGGTTGCATAACACAAAAAAGTCACAATGGTATTTTCAAGCTGCAGACGTTTTCCAGTCAGTATTCAGTACCGTCACCACCAGCACCATCAGGATCCCTTCCAATTAGCCTCAAAAGAAAATAAAACTGTTTGCAGTTTCTCACAACTTAAGAGTATTTGCCAGGTATTTCTTCTTTGTCTGGCCTGGTTCCAGGAGTCAATGATGTACTATTACTGAAGATTTCAGTAAGGAAAAAAAACCATTTTGAACCTTTTGAAAACTTTGAGATGCACAGTTCCCATAACTTTTTCCCCCTTGCTGTTTATATTGTTTTTTTCTTATTTTTGTTTTTTTTCCTAGGGGTTTAGAGACACATGGTGATAAACTTGCTTGCACGTTCTGCTAAAAAGAACCCTTTAGTGGAATCAAAAGTGGTCACTTTGTAGAAGTGCAATAATCTCATCATGTATTACACAAACTTGATAGAATTTCCAGCTATTTTGAGCTGCTTGTATTTTTATAAGGCATTTCATGCCTTGGAATATAAAACACAGTAGCCAAAACAGCTGGCAGTGAAGAACTCTGTTCAACCACCAATATCTTTAGCCCCAAAATGCACATATTTTCAGTCTCGCAGGATATTTCCTACAGGGCAAACTGTCAAGTTGCTCACGTGCCTCTTGTCTTTAAATCTTATTTTGCTTCACCATTGGTCTCGTGTATAGAAAACTATCATCTCCCACCCCATTCATCCTTCTGTACCTTGGCCTTCTGCTCGCAATGCATTTTCAACCATTTCCTCCTCTCTGTGAGTGAACTGGGGGTATTGGAAAATACCTTTCTGCACTGTACTTGTTTCAAAAAGCCCATGTCAAGGTTCAGGTCTCTGGCAGTTGAAACAGTGATCTCTACTGTATAAAGCACAAAATTCCATTACAGCTAAATCATTTATTGTTTATACACAGTCATAAGTTTGACTGCCATGATAGGCTATCTGCATCAAGATAAAGAGCAAGCAGCACCTGAATTACTATAGAAGTACCAAAGAACTTGAATGCCTCCAAATTTTGAGATTGTAATTCCCCATTAATCACATTTTTTAATTTTCATCCTATCTGTGGTCCTAATTCAGCATACCAAAGTCCTTAGTAATTTCACTAGTTACTGAGTGCAGTTCCAAGTATTAAAGGTTTATTTTCTCAACCTGAAATGGTATGCAAGTAAAACAGAAAAATAGAGTCATTCAAAATCCAATCTATTATTAGAATCAATGAGACCGAATAAAAATAGCAACAAACCAAAACAAATCTAAACAAAAACAAACAAATCCAAACCTCTGCCAATTAACACCTCAGGGTTTCCAGTACTCCATTACTGCTGTTTACAAATTCATCACAACAGTGAGCAATTTATCACATTTAACATATGGAGTTCAATTAAGAGCTACAGAGCCAGACCCTCTATTTTAAGTCCTTCCGTTCTTTCCCAGCAGCTTGGTAACAGCAAGACCACAAGGCTCATTTCAAAATAATCAACCTAACAGGCAGCAAGAATATGGTTTGGATCACAAAACATCGATAGAGCTTTTAAGTACATACGCACTGCAAATCAAATGTATGTTCACAAACATCTACGTGGAGAAGTCAGAAAAAACGTAACTCATGTATGCCTCAGTGTAATATGAGGCATAAACCCATCACCATCTCCCGCTTAAAAAAAACAAACCCAAAAAACCCCCAAACCTGACAAGACAGCACTCAGTGGATACTACAGCACTCTAAGGTAACACTTCAGAAATCCCAGAGGCCTCATCCTGATCTTTTTTGATATGAAATCAAAAACAGTAACAAAAAAAATTTGCAAAATGCATGCTCAAATTCTTATTCAAAAAATGATTCCATTAAGATGAAAAGAACCTTAATTTAGTTTTGTAGTAGTTTAAGGAGTGTATTTTACATTTTTATATTTGGGATAGCTAAGTTGAACAGTTTGGTGTAGCTTGTATCAAAACTCAAAATAGCTGAAATTTCAAATTCTCAAGTAGAAAGCATTTATTACACACAGGTAACAGAAATATTAGCTCCCCCCATGATTAGAACTCAAAGACTGTGGAACTATTAACAAGCACTAGCTTTTTAATTAGTGAGTTTTATGTGCATGGTATACACTTAACACCTCATCGTGTAAGTGCTTCATCTCTCTGGAGGCCTGAACATGAAGTCTAGTTTTCCCCAAGCACTCTGAGTGACTTGGGGAAAATCAAGAATGCCTACTTATAATTTGCTTATATCCTTTTATGAGGGGAAGGAGGGAAATTTTCCAGTATTTTTTCCCTAGATATGTTCCCAAAGGGAAAAAACAAACAAACAAAACAACAACAACAAAAACAAACAAACAAACAAGACAGATTCTGGTTTGGTTTATTATTATATTGAATTAATAAAAACTGAAAAAGAGTAGTTTTAAATAGGGGACTTCAGAGCCTCTAGCACTACCAGTATTAGACTGAGAGCAGTTATACTGGCTCATTTCTGTCAATCTTGTTCAGTGAACAAATGATTCCAGAGATCCCCCTCATGCTCCCGCTAACCAGGCACAATTGCATCACCGACTCCAGTGCTGGAGTTTGCTGCCAGAACGCACCAGCCCCTCCCTCCAAAACAATGCTATTGGCTTTTAGACTGTTTATTGAACTCTGATCCCATTTTTGCCAGTGCAGTGTTCATGCTTCCGGTTTCTGGAAAGTGCAGTGCCCAATATGAAAGTTTACAGGAAGAAACAAACTTCAAAGCAACACGACTGCAATTACAGAGAGATGAACAGGAGGCTTCTTTTTCCTTCCTACACAGAACAGCAGTGGGTGTTGCAGAGCTAACCAGCTTTATCAGTCCTGGAACTCAAGTAGAATTCTGCCAGAAGTGTTCTTAACTCGTCTTTTGGAAAATACACTTTTATTCATTGATCACAAACAGCAGCAGCACACGGACATAACCACGCTCAAGACACACTTTGATCACACAGCATCAGCAGCAGACATTTTAGAAGACAATCCTCATTCTCTCCGGACTCACAAAAGCACACAGCAAGGACAGTGATAAAACTGTTATAGTGAGGAGAAAAGTTAATTACATGCACAATTTAAGAATATAGAAATAAGCAAGGAATAGGAAAATGCCTAAAGAAATGGTTACATAACACAAGTACTAAGTAGAAGTCTTATCTTACTAAAACATCTGGAGTAGATTGCTATGGGACTCCATTTTAAGTTTGATAGGAAATTCCTTCAGGACTGCACTGTACGAGAACACCATTTATGCAGTAAATAGCAAGATTTTCAGTAACACAAAGCTATTCTTGAACTAAACATTCTCCCCCCCACATCCTTCAAAAAAACCAACAAAACCAAAACACACAAAATACAAACAAAAAACCCACCAAACCCATAAAGCAAAAAAAAACATCCTACACAGAAAGTCATTACTATTTGTGCCACCATAACTTACAAACAGAGATTATTTAATTGATTTAGAAATACTTCTCATAAGAATGTGAAAGACTATCTTAGAGCTATATTTAAATTGTGCATTAATTAACAGGTCTAAACAACAACCTGACATATTCTGGGCCATTTTTGGTTTTTTTTTTTTTCAAGTTTGGCAGCAGACAAATAAACTTAACTTTCACTGTCCAAACTGTACTTCACCTTCAAAAAAGTATAATTTATAGTTGAATTCTGATTTACAGCACTACTCAAGACCACCTAAAGCTTTGTGTTATAACCTTATTTCAGCTCAAACAGCCAACAGTTGCCAGACTTAAAAGTTCTCACCCTCTCCCCACGTGACAGCTGGGGATAAAAATATTCAATGTGCAGTTTAACAAAGTTTTCGATACACTTGATATACATGGAGCTTTTAATAAAAAACCGCACCTATGAAGCCCTTTGCATGCACCCTGCTACCTTGAACTCAACTCTACTTTTCCGTCTAGCAGACCGAGTCGCTGCGGTTACACGAGCTCAAAGCCGCACTCCGTCCCTGGAGCAGCAGCCTCACGGGTTCCCGGCGCAGCTTTCACCGTCCGCAGCACCCATTCAGAAAGAAGAAAGAGGTGCCGCATCCAGGCAACAAGAGGAAACATAAGCACAGCAAAGGAGGTAGAAGCTGGAAGTGCTACCAGGTCTGTAGCCACGGAAACGTCTCCCAGTCCTCCGTCCCCAGCAAGTTCCTGGGTTTACAGACACTCCCGCGAATAGCAATCTCAGTGCGGAAGGCAGCGAGGTGCTTTTGTTCCCCTTACTGTTACCGATTCGTGCTTTTAGTTGAGGTACCAGAAGCATATTCTTGAACCCCATCCATGAGCAGCACAGTGTGGTCTGCAGGTTTCCAAAAGAAGTTTGATTCTCAATACTACAGTGACCCTTTTCCATTTTAAATGAACTAATAATAAAACTTAATCAGTACCAAGGCTTTTGCCCAGTTTCTTTTTGAAAAAGAAATACCCTTTCCCTAAAGTTCTGTTACATTTCCAACTCCCTACCTTGCCTTTTCCTCAGGTCCTCTCTCTCCAGCCACTTTGTTTGCCTGTACATTTTTTCGCCAATTGAGGGACCAAGATGCATAAAAATAAAGGATCTCCCCATACTTGTTGAAAATAAACCATAAACTCTTCAAAGTCAAATCCCCATGCCTCCAAAGGCAGTTTCTGTGCATGGCTGTTTCACATCAACACAAAAACTCAGCGTTCTTTGTTTTACAATCTGGAGAAGGGTGAAGGAGAATAAAGGCTTTGATTACAGTTTCAGGAGAACAGAAAAGCTATGATGCAACTCTTGTAAACTATCCTCTCATTTTTACTGCCCACGAGGGTGAGGGGAAGGAAAGATGAGGAAATTACTTCGATAAAGGGGAGCTCAAGTCCCCTTTAAGGGAACCAAGGGAAGTTAGGGCTCCAGGCCTTTAACTTGCTGGTACTATTTTTACATTTCCATTTTGCCCTAGTTCAGAACTTTAATATTTCACCTTCACTACCACAGCTCTTTCTCGGACAGAAAGCACTCACCAGTCAGAAAAAAAGAGGTGTTTTGGGAGCCAGATTTGTTTCCATTACTCTTCAATCACTGTGCTGAGAGCACAGTATGGAAGAACCAGGAACTTCCCCTGCCACAAAGCTCTTGCCCATTTGGAGACACTCATCTTCCTCTCAGAGGTTACACACCACTCACGGGTACCACACCTTATTCTCCTATAAAATTCCCCAAATTCCAGTCTCCCCCAACTCTCCTCCCTTAGCAAGGACGCGCTCAGTACCGCACAGAAGTCTTAACCCCTGCAAACCAAGAAAGGGAAGAGTAACACAATCCCTCTAAGACGCAGATTAAAACGTTCTAAACTTTTTCTTCACTTTCTTTTTCCAACTACAAGAAGGAAGGCCGCCGAGGGACAGGAGGTCTTGGTTAGCCAGAAGGAGACCCCAGAAAAGAAGAGGAACCCCAGCCAATCCCCTCGTCCAGCTTCCCCCAACCGCCTCAGGAAAGCGAACAACTTCCCAGGCGAAGGGGGCGGGACCCGCGGCCCCTCGGGAAAGGGAACAACTCCCGGGGCGAGGGGAGCGGGACGCCCGTGGTCCCTCAGAGCGGCCGCGCGGCCGCTGCTCCCGCGCCCCACCGAACCCCCAGCGCACGCGCGCTGAGCACGGCCCCCACCGCCGCCCCTTCAGCCGCTGGCCGCGGCCGCCCCCGCCTCTCACCATGTACCAGGTGCCCAGGATGATAGTGCCGGTGCGCACATGACAGCAGCCACAGCAGCGGGTACTGTAGAAGCGGTCACGACTCCGCTTGAACGTCATGGCGGCAGCGCACGGCTCCAGTCGCCAAACCCGCCACCCGCCCTCTCCAGGCAGTTCCCGACACCGAGGGCCGTAAAACCCCCAGCGCGCGCGTCACCGCCGCGCTGACCAATCAACCGCCGAGAGAGTGTCGCGGGGCGGGCCTGTGTTGCCGCGGTGACATGTGATTGACAGCACCGCGGACCCATCACAACAGCCCTGGGACTGACGCCCCGCGTTCACCTGCGGCGGCGGGGGCCGCACCTGAGGCCGAGGCGGGGGCGCTGCCCCTCCCGCCATGTTGGAGTTCGCCCGCCCCTGCCGCAGGCCCTCCGGCTGTGCTGCTCGGCGGGTCTGGCGGGGACACGACCTGCCCTGTTCGCCTGGCGCACGGGGAGTAGCTCGCCGGGGATTTGAATAGCTGGAACTTGGCAGCCGGGGAGGCAGCGAAACCCTGTGGGGAAAGCTGCGTTGTCTAGAGACGGTCCCCTGTACTCGGCGCGGGTGAGGGGCGGCTTGAGTCCTGCGGCCAGTTCTGGGCCCCTCAGTTCAGGAGGGACAATTGAGGTTCTGGAGACTGTCCAGAGAAGGGCAGTAGAGCTGGTGAAGCGTCTGGAGTAGAAGTCTGATTAGGAGCGGCTGAAGGTGTTTTGCCTGGAGAAAAGAAGGCTCAGAGAGAATCTTATCGCCCTCTACAACTCCCTGAAAGGAGGTTGCAGCCAGGTGGGGGTCGGCCTCTTCTCCCAGGCAGCCGGTGACAGCATGAGAGGACGTGGCCTCAAGCTGCATTAGGGGAGGTTTAGTCTGGACATAAGGAGGAATTTTCTTCCTGGAAAGGGTGTTTAGACAGGGGAACAGGAATCACTGTCCCTGGAGGTATTTAAGGAAAGACTGGACGTGGCACTCAGTGCCATGGTCTGGTTGACATGGTGTTAGGTTATGGTTTGGATTCGGTGATCTCAGAGGTCTTTTCCAACCTAATTGATTTTGTGATTATGGACAACCCTTCATTCTAAAATAGCAATGAGTAAGTAATGTCTCCTGATGCCCTGATTCCAGCTGGGGCAGGGTTAATTTTTGCAGGAGCCAGGAGGGAGCGTGGCTAGGATCTGGAGGTTATTCTGTCCCACCTCACATAATTGGTCATTGCCAGGAGCAGGGGGAAAAGGGTTTTCTTTCTATGGAGAAAACATGGAGGAGGGAGCCGACTGGTATTGTGTATTGGGGGGGGGAAGCAAGTTTCCTATCTCATTGATGTTTCCAGTATATTGTTGTGCCTCTAATTTTCAACTCCAGCCCGGTCTTTTAGGTAAGAGGAGGAGAAGGGGGAGTGAGAGACAGCAGCAGCCTGTGGTTTTGGAAAGTGTCAGTGTGGGTCCTGAATTGGGGAGTACCATTCCTAAACCACCTAAACACCTGGGCAGAGCCTGAAGAGGCCTGCTTTGAGGTACTGCCAACATCCCCTGGCTTTCACTGAAATTCACCCAGTGCTGTAGAAGGTTTAGTTCACATGAACTGTTTTGCTGTTCTTTTGAGTTAATTCCTTGGATTAAAGAATAATATTAAGATTGTGTTATATGCTCAGAGGATATGCCATCAGAGGGAAAACAGAAGAGGTGAAATTCAGTCCACAGAATTACTTTACTTTTTCGGTGACTCCAAGCCCCTGTTGGTGCGTGGGTAGTGGAAATGCTTCATTAGTTCCACTAAAACCTGCGGGTGCTGCACTGTTTAATACGTTAATTAGAAATAACGTGTGTAAATCCGAGTCCTGTCTTCGTATGTGTATGTGATAAGTTTCACCACCACTTAGACACACAGTCTCCTGTTCCCACATGGAGCAGGACCTATAAACTTCCCCTGACCCAATGGTTTCTGGAGACCTGAGCTGTTGATGCAGAAATGCACACAGTTTATTTTAAGCTTCTACTTGCAGCTGCAGGTATTTCCTTCTCAGCAGTGTACAATCTGAGACACTCACAGAACTATAAATACTTGCTGTGCATATATACACCAAGATGTATGTCAGTATTAATACTGAATTTTTTCACTTTGAACGATGAGAAGGTAATGAGGGCGACTGTGCTTGTCCTTTTGATACATTCCAGATTGTACAATTAACACATTTTATTGTTTTAGCTGCTTAGTCTATTTTTAATGTGAGCTGTTGCTGAGTTGTTTGAAATTATTTACTCAAGGGCTTTAAAAGTGACCTTTTTATTTTAAATCCCCAGAGTTCCATAGTTGGTGTTTTTCTTCCTTAGGGCATATTTCATTTTTGAATAAACATGTTGTAAGTGCTGCTAAGATGGCTGTAATGAACCTATTATAAACTATTGTTTGTTTCTTTAGTGCTCCTAATATTCTCAGCCCTGTGTACAGTTGTCCAATTGTCAACACTCTAATTTAATTTAGCAAGAAAGGACTAATTTTAATCAATATACATGCATCCATGTAAAAAATAGAAAAAAGAATGTGCATTTTGTTGTAATCAGTCGTTTAAAAAATCGGTTTTCTCACAGATGGCACTTTGGGAAGCCTAAACCAACTATTCCTGCTACATGCATGCCTGAATTGATTACATTGTTCTTCGGAGCTGAGAGATTCTCCTTCCTGTTGGTCTGTCCCTGTGTGAAACAGGAATTCACAGGACTAGAATGAGTCAGAAATGAAAGCAGGAGCCCCTCCCTCAAAGTTTGGACATCTACTTGGAAACACTTAGATCCCGCTCTCAGCTCAAATGATTTGTGAGGGCAACTGTTCCAGCCAAGATCTTGCAGTTGGACACTTTGCCTTCGCTAAGATCAAGCTCTCATGTCAGGCTCAGATTTTCAGGGCTATTTTCATGAGATGAAAGAAATCTTAATTAAGTGTTCATATCTTTGTCAGCCAGACTCAGAATAAAAATTGATACGATTCCCTTGAGCTTCACTGCTTGTTATACTCTGCAAAGAACAAAGATAATGGAGAAGAATAATGTGAATCTCATTTAACATTACAAAGAAGCTTTCCACAGCAGGATAGGCTGATGTGGAACTATTGAATTTGCATAAAAAAACCTCTCCCCTTTCCCCCCCCTTCAAAAAAAAAAAAAAAAGGAAAAGAAAGATTTCAAGAGTATTTTGAGAATGACTGCATTGTTTCTTGTACTTAAGGGAAGAGATAATAGCTTAATGATTTTAGTCCTACCCTCTGTGAAAAATTCCGGTTTTTCCATGCCACAAGCCGCCCAGATGACCTCAGGCAAGACACTTCCTTCTCGATGAGCCTTAATTCTCTCCTTTTTGCTAGTTCAAAGAGGATTTGTGAGGCTAAATGTATTAAAAACTCTGAGGGGCTCAGCTTACAGTCATGACAGGCAGAGCAAAATCTCAGAGAGACAGCGAGTGCTAGTGAAAAAAAACTTCCCCACAAATAGCAGAAAGACCGTGGCAGGCAGGACCAAAGCATCCACAGCAGTAAGAACAGGAAGCCCTACACAGATTTGCAAGTCAGAAGCAGCTGCAAAAGAATGATTGGGATTCCTTTACCAGCATGACATTTTAACTCCTTCCCTCTCAGCAGGTAGGGAGGGTTTGATATCACGGTGTTCCTCATTAGCCAAACTAGTCAGGGCTTTCAAAACCCATGTCTAGACAGGAGATTTGCACTTCTGTCTTGAGAGGGCCTGGCAATGTTTTACCAAACACAAATTAGTTTTGGATAATCATATTTTAATAAAGTGACAGCAGAACAGCTACGATCAGGTAAATGAGAGACCAGGCTTCAACTTCTTCAAAAATTTGAAGTCCAACACTTGCCAGATGTCAAAACAATGCAGCCCTGTTTTCTGCTAATTTTTGTAATACCATAGTTTTTTCCTTTTGTGCCATTCTTCAGTCTCTCCTTGGCTAGAAGATGGTGGTTTAGTGCCGTAACCACACACTGAGCTATTGCCAGGATGGCAGTATTTTGAAGAATAAGGTGTTCTGCTTCAGCATTTGCTCTCTTATATGTAGGGAAACCTACAGACCCTGAACTGATAATCATATGTAACCTCAGGCAGAGTTCATGTCACTTTATAACGAAAGTATTGTCCTGATTGGAGTTGAGAAACTTAAGGCACGGCGAGATGAACTGATTTGACCAACACCACTAAAGGTCAATCAAAGTCCTAGGAACGTCAAAGAAGTCTCTTGTCCATTGGCTTCTTTGCCAGGCAATAAAAGGTGCAGTGCAGGACATGTGGGAGCTCCTTCATCCCAAACAGAAGGCACTTGACTACGAAGGCAGGAACAAACTACTGCTATTTTTTTCCCTATAGCTTAATGCATGTGCCTGCTACTCTGCATTCTAAAATTAAAAAAAAAAAAGAGAAAAGGTTAGTTAGCTTCTCAGACTCGGTTATTTTCCATGCTGAACAACCATTTTTACATTCAAAAACCCGAAGTTTTTCAACATCACAGAGAAAGTAATCTTTACATAGAAACTGCAATATATAACACTGTATCTCTGTAACAGAATTTAGGAAAATCCATAGAACTGGTGCGGAAGGTGTGAAAAATACTCAGGCTGAAAACATGGACTGACTTTTTGCTTCCTTAAAAAAGATAAGAATGTACTAGAGTAAAAGCAAAGCATTAACATATCAATGAGGGGAAAAAAAACCTCATATAAATTAGTCAGGGGGAAACTTTCCTGTTGGTGACTCATACAGCAAATTCATAAATATACTGAAGTCAGCATTAACAAATTTTACCATCCTTTTTCTCCAAGACGAATTTTGTAGGAAAACAATCTAATTTGGATTGTTGGTTTCTTGTAAAAGCGGCAAGAAAGTAATAAGAAAGTATCACAATGAGTTTTGTGGTTATTGAATTTTACTCATTTACTGAATTAATCAACTTCACTTTGGGATTCCTAATGTAATGTTCCAAGCTTCTGTACTATTTGTTCTAGTTGGTTGCTGTTAACAATATGAATTATCTTTTACCAGTATGAGTCAGTTTAACTCAGTTCCAAACCTTTTAAACTCAGATGGATCAGAAAGTCAGGGTTAGAAAATAAGCTAAAATATGACAGCATGGTTTAAAATTTCTCTAATCCGAGACTGTTTCTGGGTTACTCGCTGTACGCTCAGATTTTCTAAATCTCAAGACTGAATAAAAATTCTTGTCTTCATTTAGAGAGTCAAAATCTGCAAAACTAAAAGAGCTGTGGTTCATTTATAGCAGCCTCCACACAGCTGAGGAGCTATGAAAATGTCTAAAAATAACATGATCTAAAATGGAACTTGCAATTCCAGATATCTCAGTGCTTTCACATGAACAACAGTGAGCACTGGAAACGGAAAATGTCCTGTACTCACTGGCAGGCTCCCCCTTCCAGCCCTCAGCCCGGACTTTCCACCTCCATGAATCTTGGCAGGGTGGAGAGGAGGAGCCTGAGGACATGAACGCTGCCTTCTCAGGGAAGCAGGGAGTTCTAGTGGTTGTTACTTCTTTACATATTGGGTCCTTGACTGCGTTTGCAGTTCGGGATGCCAGCAGATTTCCAGGAGGGACACTGGCAGGCAGCTGTTGCTGCCAGAGGAGCTCGATAAAACCATTTATCATGTGTCCCTGTAATGTGCACTGCACAGAACCACCACCGAAGGAAAATCGTGCATGCAAAGAGAAATCAAAGTTTGATAGAAAATAAAGTTTACCAAATTTGTAATATTCTCTTGATGGGGTGACACAGGGGTCAATTACTCTTACAGTGGCCTTTTCCCCCGAAGACACAGGGAGTTGTTTCTGAGATCAGTGCATTACAGTGTCTGTTCAGTCAGTACAGGGGGGACCTTTCCTTTGCAGGAACATCTGCAGGGCTGAATGTCAGGGATGGCGCATACTGCAAAGTTCATTTTGCCTTGAAAACATCCCTGGGTCTGGTCCAGTACAATCAAAGAAGGACAAGGTTTCCTATATTTGATTTTTGTGGCCCATGACTTGAAAACCCTCTCTCCTCACAACATCCAGCTACCCTTAGAAAATTCTCAGATTTCTAAATTCCTTAGAAAATACTCAGTGCTACAGAGTAGGCCCATGTTGTAAGCATAGTAAAAAAATTCTTTTCTTGCCAGGCAATTAGCATTTCTACCTGCTAGTCAGCTTGTGCACATGTTGGCTGTGCCACCGATCTGCAGACTGGGTGGGACCTTGATAATTATAGACAATTACAATGATCAGTTATGGATAATTATGGAACAGCAGGCCAAATTCCTCTCTGCGGTTTCCCCTCTTAACCCTGGCGGTGTTACACCATGGTTTGAATGTGAAGCAAAGCTTCAGCCTCTGCTTCTGCATCCTGCTGTCTGCCTGCAGACAAGTAAACACAACTTTGTAGGTCAGGAGTTCGTCACTTACATAATCAGCCATATCTTAATGCCTGTGATACTGTGAACTCATCACGTATGGATATGGCTCTATTATTAGGGGTATAGCCAATCTTCCACCTTCAAAATTCTGCCCACAAGAAAGAGCAAAAATATTACATTACAAAAATAGAGCAGACTGAGTTTAAGAGAAAGTGGAAACTTAAAGCCGTGTATTTAATCATTTACGGCTGCTGCTGTAACAATTAACTGCTTGCCCCTAACCAGATCATAGATGTTTGCCAGCCACACTTCATCCTACCTCCCACACTGTGGCTGCACCAGAGGATTGATTTCCAGCCACTGGGCCATTTGCAGGCACGGGAAGAGCTTTTGGCTGTTCCTAAGGCAAGTGCCTCTCAAGCAGCTAATAAACTGCTTAGGGAAAAGGCAGGGGGTGCCAGCTGGACCTGGCCCATGAACTGGCAATTAGACTACATTGGGTTATTGAATGACCAGAGAGAATGACTCTCAATTTACTCTTCTAAGGGATAACATTCAGTTGTAGCTCAAGCAATGCTTCAGTGTGTTGGGGGGATGTTGAATCTTCTGTCTGAGGATTTACAATGCTCTCCAGCTAGCAAAGATCAGAGACTGGGAGAATGCACACATCTAGCACATTAATTTAACCCTCCCAGAGCCAGGAGCACCAGAGCAGGCTGATGATCTGCACAGCCTCTGTCTTAGAAGCACAGAAACCAGGGAATAACCTGAACGTGTGGTGATGAAGGGGATTTTCTTAAGGAACTCAAAGATCTGACTTTCAGGGAATCTGCAGAGACCATTCATTAAGCTGTGTGATGGTTTTTCAGCCTCTGACAACTGGGAAGTGCAAGAATGGAAGTTGACAGCAGTTGCTGAGAGCTTTGTTTTGGTTTGGTAGTTTTTGTAAACTCAGTTTTCTCATTGAAGAACACTTCTGCATCCCTGGGAGCCTGTGCAGCAGCACTGCTGGGGGATGTGGTACAGGAAGGCTCCAGGCACTGCCACAGCCGTATCAAACAAGCAGCACCCAACATACCCTTTCCTAACTGCTAACAAAACAGATGAATCACACAAGCATGCTGTACATTGCCATCCAATTTGCCCTGAAAGGTGCTTTTCAATTATTTAGGAAAGCCTACAATCAAGAATATTTAGTTATAGGAGTGTGGGGGGTTTTTGCCTACATTAGAGTGTGGTATTAAATAATGCGCTGCTGCAAACTACTGAGCCCATCTGTATTGCTGTGATGACTTCCCAGAGGTGAAACAGTGGAACCAGAAGAAAAATGCAGGTCTCAGACACCACTGAAGTCTGCAAGAGGGGTACTGAAGAATTTGACAGAAAAACAGTACTATCATTTGCTGCTGCTTGTCATCAGCACCTCAGTCAGCTTGTCAGTGTTCTAATCCTCCTGGATTGTTCTTTCATCCCAACAACAAAAGAATGTCTCGAGGATTTCCTAAACATAGAAGAGTTCAGATGAAGGGAATCTCTTAAAAAAATTTATAGTACCTCGAAAAAGCTTGAAAATGGAATGGTTCTAGCCAAAACCACATGCTCTTACACACGTATAAATTAAATAAAACAGCTCATGAGTGTTGGGCTTTGGACAAAAGTTTTAATTTTTTATTATAAAAACAGTAACATTTGAAATACTGAAAAATGTTGAAATAAAGCATAATTACAAAGACATCAAAAAGTTTACAAGCAGATATAGAGAAAGAAGCAGAAGAAATCTGTAGTCCACCAATCTTGTGAGCTTCTCTTTATCTCTTTTTTTTTTTTTTTTTTGTTGTCACAGGTTTTCTTCAAATTTAACAA
>VZTI01005431.1:654771-685593 GCA_013397865.1 Struthidea cinerea | reverse complement strand
CACAGGTTATCTTCAATACTAAGCAAAGACCACGGGCAACATCCTGGCCCCAATGAGGTCAATGAATGTTTTCCATTGGCTTCAGAGATAGCAGAACTTTGCTCATTACCCACATACTCATTAGCACATCTTCTAAATCCTTGAACTTGCTGTACCTGTTCCTCCAGTGAGGCCATGTATTTTCTTGTTATGCATCTGCTCCAAACCAGTTACTTTGCAGATAAAAGCTCTTTGGTCTATTCAGTCCATTCATAAACTGCCAATATTTCTCCTACACTGAGACACAAACATCAAGATGTGCAGATTCTGGACAGTGGGCTGCTAAGTGGCATCAGTTAAGATTACCCCTCCCCTGCCTGTCTGAAATAACCCTGCTGTGCTAAATTTCAGGGCACACAGTACAGCTAACTACCCCAAAAATCACAGCACAAGAGAACTGCCCTTCAACATACAGTAGCTAAACTCTAAACACAAACAGATTGCTGCAGTTAATTGCTTCTCTGAAGGGTACAGCTGCTTTGACAGCTATGCAACAGATGACGGCCATCAGGGAAAAGTGTTGAGCTGCAGGTAAAGCTCAGACAAGCCAGGATCAGGGATCGGGGATGCAATGGCAGAAGCACAGAGCTCTCGTCTGGCTCCATGATACAAACAGGAGTGCAGCTGTGGCAGTGTAAAGCCACGGACATCCCTGGTTATACACTGTCCTAGCGAAAAGTTTCACAGCATCAGCCCAAAGCCTACAAATGTGCACACATTTAACATGCATTGGTAACCTTCCCAACACCATCTCCAAAGGCACAGAGTCAAATGCAGATGCAGATTTGAGAAACACTGTCTCATCCTTCGAGCCAGCACTTCTGGGATGGGTCAGGCACAGTCTCAGGACCGTCTGAAGAAAACCCCCAGCTACCACCAAAGCTGCTGCTCCTCTGGGGATAAAGGGCTTCTGCTTTTAGTGGTGTCAGTTCAGCATTGTTTATAAACCACAGTATTCAATTGTAACACATTCTCTTCTCCATACTAGAGCCCTCTGACAAGGAGAAATACACACTCTTCAATAAATACTAAACTGACATTTTTAAAAACTTCATTCACAAATTTACTTTATATTAGAATATTCAAGTGACAAAATGATAAAACTTCCAAACATCAGATTAAGAAAAATTACTTTAAAAAGTTACCTCGGTCTACTATAAGTACAAATGCTACATGCTTTGGACATACAGACTTTAAACTTTAGCCCACCATGAAATCCAGGGAGAAAAAGGGTTTAGACCATCTTTCCAAATAAGTTTAAAACCTCCTTTAGAAATATTCCTTGAGGAGCAAACTAGTCTGATGTGGGGTAAAAAGTGTAAATATGGCAAGGTAAGAAGCAAAAGTCTGACAGTAGCAGCCACCAAGGATTTAAAAAAGGAGGTTGGAGAATGATCCATGTTATTCTCCCTCTGTCTCTGAGCAGTGCTTCCTTCTGTACATTACTAGCCTGTCGATGAGCACCTCTGCAAAAATGCCAGAGGAGACCAGACTAGCTGGTGGATCCTCCATGGGACCAAAGTACAATCACAGTCAGGTACAGCCCAACTATTTCTACAATGGCATAGAACACTACAAGTTGACGAACAACGTGACGGCAAAAAACTGAAAGGACTTTATGCAACCAGTCAAACCCCATTCAACAGCTTTTGATCAAGGGCAGCAGCTTGCAATGAACAGCCACTCTGTTTCAAAACCACCTCCTGTGCACAGCCTGCTCTCCCTCTCCGCTCTCTCACACACTCACGCTTTCTGGCTCACTGCTCCTCTTCTCCTCTTCCTCTCACTGGGAGGTCTCCTGGAGCCTCTCTTTGCCTGGGGCTCAGCGGCATCGCAGAAAGCAGGATCCTTGCAGCTCATCGGCATGTCTGCCCCGTCGGGTTGGCACTCAAGCAGCTACACAGCTCCCTCAAGTCTCTTTCTTCATTTTCTTCCTCTTCCTCCTCTCCTTTTTTCCAGGTACACCTGCCATACAAACAACAGGGGCCAGTGCACAAACCTTCCACATGCAATTGCATCCCTGAGAACTGTTGGCTTTTTGCCAGATGGAGTTTAAAGGTTCCTAGATGTGTTTTACAAGGGCCACCTACTTTCAAGGGTAATTCAAAGTCATGGGGAGAACTCTGAATGTTTTCAGTGGGCTCTGAATCACTCATATTTGCTTCTGTTTCATGTTGAAAAGTGCTGTGCAAAAATTATTGTCACTTAATGCAATAGTAGCTTTTTTTTTTTGCCCAGTAACTCCGAGAGGAGCAGGAAGAGGTATTTGTCACAGAAAAGCCTCTGAGTAATACAGAGCCTCTCAAAGAATTAACACATGCAGCTAAAGGAGAAGCATTTCACATATTCACTTAAATATGCATTTGTGAACACTTCTCAGATTACACATTCTTCTGAAAATTCATCAGATGTGCAAAAACAATCACTTACCATTATTGGGTGAATTATTAGCAATGTCCAAGGATTTTTTGAAGGAAGCACCAGCTGCATCACTGCTATGCTTTGTAGATATCAAGTCCCTTGGGCCTTCTTCCATTCTTGTTTGCAAACCTTGCTGGGGCTTAATTGAAACAATATGCTTCACTAAGCATATGAGTTAAACAAAGCATATGCAAGTACAAAATATGAGAGAAAATGTCATTATTGTGGGGCTTTAAAGGAGCTGCAGGACAAATTAATTTTTACATTATTAGAATATTTTGCCATGTTACCTACCTCTTATTTATTTGTTTTAGAGGGGATTAAAGTGTTGAAATTGTCTTTCATTACCATTTTTCCCTTTGCTTCACCCAGTGAACAGAAGAACAGCAAGAAATACTGAGATGAAAGTACTGTCATTGTGTAGGGATACTGAAGAGTAAGATGCACCCAGTGACTGCTAAATGACTAGAGTCCACAGAAACACTGGAGGTAGCACAAGGAGTGTGATGAGCAACTTTGTGGATCTGGCTTCATAAGTAATTTCATTTTTTATGTCCATCTGAAGGATGAGCTTGCACAGCAGCATTTGGGGCACCAGACACCAGCATTTGGGGCGGACATGCAACATGAGCTTCTTCTGGCCCATCACAAACATGTCAGAAGAAGCAATGCTGTCCTGAGGAGTCTGAACAGCACTGTTAAGATAAATCATTAAGGTACCTACAAAGCTAAACCAACTAATTGGATGTGCAAGAGAGTGGCGTGGCAGCACTCTGGGAACTAATAGGATATCCTAATGATTATGTGGATTGTGGTCAGTGAGGTAGTTATAACCTTTCCCTTAAAATGGGAGCATCAGGAGATCCAGGAGCAAAATGTCACAAGGATCATAAGAGACCACAGTGGGTGTGAGGGGAAGACAAATGATAAAAAAAAGTCAAAAGGAAGGGAAGGGAAGGCAAGGCAAGGCAAGGGAAGGAAAGGAAAGGGAAAGGGAAAAGAAAAAAGAAAAAAGAAAAAAAAAAAGAAAAAAGAAAAAAAAGAAAAAAGAAAAAAGAAAAGAAAAGAAAAGGTAGCTATACATGTCCAGAAAAACATATTCCGTGACAAGTGAATGAAATACAATTTGGATATTTTGGGAGGTCCCTCCCCATTTCTCATTTAACTGAGCACCAAGGACATCACAGGCAAGGACTGGTCCAAAACCCAGTAAACACTCTGTTCCTTTGCACTTCCCATCCCAAATGAACTGACATTCTCCACAGCCTTTCACTGTTGCACTCTGAGACATTTTTCTCTCAATAGGCTTTTTACTGGTATAACTTGACCTCATTTTATCTTCACTGACTTTTGGGAACCACCTTTTCATTACTGTTAATATCTCTGGGTGACTTTCAGCTATAGATGAAACACAGGCCAATTGTACACTAAGTGTGGAGTGCATCTGGCTTTAATCATGGATGAAAAATTGTTTAGGCAGATGCATACCAAGTTTAGTGCACAACATTCTGTACTGCAAAATCAAAGTGTTTTGAAAATATGTGGGAGAATACCATGTTGCAAAACTCCACTGTTTGCTATACTCATGACTTCTTTTCATGGGAAGACGGAGAGAAAAGAGAAGAGAAAGCCAGAAGACAGAGAGGAAGAAAAGTCTCCCTTAGGTCATCATAACAGAGAAGAATCCCCCTCTGCTCATGGAAAACCAAACACTACTCTTAGAATACAAAATACTCACATGCCTCAGTCCAGCTCCACCCCTTGCTTCCTTCACTTCCATTTTCTTCTTCTTCCGCTGTGTTTTGCTTTCAAGCCCAGGAAGGCAGAAACGAATGCCTGCTTTGCCTTTTGGCAAATCCTGAAAGCATCAGAGATTTTGTAAGAGGAGTCCTGGGACAGCTAATTTTGTTTTTTCAGGAAAACTGATTACCTCCAGGAGTGTGTGCTGACAGCATACAAGCAGGGCTGTCTCTCTGGATAAGGTGCACACCTCAGCTCTTTGCAAAAAGCTCAGCATGCTCTTCCCGCTCCTGCCTGAGGAGAATATTTCCTTGGGCTTCTAGAAAGCATTTAAACAGCAAGACTTCTGCTTCTACATCTCCACCCCAGATACCACTGTATCACTGTCACCAAACCGTCTTATCAGCAAACTTAAATAAATATGTCCCGCCTGCCCAAGATGCTGTGAAGGCTGTGTCAGCTCTGGACTCCACACCTCTTTTAAGGCCTGGTTATTTGAGAAGGTCAGCAGCAGTAGGGTGCAAACAGCCAGGGTTTGCTGCTTAGGACAGCAATACCACCTGGATGATGAACTCCTAGAACCAGCCAACTGCCCCCAAGCCATCTCATGCATCCTGCAAGTGTGTCCCCCAGCTCCTGCTATCTCAGACAGATCAGGGAGTGACCATGCCAAGCACTTCCTCCCATCATGAGAAAGCCCCCACAACCAAAGGAGCCTGGCTCCAGGGCTGGGTCTGACCCCAGTGGAGCAGGTCTCCCTTGGCCATCAACACCACTCTCCTCACCTTCTCATCCCTCTTCTGATGCTCCTCATCTCCAGTCCAGTTTCCCCACTCTTCTGTGGGAGCCTTCCAGTCAGAGTCCAGATCAATCACTGAAGGGTCACCTATTAGGGCAAGCATACAAATGAGTTCTGTTCAAATCTGTACTGCTTCCCAGCCTCACCTGAGTAGCACAAATGCTGCAAAAATACCTTCCTGCTTGTCATCTTCCTGCTTGCCCATGAGATGTCTGATGTGCATGTATGCACATCTTAAATGCATTAAAACATTTACAAATTTCTTTTAAAAATGTATTAAGATGTATAAATTGACTGCCAATTCACAATTAGTGACTGCACTCTTCAGGACAGGAGAAAAATTAAAGAAGGGCAGAAAAGCACATACAGAAACAAAAGCCCTTCCAGCCTGCACTTCAAGAAAACAAGCTTTACAAAACTAATAGTGTGGCTTGTCAAACATTTAATTTTATGGAGAAGGATTGAGGCATATCCAGAAACACTGGCAGACACAGCAGCCTCTTCCATTCACTGCAACACACCATCCTCTGGGCGATTATTTGTAAGGAAGAGTAATATTAGCAAAAGACTTGTGCATTCATTATTGCTCCCATTGGTGTTTTCTTTCTTACAAAAAATAGAACCAAGTACATTCTCAACTTCATCATCCTTTTCTATTTTCTCTTCTTGAATGTAAGCCAGAAAAGCACCATCCCAGCACTGATTTCCAAACCTCCCTAAGATGCAACTCTAAATAGGCACGAAATAGGTAACACCTACCCAGCATCAATTCTGATAATTTCATGGGAGCTGGGCAAAAAATTTTTCAAAATCTTTTCATTTTCTCTATCTTTCAGCATCTGGTACCATTGCTAATCTGGCTGCAAGCCCTCAGCTGCCTCTCCTCAAAGCACTGGCAAACTGTCCTCAGGCAAGAAGGCAAAACAGACCAGTTTAATTCCTTCACCCAAACTGAATGAGGTGCAAAAAAGCAGATAAATCAGCATAAGATGTTGAAAGGACTACTTGATTATTTTTTAACAATTTGAATGTAACAATCTTAAATCTTATCCTAGCAGGAAGAAAGACTTGAAAACATAACATATAATAATAACTCTTAGCTGATTACTTCTCTTAAGAAAAAAAATCCCAAGCTGGATGGAAAAACTTCTACTTGAAGCAGGGCCAAAACCAAAAGCATGCTGGGAATGATAAAAGAAAACTCTTTCCAAAAAGTTGCTCTGACCAGTTTACTGCCAAATATTAAAAACATGATTATAAACATTGTTCAAGTTTCTCAGTTTAAAATCCATGCCCTCTATATAGACAATATGTCTTTCCTTCTTCTAGAGGGAAAGGAACAGCAAATTTTGAATGCATTCCCCAATAAAATTCCAGTCCAAAACAGAATTCAGTCTCCTGAGATGCAAGGCAGCAGCTCTTGTGGGTGTGCAAGCAAAACAGACCATAGCTTAACACATGGAAAGCCACAACTGTTGTTTTCACTTTTTTAACTTCTGGTCTCTCAAAAAGTGCATTTATCTATATACTTCTAAACATGAAAATAGTTTTGATGGCAAACTGCTTGCAATGGTCTTACATTAATGCTTCACCCTTGTCACATGTGGGCATGAAACAGCCAAACAGCAGTGACTCCGCCTCATCTCAGATTTACTCTTTGCAAAGCATTGTGTCCCAGGGGTGTTAAAAATCAACTCAGATTAAATTAAGGGCAGTATAAGATTCTTTACAATTTGCTGGATTTGATGGGGAAATCAGATTAAATGTACTTATCCCATAGCTCTGTCTTAAAATCTCTTCTCTTGTGTAGCATATTTCCCTTCAACAGTGACATCTCCCACAGTGTCTTTAAACTTTGAATGCTCACTAGTATTTTTAAATCAGCAACTGATTCTCCTTGGATCATCAATCCTCTCACAGGCTAAAACCGACCAGAAGTTTCTGTGAACAGAAACACTAAAAGGAATGTACCATGCAGCAGCACATCCCCCTGCTCCCCGTGTGGGTTTAGCCCTGACAGAGGTGATATCCCTGACAGAGGTGATATCTCTCTCAGCGCCAGTACAGTACATCTTGGCAATTCCTGCTGTTCATTTTTACAAAAGCAATGCTGTTAAATGTCATTTTCCAGCTAAGTTCTTGCTTGCAAGCCACCTCAGTCCTCCAGCAAACTCCACCCAGACAAAGCTGTACTTTTCTGTTGGCAGCAAACATTTGCAGTGTGCATTTCAAGGCCAAGGTAGTTTCCATGTACCCCATGCAATGAAAACACATTTAGATCCTGAAAGGCACAACATTGAAGGTGTCTTCAGAAATCAGGGAGGCTGCCAGCACCTCTGCAGGCAGAAAGTCCATCCCAGCACCAGCTACCCAAATGCCCCTGTTCTCCAATCTCTCTCCTGTGTAATGAGGAGGAGCAGACAGGGAGCAGATGGCTGCACCCTGGAGGGTGTTGGGGAGCAGGCAAACAGGGTCCCACAGCAGCAGGATCTGGTCAAAGGGGGCAGTCAGCAAGTTCTCTGTGCCTGCTGATAGATAGGGTGGAGTACAGTACTGTACAGGCTGAACTGAATTACCTGGCCTAGAAAACGAAACTGGAAAGTACTGCAGCAAAACTCAGTCTGTGTCACCGAGAAAGGGATTAAAAATTTTCTAATCCAGAGTTGTACATTTGGATTCTAATCTACCAGTATCTCTCTTGGCATGCTGTCCCTCAATATGGGCAGCAGAAACCTAAGGGAGGTCCATCTGGCAAGGCAAACCTCTCAGTAGGCTGCATATTGTCCATGGCACTGCGCTTCGCTGTGGCTGCTGTAGAAAACCCATCCCTTTGCAAAGGGCAGTTGACTGTAATGAACACACACCCAAATCCTTGCCAAGTCATCACTTGTAGACCAAGTGTAATACATTCAGTTGAAATGGGTAGAAAATTTCCAGTCTAAAGCTTGCATTTCTGTGTTACAGGTCAAAATTATTGCTACCAATAGCTGGGTGAAGGAATCCCTTATTTTGCACCTTCCTTCAGCATAACTCAGTAGAGGCAAAATAGCAAATAAACCCCAGACTGAATACTTCTTTTAATGGATAAAAGTTACTGATTCCCATAAAACAAAGGAATTAAAATTTATTTTAACCCTGGAACAGAAGGAAGGTTGGGAGTCAGGAGACACAGGATCAGGAATTTTCTTAAGGTTCTGGGGAAAATTTGCACTGGCAATCAAGAAGGACTCATTGGGAAGATGCCAAGACACAGGTAAAAAGCGACTCTCATGGTCATGAGACAGGTTGCATTTGCAAAGCAGCATGTGGGTGTTCTGAGATTGCACTGTGCTGTTGCCAAAGCGCAGGTCCACTGCATTTGGAAGCAGATGCATGGGATAAAATTAGTATTCCCTTGCCTTGGAACCAGACACGAGTGCTCTAAAACAGCCTAGCCGGCCGCACTGTGTGGGTTACATGTTTTATGACAGCAAAACCAGCCACAGCTTGAGATGCATTCTGTGGGACAGCAAAGCTGAAGTACATAAATGTCACCAAAGGGGCAGTGGCAGATACGTGGCATAGGTACATAAAGGGAGTATTGGGAAACACATGCAAGTAAAGCTTCCAAGGCAGAGGCAGGAGGATCAAGAACAACCCTGCAGAAGAAGCAGGAAATGTGCCTGTCAAAAGCAGAGCCCTACCTGGGCTCAAACATAAAGTGAATTATGCCAAGACCAGAAGAGGTTCACCCCCCTTTCTTTCTCTTTGTGATAGGAATGAAAAGTATACAAACACTAATGATGAGCAGGGAAAAAAGATGATGAAAAAAGCTTCCCACTTTGGGGCCCTCTTCCCTCGTGTAAGAGTCCTGGCCACCTCAGCCTGCAGGTGGGACTAATGGGACAGCAGCCATCAGTGCTGACCATGTGGCTTCAACACCAGGACACTGAATTCCCCCAGCTAACAAAGGCTTAGATTGCTAAGGACTAATTGTTTGAATATGCAGAGGCAATAACTGATGACAGAATGAGAATTTCAGAATCAATGAGGTTGGAAGGGGCCTCTGGAGATTGTCTAGTCCCACCCCACACCTCACAGATGGCTCAGCTACAGCAGGTTTCTCAGGAATGTAGCAATCAGGGTTTTGAATATTTTGAAGGGTGGAAAGTCTGCAGCCTCTCTGGGCAAACTGTTCTGTTGCCTGACCACTCACACCATAAAAAAAAGCTTTCACTTATGGATAAGTGGAAATTCACTTCTTATCCATTGCCTCTTCCCCACTGTCTGGGCTGACCATAGGCAACAACCCTATCAGGTCCTCATACACAGGCATGGCTGGACCTGCTCTGGTATATCCCTGACTGTCTTGTACTGGGGAGCCCAGAAATGGACACAGAACTCCAGATATGACAATAATTAACAATTAACCATGAGCAGCATGTATCATTAATGAATGTCAACACAGCAGTGTGTTGTTTGGAAACCAGCCTGATTGATAGACTTTAAATATTCCAAAAGTGACTGCCCAGTTCCCTTTACCACTAACTCCTTCTCTCCCTCTATGTATATAGATGTATTATGTAATATATGTATTTCAGTTGTGCCAACACTTCAGCCTCAAGCCTTTTGTAAGTGAGGGTGTTATTATTGCTGGTACTTCACAAAAAGATAACCCAATCTGGGGCAGGGAGCCGGCCAAGGCAGCTCCAGCAGCAGGGGCAGAGGCACGAGTCCAGCATCCAGCTCCTCTGGCTGTACCGGCCTGGCACAGAACAAAGAGACTCATTACATGTACTGCTCTGGATTTGGTAAAATGACCCCAGCTCATATTTAGGCTATGAATGGTATTTTTTTTTTAGTTCCCAAGCCTGCAAGAGCTAACAGGCCATGTTTAACTGTCTAAGAGCTCATTTTGCCTGCAGCACCAACTTAATGCCAACCATTACTTCATCTAAATTCAGGGAATACATGTTCATGACACGCCTCTCCCCTGCATCAATATCAAGGCTGATGATTCAAAGGAAAAAAAAATACCAGGACCAAAAAGCAAGCTGTAAGACAGAATCCTCCAAACACTTCTGCTCCGATATTTGCAGAAGCAAGCTGCTGAATTTGCTCCCATCGTTTTACTCTCAGACAGATATGGAACTCCAAAAGCAGAGCCCTGCCTGGCTTTGCAACTGCAGATCAAGCCCAGAGGGTGCCAAGTCTGACATGTGCTAAATGTAGCGCAAGGGAACGCTGCTGAAGAGCTGCCCACACTGCCTCCCTCCATCCCACGTGGGCATGACGGGCTCCGAAGTTGGAAAGGGCCAGGCACCCTTTGCAGCAGCGCAGGGGTAAAGAAACACAGCACCAAGGGAAGGGAATGCTTGGGGTTGGGGGTTTTGTTTTTGTTCTTTTTAAAGCAAACTGTGTTATTTACAAAATCACAGCCAAAATGATGCATCTGCTGCAGAGCTTCAGTTACCACTGGGCAGAGAAGCAAGACAACCACAATCTTTTCTCCTTAATGCATTCCACCCCTCTGGGTTCTCCTGCAGTTAGGCAATCAGAGCAGCTAGAGCACGAAGAGGTTTGCTCAGCTCATCAGCCATCATTCCTGCAAGAGCAGGGAAAAGCCTCCCAACAACAGGGGTATATATAGATACTTCACTCAATCCTGATCAAAAGGTTGAGAGAAAAGGTCATCTAATACCCACACTGTTCATGCCAAATTATTCAAGCCACTCAGGACCCATGCTTGTCTTTCTTTTAAAACTAAAAAAAACCCCATTACCAGTCATAGAAAGACTGAAATCCTGATTGCCACAGTGCACTGGAGTTGGATTCTGCATCTGGGTTCAGGGCATTCCCAAGGAAATTTAGTTTTGGCACAGGTACACAGAGCTCAAGAAGCACCCTGTCCTCCCATGGCTCTCCCTCAGACACTCCACCGAGCCCAGGCTGCGGCTGCCTGGAAAAGTCCCACTCAGCTCCACCTTCCCACACAACAGCAGGAGGGAGGGAAATGCAGTGCTTCGGTTATGAAAACCAAACACAACTTTGAACTTGTTTCACAATTCAGTAATCTGAGTTGACTGCTAACACGTGGGGCTTTTTGAAACAGAGAGCCCATCCTGCTGCCTCTGGCTCAGGAAGTCCCTGACCCGCTGTCTGCAGGGTGTGGGGAGGGATCGCCCTGTGCTTGCCCTGTTCCTGTGCTTATCTGCTCACAGCTGATAGCAGTGCAGCTGCTGGAGAGAGGACACAGGAGCCTGCAGACAGCCTCCCTGCTGCTGCTCAGGAAATCTAATAACACTTTGCACCAGTATGTATGCACCAAAACAGACTGTACGTACTGCATTATTTGTTTGTCTTCTGAGGAAAAACATAAATATAATGCACTTTCTTGCCTTTCTCAAGGGTCCCATTTGGACAACTGCTGCCCTGACCGAGCTCACAGCAGCTCTGGGCACCTGCCCAAAACCAGACCCACACTGGATTTCTCCCTGACCAGCAAGTGAGCCACATGGGAAGTGGACCCTGATGTCTGAGGTTTAGGGAATGGACTGAAGAGAGTTCCTGCATTAGTGCATTTGTCTGTCTACAGAAAAAGGGCAAAGAGACGTACCCTGCCCCTGCCACGCATCGTCTGCTGGGAGGAAAGTCGAGCTGCCATGCCAACAGCATCTGGAAGGACTGACCTCAGATGATTTACTCTTCATGTTATCTACACACAGGAAAGCATCTTCATTAAGAAATTAAACCAAAAAAAGCCCAAATCCCAAACCTAAAAGATAATCACATAGGTATATTCACATTATTAAAACCAATTAACCATGCCTCTGTCTGCGCGCTATGTCACGATGCCTGGATGTTATGTAATTTAAGCCACACATTAATCTATGCTTCTCATCACAGTGGATTTATTAACAAAGGCTGGATGAGGACACTACATGCTTAAGTTATTAGAAACAACTCACTCAGGAGTGGCTACACTAACAATATTCAGAAATGTAAACTTCTGGCATGTCTCTGTTGGGGACCGAAGGAGGGAGCTGTAGTTCCTGCAGAACAAAAGCCACATCCAGAATATCCAGCTCCAACTTCCACTACCTTAAGTAAGAAGGCTTCTGCTCAAGCTAACAGAAATCCATAATTACCAAATTAATTGCTCCATGAAAGAGCACAGGTGAGTGTGCTGCTGGAGGAAAAAGAAGAAGTTGTTTTGATTATTACTTTCCGTAACTAAAGCAACCAGTAGGATTTACATGCCTCCCTGAATGACTCCCCTTAGCCCCTTTCTAAGGCCTGTATATAACAGACTAGGGTTTTCTTCACATCTTTCATAAATCAGAGGGTTTTTTTCACATCTCTGATTTTTCCTTTCTTCCTTTTACCTAGTGAACTCTGTGGTCTATGCAGTTGTGTATCAGTTTGATTTTTTGCTGCATAAATGCAGATGTTAGCAAATATTTCTCCTTGTTGAGTACTTGTAGATTAGGAACTGCTTGAATCCACTGACAAAGTGTTGGAAAATAGATGGTCAAATATGGCATATGTTATATTAATTGCCTTATCTGGCTTTAGAAGCTAGTTTCAGCATTCTGGCTAACACCACACACACTGTTTTGTGCACAGATGTCTATCTATATGTATCTATGCTTGTCTTTAGCATCTCTAAAAAATTCAGGACCAGACTTTGCATTCATTATCCAACTAACCTTTCCGTCAAATGTGAGTTGCTGGTAGGCAGGGAATGCATGAACCAGGGGCACTTGGAGTCAGTCAGTGAGGACTGACAGTTGCAAAGATGCAAAGTGAAAGCCAGGAATGAGGCTTAACTCAATGCAAAGTGAGGACATGCTCCATCCTTCTCGAGGCCATGCATGGAGAGGCTCAAGCTGAAAATCCCTCACTGTGCTGGATGGGAAGCTGCTGGCTAGGAAGCCTCTAACATAGCCTTTCCAAGCTGCACATTCACTCCCTCCCCCAGTCTGAAATTCTCTGAATTTGCTGGTTATCAGAACACAACAGAAACCTTCTCTGTGAGTCAACCCAACAGAAAGAATCTGCAGGGGAGGCAATATTTTTTTTTATTTATTCCTGGATGAGAACACGAATTTGTAAAGCACTCAATAAAAAGTTCTGATGTCACTCCCTAAAACACTGGTGTGCTGGATTGCAGATGCAAGCAAGCTCTGCAGGTGAGAGTGATGAATGAAATGTGCTCTGGGGGAGAAGACCCCTATGTGATCAATGAGAGCCCCTTTCAGCCAAGCAGCTAAGCAAGTGGTAGAAGAATTCAGATGGAAGTACAGCGAGAGGCCACTCACCTAAATCCCTGGAGAGATCTGACAATGTCCCAAAGGTCACAGGACAGGATTTTATATCCGCAATATCCCATGTTCCTGCATTTAAAATGCAAACAAACAGTAACCCAAAAGCTGAAGTCACATTCACAGTTTCTACCTCATGCTCCCAAGCTCATTACAGCCCTTCCATGTTCTCTCCATTCCAAGCCTCCATCCACTGCTGTTGCTAGATAAGAATCAAGCAAGGAGAAATCACCTTTATGGACAGAGAGAGCCCAGCCCCATCACCACGTACACCTTCTTAGCCTTTCAGCATGCATGTCACACCAGCAGAGCACTTCTCGGGACCTAAATTCCTCACTCATCTGAACTGATCTCCCCTTTATGCACTGATGGCAGCAGTTGTCATCATGTATTGGAATTTGGCCTTTTGAAAGCATTAGAGTAAAAATGGTACTAATGTCCTCCCTCTTCGACCCTATACTTTGCAAGAAAAGGACTCTAGCAGAGAAGTCAACTCATGTGAGGGCAACCTTAAGAGCATTTTCTGAATCATCAGAGTACTGGATTACTGCTACTGAAGGTGAGTCATCATGTGGCCTTACATACCATTCAATTCAGCCACCACGCTCAATTAATCACTGAGAATGTAGACAAAATCAAATGCTTTTGATTTAGGAATACCCAGCTTTATCCTGCTTTGAAACACACAGATAAACCCTGCAGCCTAACTCTGACCATGTGTGAGCATCCTCGGAGGGCAGGGCTTTGGTTGTAAAGGACACAAACACTAAATACCTGTGGGTAGAAAACAACTTGCACCCAGCAGGTAGTCTACAACACAAAGAATTCCTGCCATAAGGACCCTTCTTTTCACATTGCTGGGAAATAAATGACAGCTACCAGGGTCCAAGGGGGGTGGACAACACTTTGTGCAGGATGAATGTCAATGGGGCTACACTCTGATGAGGACACAGCAATTTGTGAAGCTTCCCCTCGGCAATGTTTGAATGTCAACACTCACCTACGTTGGAGAAAACATCGTCTTCTGACCTGGAGGGTGCTGATTCTTCCCGTAGGGTTCCCGAGCCTTTCAGCACAGTCCCACACTCCACCTTGGCAAAGAAAGCACCTTTTCCACCACCACTGGTGTCCTCTGTGAGTGGCCACACCGCTCCCTTCTCATCCCAGTCGAAGGCTGGCTCAACCGCTGAGCTACCCTGGGATACTCTGCTGGGGTCTTCTCAGGAATAAACATTACCACAGGATCATCATTATTTTTAATTACAAGTAAGAGTTTGTACAGGAGAGACAACAGAACAATGCCTGATCTAAACCCGTCAGATGTTATGACTATTTCCAACTGAAATTATTTACAGATACAATGACAGTGAAGCAGAGTTCCTGGGATGGGACACTGAAGTGGAAAACAGGAAGGAAAGCCAATGTGAGAAGGAAGGTGCCACAGCAGCCTTGGGCATCCATCCCTGGAGGGGAGGCTCAAGGTCCCCAGAGTCCTGCTGGGGGCCCAGGGCAGTGAAGGGAGAGAAAGAGGACAGCTGGACCTCCAAGGAAAAAGAAACCAAACCTCTTGGATGTTGGTAGTTCAAGGCTGCTAGAGAAATCAGTACCAGGCAAATGAATATTTTTTAAAATGACAGTTATGTCCAACATTTTTGTTCCAAAGGACTCCTAAAGTGTTTTATGACTCCAGCCTTCAGAATAGCAAAGCATTTACTGGAGCTCTGGTGAAGAGGAGACCACTGCTGACATCAGCTCCACCTTCATATACCTTAATGCTGATGCTGCTGTTTCTCCCCTGCCAGGGAACATCAACCAGCACTTGGCAGGGTTAGGACTTCTTCTTAGAAATCAGATCTCACTACTCTGTGAATGTCCATGCTAACATGATCACTGGGTTCAGCATCCTGCACAGCCCAGGCTCCGGGATTGCACCAAGGACTTCTGGTACTTCAAATGAGACTTGGTGAACTGAGCTCCCTTTCCTGGGTCAGCAAAGCCCTTAACACCTGCATGACCTTAGGGTTAAACCCCATGGGGTTCTGCATGTGCAGATGGCACCACTGATGACAACAGTCCAGCCTCCATGAAGAAAGAAATGTGGACCTATTCACTCTGCTGGAGAGAAAGTGGAGACCTCAGCACCTCTAGCCTTTAAAGACCCTTGATAAACCAAGAGTTAAAAATCTAAACTCTTGATATTTAACTCTATATAATCCAAATCACAGATAAAGTGGTCCCAAGGTGCCTGTATATTTTTCTATTACAATTTCCTGTTCCCTTACCCTTCAATTTTAATAGAGCATCTGAGAGCCTTATTGCAGACAGTGCACTAACTCACACATGTATTCAGCTACATCTCCCAATCCAGCTACATCTCTCCAATATCCAAACTCCTACCTTAGCTTCTAAATTACTCTAATATAATAAACTTAAATGTTATTTTGATAATTTTTCACTGATAATGAAAATGCTTCCAAATGCCTTAATTCCGTGACCTGCTTTCATATAGTGGTTATTACATATAACATGATTAGTAGAGATGTATATAGGCATAAGTGCACGGCAGACACCTTGAAATCCCTGGAGGAAAAATGTGCAGCGAGCACAAAGTGTTGTTTCATTTTATCTCATTAGGTTAAGAGGATATTCCTGCTATAGTTCTTTAGTCTGGGCAATCCTGGACTAAAGAACCTGTTTGGAACTGAGCAAATTACATGTGTTTTTATACATCCATTGTCAAAAAACTTCTTCTGTCAAGTCACGCAGACGGAACTAGCCCACGTGACACCAAGCCTTTAGCAGATCTCAGATCTAACAGACATCTGCTTTCAAAGTCCTGTGGGTAATGCTGTGTGTTTTAATGAGAGCATGGAATAAAAAGCAAGCTCCCAAGTAAAAGCTCCCAAAGCTGTTTTTTCTTAAGTAAATAGCCTCGGTAAGTGCACGGATTTTGCTGCCAAATGACGGATAGAGCAAACAGAAAGATGCTGGGGTGTAAGGAGGGGTAACAAACCCAGCCAGATCAGGTGTGTGAATGGAGCCTGTACATTTACCTTTTTGTTTCAGCCTTTCCTTCCGTAAGTGTCTCTTTTCGCGGCTGCTGATCTTGGTCTGCCAAACTCCTACAACACAGAGCAAAGTTAATTTTTAAGCTATCAAAGAACTTTCTTCATTGCCTTTACTGCTTAGCACCAAGGTAAGTAGCCATCTGAGGGTTTCTGATGCTGGCTGTAAAAGAGGCATTAGATCTTGTGCAGCATGTCCCCTGTGTGCAGCACCTCCCCCGTGTGCAGCCTTTGCTTCCTCTGCAGAAATGCATTACATAAGAAATCCCCATCACAAACCTGTCTGTCATGTCCTGACTCATGTAACTGTGCATATTCTTCTGTCCTGTGTGTCAGCCTGATGTGACACCTGTTCCCTTGAGGAACATGTCACAGCAGAGCATCAACCACCTTGTATGTCTGACAGTGGGGGGGAAGCTCATGAAAATCTTAACCATTAAATAAGGCTTCAATTTACAGGGTTCCTTCAGGGTTCCTGAACACACCCTAAGACTTGTTCTGCAATGTGGGCACCCTCACCCACTCAGCTGGTTTACACACACATTCACTCACACCCATGGGTCCACATCTTGTCTCCATGACCCAAGAAGTCAGAGGAGGTGCTGGCAAAAATGGCTGATGAAGGAAAAAACACAGCCCCTGAAGCTGACCAAGACACTTCCTTTCTCTGAAGCATCCCTGAAGAACACATGAAACATCCCCGAGAAACACATGAAACAGTTCAGCTGGCTCAGCCATTCAAAAAACTGCATATCCATTTGAAAAAAGCCTCTGCTGTGTCGCCTTCTCCCCCAGCAGCCTCATGGGCCCCAGGAAGGACTCTGGTCCAACAGCAGTGAGGGCTTCTCTTGCTCTCACCACCACACTAATCACATTGTAATCTTTTAAGCCCAGAAAAGCTTAGAATTTGCTGTTTTCAATATAACCCTTGGTGGGGGGACGCAGAGAGGGGCTCACAGGATGCAATGTATTTTCCAGTGGAATTCTAGCTGCCTGAGCCTTGCTGGCCTCTGTCAGATTTCTCTGCAGATCTGTTTGCAAACAAAAGTCTTGGCTCTGCTCACAGGTGTGCTAGAAGTTGGCTGTGAATTGCCCCAGCACCTTTACCAGCCTCAGTCATGGGCAAAACAATGTGCTGCTCTGTCTGTGTATCAGCATGGCAGAGGCCACAGGATTAGGGTAAGAGCATGAAGAAGGACCCCGCTGACCACTGGGCCTCTGGCCACTTCAGAGATCCTTCCTCACCTGCAGATTTGCCCTCCCTGTGTATGCAGTCAGGACCTGGGGAGTGTGGCAGGAAAGCACATGGCCCATGTCAGAGACTGAAATGTTAATGTTCATAAACCTTAAACATCTTTATGAAGGACTTTTGCCCATTACAGAAAAAGTGTAAAATGAAGCTGCACCACCGAAGCCCACCCTGGATGGGCCTCCTGACTGAAACCCTGAACTGTGAGTTAAATGCCTATGGCAACTTGAGATAAGGAAAGTGACACTATTGTTCAAAGCATCTGGAAGAGCATCCACGGCAGGGCCCAGCCCACCACCTTCCATGGAGGCCACAGCCCCAGGTTTATCTGCTGCCAGGCTTGCACAGACCCTGCACCAAAGGGGGAGGAGGAGAGATTTTGGGTGCGTGGCACAGGCTCTGGTCAGAGGCAGTGAACACCCATCCTCTGCTGTGCAGACTTACCCAGCTGTGGGGCCCTTCACCCCGGGAAAGCCACATCTACGGGACATCTACGTGAGGGACAGCAGAGGGGGTGTCATGGCCCATCAAAGGACCCCCCCAAAGGGGTCCCCAGACCCTGCACCAGAGCACTGCACATGATGCAACAAATCCATAGTGTTGCAAGGGAGAGTGCCAGACCTGCCCCCTCAGGAGAGGCACCTGGGTGCTCCCACCTGGCCCAAACAGCATTCTATACTTTTAGGTGGGGGACCCTCACCACCCAGAAGACTAGATGGAGGGAAGCCACAAGACATTGTTGGAACCCATGGAGGGGTGATATGTTTCTACTTAATCTTTGTCACTCTCCCTGTCCTCCCCACACTCCTCTTTTTCTATTTCTTTCTATCTTTTCTCCTTTTCTCTTTGCCTTTTTTACTGTTAAATAAAACATATAATTTTTTTGGTATCAACATCTAACCTCGTTTGGTTCTAATCATATTTTTTGGGTATATTCAAATCTTTCAAAGTTCAATCCATTTTATTCAGAGTGTTAGCTCTTTACTCCTCTGTAATTAGACCAGATTGCAACAGCCCCTGTCCATGTAGTTACATGTAGGAAGGAGCAGGTGATAGAAGTAACTCTAAACTGGCAGTTTTTCCCACTAACACAGAACTCTAGAATAGTAGAGAAGACCTCCCTTTTGACATATTTTATCCCATGTTATTATTTGGTAATATGCATTAGATTGTAACAGAAGAATCAGATCTTTTTTACCTTCCTCCTCTTGCAGTTTGTCTTTTTCCACAGAAAGCAGATCTTTTGGTACTTCCTTGTCCAAGCACTGGGTTTTCCTCTTCTTCTTAGGCTACAGTATTCATGAGATACACAGCAGAAAGATAAAACAAGTATTTGTTATATTTCATCCGGAAGAAAAAAAGAGTCAGGGCAGTAGTTTCAAAATGGAGGCAACCCATGATACTCAGAGAGAGCAGGGGATTGCTGGATTCTTTAAGTGCGTGCAAAAGCCTTCCTGAGCAGATTTTATTGCAAATTCCAAACCAATCAATGCTATTGCTTTGGACCTACAAATTTTAACTTATCTGCTAGATTAGAAAGTTCACATTTTAGTTCAGGTACCTGCTCTATAGTGAGATTTGCATTCATCGTTCCTAAATCCTAATGTTCTTCCTGTGAAGGAGGAAAGTCTAAACTATTTACCCACTTTAAAATCTAGAATGCTGAAATCAAGAGTTAGGATTCTGTCAATGCTTTATAAAAAACCCCCAACCCCTCACACACACTCACACACACACTGCCCCCCAAACCATGGAACAGCCTATTTTTAATGAAGGCATCTGTAGTTTACACTAATCTGAAAGGGCACAGGAGTAGCTGAGGCCATTTTCATACAGCCTGGTGAAACAGTAGCACTAACCTTAAACCGTCAATTTTGAATGCTCTAGTTTAAACACAGTGGTTCTTGACTTTTCCAAGGTGGGGAACCCCTGCCAGAAACACAGGCTCAGGGGCTGCTCCTCACTTAGAATCACAAAATCACAGAGTGGTTTGGAAGGGACCTTAACGATCATTCAGTTCCAACCCCCTACCATGGTCTAGGGACACCTTCCACTAGACCAGGCTGCCCAAAGCCCCATCCAGCCTGGCCTTGAACACTCTAAGGGATGGGGCAGCCACAGCTTCTCTGGGCAACTTGGAACTTGCTGCAAAGGCTTGGAAGCTCTTTAAAGCATCAACCTCTTCCTCCACATCTGTACAAGTGCTCAATGCCCAAGGTAAAACCCTTAAAGAGACCCAAGGAACTGTCCTTGTCGGAGCTGGAACAGAAACACAGCAGATCCCAGCACCAATTTCTGCGCTTGGATGATGAGACCATCCCCCTTGTGGTGGCAGTGACAAGCACTACAGTGTGACTGTGCCAGAAAACTACATGGTCTGATATTCCTAAATCATCTTTTAAGTGCAGCAAACCCAGGAAGAACAAATTACCTTAAAAAAGGAACATTCTTAAAACAACTGTCTCTTGAAAGACAATACATAAACTCTAAAACTCTTGCTGGTACCTTGAGGAGCTTTTTCTCTCTGATGTTGACTGATGTGATAAGATGGCCATTCACTGGAACCTGGACAATAGGAGATGGACAATAAAAAAATGCATTGTAGTACATATACATGCATGTGTGTGTATGTGTAAATATAAATATAAATATATTTATTTCAATACCTTCCTATAATACATATAATAGTCTGAAAAATACAGCTAAGTAACCCCCCTGTACAAATCTGGGCTAGAATTTGTGGCCTTGTTCCAACTGGCGTAATTTATTCCAAATTAATTAGTGTATGCTAAGCCATTATGAATGTAAATCCAGAAACTCCACAAAGATTTATTCCAAAGCAGACATATTTGTGGTTTATCATAAGATTTGTCTAGGATCAAAGTTGTTTTTCAAATAGGGTAAGCCTGTCTTAAAAAAACAGCATAGACAGGAGAAGGCTTATTTTAATTCTTGTTTACCAGTTGGGGTGGACCTTATGTTCCCTCTCAAGTCTATCTGACCAACCAAAAGAATAGATTTTATCCTACCTAGATCCTGTAAAGTAAACATTAAATGTTTAAGGACTTTTCAAATTATAGTTTGATTATTGTCTCAGCTGTCTCAGAATCCCCCAGCAATTGCCAGCCACCAACTACAGGGATGGGAGGGTGTAAATCTGCAGCTGAGACAGCAAGAGCTGTGCCAGCAAGGGCCACTGCACACTGTGCAGAGCCAGCAGCATCCAAGACAAGGCAGAAGCTCCCTCCACAGGTGCCTCTGTTTCCCCCTGACAGACACAGGACCTCGTTGCTGGATGTATGGCACTTCTCTGTCTTACCCAGGTTGCTGTCCTTGTCCAATGCAGCCACTGCTCAGCACTGCCCAGGCTTCCTTCAGCACATCAGACCTGTTGGGCTGCCCAGCTGATACCACAGCTCCCAGCAGGGAGCCTGACCCAGGCTGTCACCCTAATCCCTGACCCATCCTCCTCCTCCTCTGCCTGAGGCAAGGGGATCCCTGGCAGGTGAAGGCAGCCCTGCCCGGAGCAAAACTCATCTGATCCCTGTTGAATTCTGGTGCCCACAGTCCTCTCGGGGACGGGAAGCCTGCTGATGCTTACTCCTGTCTCCTCCTCCTCTCCTCTCTCACAAGTCATCTCTGTCCCTGAGACACTGTGGCAGTGATTAGTTACCAGCAGATGTAATCCTGACTGTCCATGACTGTCCCCAGCAGACCCAGTGGGGCTGCAGTCCTGCAGACTCTTAATGCTCATCTCTTTGATATTTTGGGGATTTTAGAGCTATTCTTCACAAGTCTCAGAAAGGTCTGGTTTGAAGTGCATGACAGGCACCTGTATGCTGGCAAATGCCTCATCCCTGGAAGTGCTTGCTTAGAATCCCAGACCAGTTACAAGCCCATGGTGGACCCTCACCCAGCAGGCTGGTGTTCATTCCATGTTCCACAATTATTAGGAGAGGAAGCCCCAAAATTGTGGACTTTGCACACAGACAATACTGATTCTGGGTCTTCCAGTAAAACATCACAGTAACAGGAGGCAAAACCCCTGCCTGTCATAGCAGTAATTCCACCAGCTTCCCATCAGAAGCTTAAGCCAAAATGGCCCACATCTCCTCCATCTCCCTCAGCTGTCAAATGCAAATAAAATTGTTTACAATTATGTTATTCTGAACATTAGTAAAATAATTACTTCTCTGTTAAAACCCAGCAACACTTGTTAATAGCTAGCAAGGCTGTCTTATTTCTTCCCACAGGCTCTCTCTTCTAAGACTCTCAGGTTCATTTACTAAAGGCACTCCATAAACCCCACCACAAAACAAACCATTTTCCATCTCCTGCTCTGCTCAAGCGAAAAACCCCACTCCACCTGCAGCAAAGAGGGAAGCAGCCTCTCACATACGATGTGGGATATAAAACACAAAACCAGGGGCATTTTGGTGAAAATTTGAACCATGTAGATATGGAAATTCTTGAGCTTATACTATTCTTACTTTCTCAGCATATGCTTCTGTCCATTTAAATGTGTGAAAATACAAATAGATCTTGTCTCAGTGAACAACAATTCCTATACAATATAGAATGTTGGGGGAATGACTTTCCATTATACTACAGAGAACTTCAGGAAAACTGAATTTTATTGGATGAATGCAAGAAGAGATGACTGCGGGAAGCCACACAACATGTAAGTGGAATATTCCTTCCTAATGTCATCAAACCCTGGTGATTTCCCAGTTTTCATCACGAAATCTTCACAGTTTCCTAAAGGCTTTGCAAATGGACCTCCCAAGTGAAGGCACTTTGAGCAAGACTGCCACCACGGGCACAGAAATAGCAACACCAGCTTAGGAAGCAAAGAGGAGGATGCTTTTTTGCCTTCTTTCAGACACACACAGATAAGAGGGTAAGAGACATCCCACCTCCTGTTAGCCTCTCTTTATATCAAGACGCTTCTGCAAGCACGAGAGACTGCAGGCAGAGACAAGGAGATGTCAGGATTAAGGACATGAAACTGCCTTCCTCCCCCAGGCTGGCATAAGCAAGCACGGCCCGAGGCTGTACAGAGCCCTCACACAGGCAAGGAGAGCTCCAGAGGGAAAATGTTGAGTGCAATAGAGGATTAGGGAAGATGCAAACTGTATTGGCTCTGACAGACTTGTCTCAGGTCGGGAAGGATCACATTCCTGGACCTTCTCTCCATACAAATGACAGCAAGCAAGGAGCTGGAAAAATTGCAGCACTTTGTTTTAATGCTTTGCCAACCTGACTGCTGCATGCTTTTACCAGACAAGCACAACATTTGCTACTTAAACGACATTTAATCTGCTAGCCAAACATCCCCCTCTCTCTCCATCACTGACTAGGAGGTTAAAAATATACTGTTGACAGTCATTTACTATGTTCCAGGGGTCTTCATGATGACTGAGTGGCTATTCAGCCCTAAGTGCCCACCTGGGACTCCTTAACCTTGTTGCATCCTTCCTAACGATCAGCTGAGTGCAAAAAAATACCAAACCTGACCACTGCCTGATGCTCAGCAAACACCCCACCACTGTGTTGATGCTCTTCTTTTGAACCTGAAATATTTCTTGCTTTTCTGCCATCCTTCAGTAATAGCATCAACTCCCTTCCTTTCATCACCCAGAATTTTTACTGAGTTCTACTTCCTTTCAGTGGAAATGTATTATGTTAGCCTGACCTTTTGTATTAAATCCTGCCCTTATCCAACCCTTTTTCAGGCAGTAAGCTGGCTGTGTGGCTGAGGAACCCCACCCTGTCCTATTCTTCCCTTTTGAAGCCCTTAGGGTAGGGGATTAGTCATGCCTCTTTATCGTGCCATTTGGCCACTATGAAAAGGAAAAAGGAATTTTCATTATTTTATTTCGTTTAACCTAATGGAATCATTAAAGAGAAATTAATATTTTCAGGGAATTTTTTTCTTAAAGAAAAACATAGTTTTGTTCAGGGAAAACACATCTAAACCCACCACATTAAGTGACTATATTAAGTCTTAAGTGCAATTCCAAATACATCAAATATATGCAGAGAAACAGAATCAGGACTTTTAGTGGAATCAGACAGCATATTAATTTCTACTCACATTCTGTGGAACAATAGAAAGATTATTTTTAGTTCATGGCCATTTGGTTCATGACCCAGTGGAACAGGATTTCCCCCCCACCCCCTGCCTTTTTTTCCCTTTTTTATGTAACTTAAGGTTATATTTCTGATGATTGCTCTGAAACTAGTAATTTCTTGTTCTCTTGAGCTGGTGTTTAATTTATTTTACGCTGTTATATAATTCTACATAAAGTCACAAAGAAAGGAGGCAAAGCGATATATCTCCAAGTGCTAAAAAATACTGGGTTTAATTATTAGCACATAAACCTTGTATTCAAGGCCATAAAGCTGTACCCCTAGAGACTTAACTTTATGCATTTCAATAGTTTTGTTAGGCTGGTCATTTTTATAAAACCCACCACCTTTGTGTCTATCAGATCAGGCAGCCTGCTTTCACATCTCAGTGCCACCAACTGGTTAGAGGATTAATTAAAAATTATGTGAATATCAGCTTCAAATTCACTAACTGCCCTTTTTCCCTCTTGGGGAAGGTGCTTAAAATTGCCTTCCTTAGGAAGGCATGGAAAGGTTTGCCCAGTAGAGGGATACTAGGACAAAATAAACTCAGCCCATGAAACCCAAAGGGAGCTATTATATGCTTCACACACTGGAAATAAGGGAATTCATTTAAGAACATGAAAAAAGATTCAGAAAATTGTTTTCAGCTACCACTTTCAGAAAACTCAAATTAAGTGGGTTGGACACTGGAAATGAAAGGAAGCAAAACTACCCCTTTCTGGCAGGGGGTCTGTGAACACAAAACCATTTCCAGATTTAAGAAATACTTCAATTAAATTGTTTCTTAGTGCTCATTTCCAGTGAAAAAAAAAGGGTTTTTTTTCACTTTATGTTACAACACAAGATAAATGTGGTGGATTTAGGCCAAAAGGCAATACTGGTATGACAAAAGTAACACCAACATGCACTAAATTAAAAAAATAAGGGAGGGGGTGAGAGAAAAGAACAAAAAGAAAAGGACTTTCTAAGCAGGCAATAAATAACCTCCCTTAAACATGCTCTGTTATAACTGAACAAGGTATCACTGCACTCCAGCTTTCTCACTAGATCTTCAACAAGCTAAAAAGTGAGCAGGAAGTCTTCATCCCTCTCAGCATCCTCTGGAAGACCCAGTCCTTGCTCCCTACAATCCATGCTATGAGTCAGATATTTGCAGCACCACTCGCAGTTCCCTGTTGTCTCTCTGCAGATGGGTTCTCGTCTCCTGTGCACAGAAGCAGGGGCTGGGCCACAGGGTGAGCAAACCCAAGTGCTGCTGCTGCGGCCAGACAGGAGCTCGCATTTCCCCATCCGCAGTCAGCGAGCAATCGGGGAGACAAACACGTTGGGAAATAAAGCAGTGCTGGGTTTCATTAATCCTGATTCAGAGTTTCAGAAATGGAAGCAGACATCCTGGCCAGTCTGGCTTTGCCACTGGTCTGTCCTGATGATGGACTTCGCTCTGGGAGACTTATTCCCTAAACCAATGGGAACCAGGTGAATGGGAAAAGACAAACCTGCATTTGTCAGAGGAGAAAGGAGGGGGTTTAGGCAGAGGCAGAGGCCACCAGAGAAACAGGAAAGTACCAGCTTCAAAGAAAATTACTCATTCAGTCCTAACAGCTAGAGAAAGGACAACACAATGGCAATTTCTGCTGAGGTGACAATGAAAAGCCAAAAAAAACATATTGGGTTTGTTAGCATAGGAAACGGAGGGGCTCTCCATGCATGGCAGAAGAACATAAAAGAACTTCTTTGGGACATGGCTGCTCACAACACTACACAGACATTTCTGCAAACGGGTTGGAAAAGAGAGCAGAATCTTGGTTTGTGATCAATGCTGTAAGTACTAATAATCTTATTATTAATAGCTATTATTGGTATGTGGTAATGCAAAGTTTTCCCTGGAAAAATCACTTCAGACAAATGTGTTCCCAGTAGGAAAGAAGAGTCTATTGGAAAGGGAAATTATGTGGGAAACATGTGCAATGAATAGACAGAATTATACAAGAACTACACACTAGGAATATGTGAAATTTTCCCTTTCCCTTAAGGCACCTACCATAGCAAAGAAAGAGGTAGTTCTCCCATCAAATGGATGCTCCAAGAACCTTGTGGAAAAGGACTTGGGCCATCCGCACAGAAAACCCATTCCTCTCCACACATTCCCAGGGATGCAGTTGCTGATAGGGATCCCTTGATCACAAACACAGGTTGATGACAAGCAGTGGGAGCCAGGACTGCATATGTAGCCACTCATATCTAAAAGCAATTGCAAGAGAAAATGTAGGGAAACAGCCTTAAGATGATGCTGCCTACATTATATATCCTCCTGCTGGCCAGCCTTCCCTGAACACATGAGAAGCCACGCAGCAGCCATAAACACGAGGAGCTGGCAGGTACCTGCCTCAGTTGAGCTGCTCTCATCATCTGGGGATAAAAACATATCTGGGGAAAGAGTTTCTGCAGCATGAGCAGATTAAAACTACTGTTGTGAGGAGGGATGAAGAAATCAGTTTCCTGAGATCTTCTATGCTGATTAATTAGAGCAGCATCTCAACAAGGGATAAAGGCTCCACTTTAAGGAGGCAATTACCAAGCTCCAACACCTTCCAAGATACTTTCAAAATCAATTCTCATCCAAGACGGCTGTATAAAAATAATTGTGCAACTGTGTTGCATTGGCATGAAGAATACTGTGTAACCTGAAAAGGTAAAAGAAAAAGTCTATTTGCAAAACTCTGGAGCTGAAGGGATGGATCTATAGTTCTGGTACTGTTAAGCAATCCTGCAAGAGGCAAAAAGTATCACCAGTTTATAAAAACACTTCTGAAAGGCAGAAAGCTTTCTTTTGGAACGTATCAGATAGTACATATTTTTAGAAGCTGCCTAAGGAAGATGATGTCACTGCATTTGTAAAAAATGCTCTTCTTTGCAACTGACCAATTTGCAGAACAACCCAAAAACTTTGAATAAATACAAATCCCCAAACTCAACAGCTGTCCTATTCAGATCAGTTGGCTTCCAGCACATCTCATTAGCAATTTCCCAAAAGAAATTAGGGAAAAGGCAATCCTGAAAAAGACTAAACACTCTCAGCATAATTTCTAGAGGGTTTTTTTGGTGTGTGTGTGGCTGTGTGACAACAGCCAGAATGTAACTTGTTTTGTGTGATGCATAATGAGATCACATTCAAAATGTGCTTGTATGATTGTGCGGAGGCCATGTATCCATTTCAACAAAATGGTGGGTGAGAGGCTGGACATGACCGGGCCATGTGCTCTCACATCCCAGAAATCCAGTTGTGTCCTGGGCTGCATCCAAAGCACCAGGTGAGGGGGGATTCTGCCCTTCTTCTCTGCTCTGGTGAGACCCCACTTGCAGTGCTGCATCCAGCCCTGGGGTCTCAGTACAGCAAGGACATGGACATGTTTGAGCGAGTCCAGAGAAGGGTCACCAAGATGATCAGAGGGATGGAGCACCTCTGCTATGAGGAAACGTTGAGAGAATTGGGATTGTTCAGCCTGGAAAAGAGAAGACTTCAGGGTGACTGTCCTGGTTGTGGACAGGGCAGGGTTAATTTTTTTCAGAAATTGGAAGGGAGCATGACCAGGACCTGGAGGTCATTCTATCCCACCTTACAGTCATTGCCAGGGGTGCCAGGGGAAGGGGACTCTCTTCTGGGGAGAAGGGGTTCCTTCCAGTCTGGTATTGTCTATTGTCAAGGGGTTTCTGTGCGAACCATTTCTTTTCTTGTACCCTCTGTCATTAGTATTGTTTCTGTTCCTGTTTGTTTTCTTATCTCGTTGCTGTTTCCAGTAAATTGATCTTATCTCAGTTTGTGATCTTTACCTTTTGTGCCTCCAATTCTCAACTCCATCCTGCTGCAGGTGGAAGGGGAAAAGCTGGGGAGCAGGAGAGAGCAGCATGTGGTTTTGGAGAGTCTTGGTGGGGGCACTAAACTGGGGACTACCAATCCTAAACCATGACAGTGATCCAACAGAAGCCTTCCAGTACCTGAAGGGAACTTCCAGGTAAGAGAGGGCAAGACTATTTACAAGAGCATGTAGTAAAAGGACAAGGGGGAATGAGTTCAAATTGAAAGACAGGAGGTTTAGATCAGATATCAGGAAGAAATTGTTTACCATGAGGGTGGTGAGACACTGAAACAGGTTGCCCAGGGAAATGGTGGGTGGCCCATCCCTGGAGGTATTCAAGGACAGTCTGGATGGAACTCTGAGCAACCTGGTCTAGTGGAAGGTGTCCCTGCGCATGGCAAGGGAGTTTGAACTGGACTTCAAGGTCCCCTTCCAACCCAGACCATTCTATGATTCTATGAAGGTTTGTTCAACAGACTTATCTCACATGGGCTGTGGAAGCCACTCAGTCTGGGTCTAAGAGTGCATAGTAGCTCCTGGACAGTTTCTGGCTGCCTATTGCTGTGGGGATTAGGAACACACAAAGGGAAGAAGATCAGTCCTACATCAGACAACTGCAGCCAAGTAAGAGCAGATTTCATGGGAAGGTAAACTTACAGCCCACCCATGGGGCAGCAACTGGGAACCATTGGCAAACATGCATTCCCAAACTGAAAAAATAATTAACCACCTAGGTTCTTTTAATTAAGATCTTGACTTATCCACCACTCCAGGATATGCAGATGTTTGGCTGCTGGGATGTATCAACACACCTGAGCACTGGAGGCAATTTGTGTCTTGGTTTCATACCACAGCAGGCAGCAGAGAGGGGCTCCTGTCCTGTAATACCTGCACACCCCGTATTATGGCATTGGCCATGTCTATGAATGGGAGAGTCTGTTATTAATAACACCTCTGCTGCTTTGGTGGAGATTTTCATATGCAAATTTCAGCATATCAAAGGTGTTTCACTGTTCTGGCATCCTCACATCAGCTAAGTGCCAAAGCAGCGTGCAGCGTTTCACACTTACGTAAGGAGATAAAGTTTTTGCCTCAAGGATATGATGTTCAAAACACAGATAGAGCATGATGGGAAATGACAAGGAGCAGTGGAGAAGACGGTGGGGAAAAGAAAACAAAAGAGACAAATAGAGAAGGGAAAGGGCACGGTACTGTCATGGGAGGACAAGCCTCCATTTTTCATTTCAGTATGTAAGATGCTTTCTCTGGGTTATCTATCTTTAGGATCTTTTAAGTTATTTTTCTTGATCATCATCTTCTCATCCTCCACCTCCTCAGGACCATGTTTTCCATACTCGGCACAATAATCAGCGGGTCTCATATAGAGGATGATGCTACTGTGTAAATGCAACTGCTAGAGCCCAGTCCCTAAAGAGTAGGAATATCTCAGCACTGGAAAAGAGATTAATGGCAGAAACTGCACATGACTGTAAACAAATTTATCCCTTCTGTTTATCCCTCCTCTTGTTTGGTTTCTGTTACTCAGGCCTGTGAGATGCAGCATCTCTGACTAGAAGATATCTATTCAAATCAATGCCTTCAGCTTGAACTGATAACCCTGCCACCATCACAGCACCTGGATTGTCTCTGACACATTTCTGTTCATGAAGAATAAAATCACTTATTTTATAGCACACATAAAAAAAATCCTTGCAAATGAATTTTGTTTGTTTTTCTCAGAAATGAGACCTAAGAGATAATAGTAACAGATTAAACAATAAGGTGGATATCTCCCCTTTCTGTCCCGCACCAGTATTGGTGGCTCTGGAAGATTTTCATTCATTCTGTAGCCAACTCAAGTCATCTAATACTGATGATTAAAAACCTATAATAAAATTGTTTCTGAAATCCCTCTTCACCCCTTGACACAGGCAGCTCTGTTCAGATTGCTTTTGGATTTAATTGTTCTTTACTAATTTGGGGTACTTGTGTGTCAGGTCAAGAGTCTGCTCTGACCGATAAAAGAAAAAATGTCCTAAAATGGGATAGTTTATTAAAAGATAACTATAATACAACTAAAAGCTAAAACTTCCACGACAAAATAATAAACCTTGAAAACTAGTGTTACAATGGAAAGCCTGACACATTTTTGTTCCTGAGGAACAAAACCACCTATTTTATAGCACACTTGAAAAAAATCCTTCAAATTCATTTTGTTTGTCTTTCTCAGAAATGAGACCTAGGAGATAATAGTAACAGATTAAAATGTTAAAAAAGAAAAAAGCTCCATGTATTAATTTTAAGTACATACTTGTGTTTGGTAAGTTATTCTGAGAGCTTTACTTTCCATATTGCAGTGCCTCAATGAAATTGTTTTCTGTAATTTACACTGAGGTTTTCTGCTACAGACAGCTTACAGCATGTCAAAGCAACAGAGTCGTGACAATGTCATACAGAAACTTCAACACTGTGCATCAAATTAAACTCACAGCATATATTCAACAGGGTGGCCATGGTCATCAGCTCACAGCCATTTAGTAATGCAATAACAGCAGAGCTTTGATTTGGAGTAAATATACATCATTAGCATATCGTATTAACACTGTAGTATGGATACATTCTTGTATATTCCTTCTTAATATGATGGACATTAACTGCAGTTTTCTTAATTCCCTGCAAAGAGGATTAATCTCATATGGAGTTATGCTGTCAGACAAAGCCAGCGCCAGCAACCCCCAGCCAGGTGCTCGGGCAACCTGCTGCCTTGCACTGTCATCTCGATGGCACCACAGGGTTCAGCGGGGAATGCTGAGCCCACTCACCCCTAAGTCACACCGGGAGGTTCGGGACGGTGCGTCTCTGGGCGGGACGGGATGAGATGAGATAGGGTGAGCTGGGATGGCAGCAGCCCGGTGGGGCCGGACGCAGAGGGTGCAGACCGGGCTGTCTGCAGGGCTGTTCTCTGCGCGACAGGCAGGATGAAAAGGTGCCGGGGAGGAGAGAGGGAAGGATGCTCGTCCCGTCCCGGGGAGCGGGCCAGGCGCGAACCTCCCACTACCCTTCCCTGCTCCGTGCGCCTTTGTTCCTCCGGCTGCCGCGCCGGCAGCGCCCCGGCCGCCCGGCCGCCGGCCCCCGCGGGGCCACCCTCCTCCTCCTCCTCCTCTTCCTCCTCCTCCTCCTCCTGCGCCTCCCCGGCTGCGCGGCGGCGGGGGGG
>VZTI01005431.1:550359-649646 GCA_013397865.1 Struthidea cinerea | reverse complement strand
AAAAAAAAAAAAAAAAAAAAAAAGCTGAGTGCAACCTACAACATACTATTATAAATATTTTATACAAGTAATAAATGGATTTGTTTAGCAGCAAAAGACAGGGCTTTATTATGTTCTTTCCATGCATATTTATTCTCAGTGCTTTTCAGCCTGTGTCCCACATCCAGCTGTCTGGGAAACCAGCTGGTAATTTTCTGTTTCTTTTGACAAACACTTCAAGCTCATGCTTTAAAAACTTCCTAGGTCCCTTCATCAGCAACCAGCAGCACGTGTGCGATTTTACAGGAACATGATGTCTACAGAAAAGGAGATGTCTCTCCTTGCTTTATTCCGAACTGGCACACGACACAGGGAAAATGTGTGTGGAGTAAATGAGTGATGCCACACAGTTTGTTGCTACCAAACACAGCATTCAGAGGGATGCAGCTGACACACTGGAGGGAAGCGATCACTACCCTCAGGGAGGCTTTAGTGTCAAAAATGTCTGAATACACATCCACTGGTAAAAGTGTGGCTTACACTGCACTGTTCAGCAATATCACACTCTCATGCGATCTGGGTATCAAAGGCATGGCTGTCCCTAGATGTGCTCAGATAAGCTTCACATCTGAAGAGGATCTTCCACTTTGATCTGGAGATGTGGAGGTCTGAAAAATGTACCACATCCACCACATCCTCCATGGTTTCTTCTCATGTTTAGTCATCCTCCATGTGAAAAAACCTACATCTTGTTGCTAATTTAATGTTTTCTAGCTTTGGTTTCCCACCACTGATTTCTGTGACTTGCTCTGACAGCAATATCCTTCTCGTGTTCCTCCTGAGAAAGTGCTTCAGTGTCACAAGTACATTACCTCTAAAACTCACTTCTGATAAATAAAAGATATTAAAACTCTGGTTCTCACCAAAAGGCTTTTCCAACAGGTCTCATGCTGGTTTTGGAGTCTCTTATTTTGCACATTCCCTTGACATCCTTTTTCTGCATTGTCTTGTGGAGAGATAACATTCAGCCCTTGTAACCTATTCACTTGTTCCTAGGCACATAGTAGAGAAAAGCTCTCTCAAAAGAGAGTTTAGCTCTCTTTTCCTCATCAACATATGAGGGGCACCAGTGGAGCTGGCTTCTCATGTTTTTTTCTGCTTCCTAGCCATTTTACTCATTTCAGTTAAATATAATGTGACCCTGGTTCCTTCAACGGAGGTGCCACAGCAAAGGGCTGAGTCTCCTCCATGGCTGGCAGTTGCCTGTGGTTTGAGGGCATGTAGGTTTGCTCTAACAAGGGCTCTGTCCTGTGAGCAGCCAGGCCAAAGGACTAGAATAATCACAAAGAAGATTCTGAATCTGGCTTTTTAGCAGAAATCTCTATTAGCAACTAAGTCCTAAGGTTTTCCAAACTGTCATTTTGTCTAGATGCCAAGTTTGTGTTCTTGAGTTGTGCCCCAAGGATCCAGACAGTCAGGATTTGTTGGGGTTGTTGCTCTTCTGCTCAGCCTGCACAAAAACCCCTCAGCCACTTGGGATAAACCCCACATTTATCATCTTCCACAACCCAGGGTGCCAAGATTTCACCATAAGGCATGTGACAATGAAATAAATGACACCGATGGTTTCCCACTTTATAATTGCCATGGCAACTATATTGTAACTTAGACTGATAACATTTCATTTCTGGGGCTATATCTCTCAAAACATGCCATCCCACCAGCCTGCCAGCCACACCATACAGCAACACATTGTTGCAGCCGTGCTACTGGAGACTCCCATGCTCAGGGTTACCTGTTCTTCCACATTTCTTCCCAAATAATGCACCATTTCAGAAGGGAAGGCTGAATATTTGGTAGCTGTTTTTCAGAAGGGAGTACCTTGCAATTTTCTGAGTGTCTGTAGGAGTGTGTGGTTAAGCCAAGTTCAAGTCCTTTAGTGGTTCCCTACACTTCAGGTTCCTTTCATGTAACGTTTTTCTAAATTTAGGATATTGAGCTTAAATTCACTGTATGAGACATCTCCAGAGATGAGATGTGTCTTTTCTCAGCCTCCAAAAACTGTGCTGCCTGCAGCTGACTGTGGTCTTTAGATACCATGCAACACATGCTATTCAGACATGCAAGCCAGGAAAATAAGATGTTTACCCGGCATGGATCAGAGGCAGTCCTATTTTTAAATCTGCCTCTGGAATGTGGGAAGCAAAGTGTCTCAGGAGGAAATCCAGCCTGGAAAAGGTAGGCAGTCATATCAAGGCTCAGGTTTTTTATCTGAGTTGTGCTGCTGCTGGGCAGAGCTGTGCTGGCCTTGGGACAGGCAGGAGAGGGCAGCTGGGGCAGGAGGAGGTGGCTCCATGCCCAGGTCCCGCTGGCAGGTTTGTCCAGCAATGGCTGGATCCCAAGGCCTCCCTCCAGGAGGAGCTTGCTTCCCTTCATGTCTTGCTCTCACAGAAGCCCTCTTGGTCAAAAGCTCACAGCTGCTTTTGCCTCCTTCTTTCAGCCCTCTTATTTCATCTGTAGTCCTGCTTCTGGTCCAAGGCCCGCTCTGAAACCTCCTGAAGCCAGGAGAATTGGGAAAGATCTTCAGCATCACTTGACCTCTCTACAGCTGTCCTCTAATTAGCCTCAGGCAGTACTGGGGGAAGGCAGCTCCCATGGAAAAAGGGCTTGGTGTGGATGGCATGTCCTGTGGGAAAAACTCACTGGGAGGAAATGCTGGCTATCGTTATGTCAAGGGTCTCTGCTGACACTTCATCGTGTTTCTATCTGAAAATGAATCATTTGCTGTTATAAACAAATTCTAAGATGATGAAATGAAGCGGAGGAGGAACACCAATATTAGCCACATTCTCAGTCTGCAAAAGGGTTTTTTTCCTTGTGTTCCTGATATTTTCCATTTTATTTCTCAACTAGAAAACAAACCATGGTTTACATGACCTTTGGGGGCCATGTTCACTTCCCAACTCTGCTGGGTAACACCGGCCAAGCCATTTCAGCTCAGGAGCAAATGGCTTTGCTTTCACATCCTTTATCTCCTTGTATTCTCAGATCAGCATTCCCCAAACTCCACCAGCCCATGGTCTGCAAAGGCAACACCACCCCTTGCTCTCCTTGTGAGCCTCGGTTTTAACTTCTGAAATGTTAAAACCTGTCCTGTGCTAACCTGTGCCTGTGAGTAGAATGGGGGCAGGTTCCACAAGCCATGGGCTAGTGTGGCCAGCAGGGTCAGCTGGTGTGGCCAGCAGGGTCAGCTGGTGTGGCCAGTGGGGTGTGCTAACATGGCCAGTGGGGTGACGTTTTGGTGCAGGAGCTGTTGATGGTAGGATGGATACCTAAAGCCTTGGGGACAGGTACTTGGAGGAGCACTGGTGTCATGCCATCTGTGAGTATTAATGATGGTTGTCGATCTGGGAGTTCTTCATGCTGTTGAGAGAAAAACAAGCCTTAAAAACTGCCTAAAACCTGAAGCAGAACAGGGTTTAAGGTGTATGTCTCAATATTTCCAACCAGATGGTTTAAACAGTTTCTTGTGTGGTGTGCTGGTCGTTCTTGGTTTGATCCCTAGGCATGTACATCCCCCTCATTCACAGGTGCCAAAGGTGCCAGGTCCTACAGCTCTCAGTAACAAAATCCTATTAACTAACTGCTCACATTATTCTGTGTCTAAAATGTAAGACATTTCCTTTCCTAAGAGTGTCAGTAGATAAGCATGTTGGTGATGTGAGGCAGTCAGATGTAGTTATAGCAGGAACCAGGAGTGGGATTAAGAAGTTGCAGGTCTGTTGTGTCTCTCAAAATATGGCATTGTTCCTCTGGAGAGCTCATCCATGTATCAACTGCCTCGTTTTCTGAGCTGCCACAGACAGGCATGGAGCACATCATGCCTTTTCTGCAGTGACTGCCAGGAAGATACCCCGTGTTGAAATGTTAAAATTGAAAATACATTTGGGAATATTTCCCTGCCAGTCTTTCCTGGTAGACCTTTGAGCTCAGAAATGCTTCTGCAGAGGATGTGGGTTACCCTTGTGAGGAATCTGAGTACCCAATGCACAGTCATTTTCAGTTTTCCCAAAGCGGTATCGCTTTCATGTTGGCAGATAGGAGATGCTTGTGGTTAGGAGTGTAATCCAGCTTCAGTAGCAGAATAATATCTCTATTGTTCAGTCTAGTTTTTAACAGCTCTGTGATCCCACAAGCATATAAACAATGGGAACTAAAGTATCAGGCTGGGAAGGTGAAATTGCCCATTCTTTAGTTGTCTGTGCACCTTCTCTGCTCATGGAACTCAAGAACAGAAAGGAGGTTCAATTTTCAGCTCAAATTTAATATTGTAGAATATGACTCTGCGTCCCATGTGTATCATACCACCTTTGAGACTTCTGGGCAAGAGGGGAAAATGGAAGCCCTTACATGTCCATGCCAAAACAGAGCCCTTCAAAACAGTGAAATAAACGATCCTGGGAAGGTTGAAGCCTCCAACAGGGATGGCAGTCATGCCACAACGTGTCCCTCACCTGGGACAAAGCACAGTCATGTGTGGCCAGGCTGTCGGAGCTGACGACTGCAGACCGTGCAGACCCAGGGAAATCTGCAATTCCAACAGCAGATGGCACAGTCCTAAAACTAAAATCAGCCTGCAAAGGGAAATACTGCCTGGGCTGTGAATCTGAGCGTTCCTTCAAGGGGATCCTGTGGATTTGTCAGCCTAAGCATACTGGTTTTAAAAATAGTGTATTTTCTCTTTGGGAGAAATTTATAAAAGAAACCGCATATATGAGACAATCTGATAGCAGTGGAGTTTATTTTAAGACTCTCAAGTACAGCTGACAGCTTAAGTGTAATTTTAAGTTTTTTTGCACCCATGCCTTGTAAGTCACTCTTTTGATCATCCTGGTATGATCTAGAAACCATTTACAGTGGCCATAGATACAAAGAAATTCTATTTACTGGAAAGACAGTGAAACCCCAGAATGATTTAATTGAACAGTAATGTCTTATATTTGCTTTTATGTGGACATAGTCCTTCTGTGTTTCTTAACCTTCATCCAGAATCGTTCCAAATTAGGCACAAAAAATGTGCTCTGTTATGTTTGGAATTTTATGAAGTAAGTGAGATATGGGTAAATCAACCCCATAGTCCCCAGCCCTCCACATATGAGGAAAGCAGTACAGTAGACCTGGCACTTTGGTTCCATTAGCAACCAGCATTTGGACAGGCAAATACACTTAGTTTGGCACTTTTTCTACAAACTTACAGAATAAAACCCAGAGATCTTCCTCCAGCAGGCAATATGATAAGCCTGGATGTATAATACAGGGAAACCATTTCATGATGTTTAAGGAATTAAGAAACTAATCCATCCTTTTGATGCACTAAGGAATTGCTAGAGGAATTGTCTAGTGGTTAGAGCAGGAAACTGTGAGTCAAGACATCTGTTCCCCCCTTTGTCAGTGAATCATTTCCTCTTCTTCAGGTCCACAAAATACCCAGACAGAATCTGTCCCCAAGTAAAATATATTCTTTACCAGATCTGGTCCCCATGTAGCTCCCAGGCTTGTGGTAGAAGCTTTCACATTGGATCAGAAAGTTCTAGATGTCAAAATAGACAATGTCAAAAAGATGTTCTGTGGTCCTGTACATGAATTTTCCCTCTGTGGGCTTCACAGAGCCCAGAGCTCTGTTATCAGCTGCCCAGTGAGAGCACATGGAAGCAGCAATCTCAGCATGGCCCTCTTTTCAGTAGATGTCAAAGTCCAGAAAAAAGGAATTTTCCAGTGCTAAGAAGCACGTAATTTGTATCAGCGATGTTTAAGGAGTGACCTATCCACCACTGTTAAGTATCTCGTGACTTTCCTGCAGTTAGAAAGAGACTGTTGTATTCAGAGAGAGATTCAATCCACAAATTTTAAATTTTTTCCTTGGTATAGAATGAATAAATTTTTGGAGCTGCCTGTCTCCACTGTTCATATAAGGAAATGTCAAGCAATTTTACTCCTAACTTACTGCCTCAATTCAGTGCTTAAATGGGTATCCCAAACTCCTGCCGCAGGAGTCAGACCACATTAATTAGATACTGTTCCTAATCAGATATTAGGAAGCAATTACTTACTGTGGGGGTGGTGAGGCACTGGCACAGGTTGCCCAGAGAAGCTGTGGGTGCCCAATTCCTGGAAGTGTTCAAGGCCAGGTTGGATGGAAATTTGAGCAACCTGGTCTAGTGGAAGGTGGCCCTGACCACAGCAGGGGGATTGGAACTCCAACCCAAGCCATTCTGTGACTCTCTGTGATTGATTCTGTTATTCTGTCATTAAGTACTAACTCACTGAGTCTAACAGCATTTGCTGCTCTGTTGTACTTTCAACATCTGCAGTTGCTGCTGCTGTTTTTGTATTTGCCACACATTCCCTGCCTCCCACCACTTCACACCAAGCACTGCTGCTGCTCTTCTGCTCAGGGGTGTTTGCCCAGGAACCAGCATCTTCCCTGAGGCAGCCTGAGGCAGCAGCAGAGCAACAGCACAAGGCTTTACTGCCCAACACACCAATCGCTCATCCTCTCCCACTGCTAATCAAGCAAACAAAAATATGTGCTCTCAGAGATAACAAGGATTAAAGGTTTTGCAGTTATTTCCCAGAGGGATTCCAGGCATTCCCATGTTTGCAGTGATTCCCAGAAGTTTACATCCCAGTTGCCTATGCAGGGAGAGCAGTGGTTTTCAATGTTTAGAGAAACACGTGTTCTAAGTAAAATCACTTTGCAGAAATGTCTCAAATATTTGAGATTCCTCCATCAAAACTATCTGTCTGACACAAAGAAGATTAACGTCACCTAACTACAGCTTTCTAAAAGTTAGGCGGGTGAGCAGGAACGCTCAGTAACCAATGGAGGCAGGGAAGCAATCTAAGACAATGCAAGTATGAAAGAAATAATGCCTTAAACAAGGGAATAACAATGGCCTATTCTGTTCTTCCTCTATTTGTCTTAAAAACAATTCCAACTGTAACTTTCTCAGGGAGAAAAAAATTTTCAGTTTCCGTTCTCTGTGAAAATGCAGTTTGCATTTTCCTGATTTCTCCCAATTGGTATGTTTGTTTCCTGCTCATGTCATCAGAGGCTGTTGTGGTTCAGGTGCATGAATGTAGGTACACGGACTGGAGATGTTTACATCTGATTTAGCTATTTTGAGCTCTGATTGCAAATACTTCTCCTGAGTGGTATTTCTTGTTCTAGGATAGAGCAGGCCTAATGAAAAGCCCACCAGAGATGCTTATTTGTCCCCATTCACAATGGGGAGAGCCTGGGGTCACTAGCTCTGGTGTAGATATCTGCACTGCAAATGTCTAAAATTAGGTGGGATAAATCTCATGCAAGGAGCTTGATACTTTAAGCCCCTGTTCAGCAAAGCACTTACTGACAGCATAAAATGAAGCCTGAGCTTTAATGCTTTGCTGAGCTGGAGCCTCAATTACTTAAGGAATGAGAAGACAGTCGTGGGGATCATAGCACTCAGGCTTGTGCAAGGCTTATGTTGGATTTCCACCATGCAGTCCTACATACCACCCTTCTCCCCTACAGAAAACACTCTTCTTCCTTCAATTTCCTCCTCCAAACACATTTATTTCCAACCCCTCCCGGGGCTCGCTCTCCCTGGCTGAGTCACCCACACCGTGTAACCCAAAACAGGGGCAGACGAGCCAGGGGCACCGCAGGCTGCCAGGATCCGCAGCTCTGCGCCACGGCCTCTCACTGCTTCTTAGCCTGTGGGGTTTTTGCCTTCAGTGTTCAGCATCAAATTCTTCACCACCCAGCTGAAAACTTCACCTGAGAGTGGCAAGGCTAAATAAATATCCGGTGGTGGGATGAGTGAGCTTCCTGTAATTTGGGGCTTGTTTTTTAACTGCCCTGGGTAGGTGGCTGGAGCTGGAAGTCTGAGCTTGTGGGGTGTGTTGGCACCAGCAAACGCCAGGCTTGCAGGGCACAAACCCAAGCACAGGCACCAGTACCTGCGTCAGGATGTTGGCCTGGGTCACCCTGCTGTCCTGTGCAGCACCTGGGCACATCCAGCCCCAAAACACCCTCCACATCCTGCCACCTCCTTCTGGCTACCAGGAAAAGCTGGCTGTGGAAATGAACCTTGAAGTTATGCTAATTCGTAGAATCATAGTATCATTTAGGGTGGAGAAGACCTCTAAGATCATAGAGTCCAACCATTAACCAGCACTGCTAAGTCACCCACTAAGCCATGCCCCTGAGCACCACATTTGCATGTCTTTTGTTTAAATACCTCCATGGAGAGTGACTCAATTATTTTTATAGCCACCTTGCACCTTTAGGGCAAAAACCCAATCATCACTTTTGTGCAGAAATATGTTACATTCCTCTCCTGAGCTTGGCCAGGGCAATTGGGTGCAAAAAATAAATAATGGCAGAGATTTATCATTGTTGTGCTCATGCTGTAAAGATGTCAGAGGAGAAGTCAAAGTACTCAAATCAAATTGGCATGCTTTGTTTATATGTGCCATCACTCTGCTACATAAGAAATGAAGAAATTAAATTACTAAACTGAGAGCAGCCACCAGAATGAATTGCTGCGACCCTGAGGATGTGCAGAGCGCAGACTATGTGGAAAGTGATAACTATAAAAATGTGATACTTTTCTTCCCCCCGTTGCCTCAATCTAGTCTCTGTACTCCTTGCTGGATAATAAAATCAATGGAGACTCAATCCCAAGTATTGAGCAATACTGGTATTGATACTCACAGACACTTGAATTCACACAAGTCGTTAACTACCTAATAAACCAAATAAGTAAATTAAAGCCAGTAGTGGCAACAGAAATGTAACTGAGGATTCAGTTACTCCAGTGACTGTCACTGCCATGGGCATGGGGCTATGTTAAGGGACAAGGGAGACCGAGGTCAGCATTACTTGAAATAATAATAATTTTTGTGGGCTAGAGTACATTATGTTTCTTTCTGTAACTCCACAGAACAGATGTCTATTTCCTTGTGTCAAGTGCTTATGCCATGTTTACCAGTGCAAGTATGAATCATTATCAAATGCATTTTTGCTTCTTTTTCTTCTGGTATTTTCTATAAGAAGGGTTGCAGATGTCCAGGTAAAAAAAATTCAAAGCATTCTGTCTTTCATTCCATTAGCATTCAAAAACTTTGGAAGATAATGAGACATACTTAAGTTTCTGTTTTTCCTTTCTGATGATACATTCACAATTTTAAATGAGAAATAAATAGTTTTTCTTCCAATTAATTGTGTCAGGTTTTTATTATTATATTGTTGTACATTTAGCAATAAATATTGTATTTTTACCTTTTTTACACCTTTTATTTGCAAGAAACTATGTCAATATTCCCAGTAAACTAGAGGCCAGAAAATAGATGTGTGTGTGTGTGTTGTGAGTTCCAGAAACGGCTTTTGGTAACATAAATAAATGCTTTTGGAGTCTTTCAAGGTGGGAAAACCTTTCTAGTTGAAGCTAAAGCACTGTTAATGAGAAATGTTTAATCTCTTTGACAAGTTCTCAGGGAGAAATGAGTGAATAAGACTTTTTTTTAGTTTTTCTTTTTCATTATATCATGTGTGAATTAAAATAGCTCAGTAAAATAAGGTGTACAGATAGGTTTAATCTTCCATTACTCTAAAAGCAGTATCAAGGACAAATTTACCTGCAGTTCTTATTTCTAATTGTCAAGTGCTCAAAATGTAACGAGTAATTAAAAGCTACTGGCTGTGCAAAAAATGTATAAATTCAATAATTGTAATTAAACTCCCTCCTTGCATAACTCACAAGGTTACACAATTGTCTAGCATTTCTCTTTTATGTAAGACAAGAACTGAGTCAGAGACTTCAACACATCTCTAAGAGCTCAGTTGGTGCACAGCCCCTGTTTGCTTCCCAACCACGGTCATGAGATGATCTACATCCAATTAAGGCTCGAAGGCTGCGGGTTAGGTATTCATTACACAACCCTGATGACTTCGTGCAGCAAAATTGCATAATGTCTTTGTAAATCTTATTTGAATGAACGAGCCATTGAATTAAAAAGTGATGTAAAGCTCAGTCCTGCCCTTTCAGATGTTGCATTTCACTACGCACTTTCGAGAATGAGCAGGTGGCGAGATGAGCCCTTGCTTTCCCCATGGCAGCCTGGAGGCAATGGCTGGGCACTCAGGGTCCTACTCTGACTCGGTGGCTTTTATAAAAGCAAGGTATCCACTGAGGAGTCAGAGTTTAGGCAGTTTATATTGCAGCCCTCATTCCCTTAGCATTTACTTTGGTTTAATTATATTTATCTGGGGGGCTGTAAGGTTTCTGCCCACAGAAGGAAACTGTTGTAAAACCTAAAGATACAATCACATGCATGGCAGCATCTTAGCTCTATAAATATAGGGGAAGCCTAAATTTTTTGGTATTAATTTGTGGAACGTGCTTTGGCTGTGAAACTGAAGGTCCCATGTACATCCAGTGCGCCACGCTGCCATTGAAAACCAGCATGCCTGAAGCTGAGGTCCTGTGAAACTTTGTTTTGATGATACCATAGAGGCAGGAGCGAGCATTTAATAAAGTAACCTTGCCTCTTCATGCTCGTCTAGATTATAAGGCCCCTAAATTGCCTGCAGAGTGCTGTACCACATCACTGCGTTACATAAAAGTGCATCTCTGGCCCCGCTCAGTACATTTCCAACAGAAGAAAAAATAATGCTCGCTGACCTGCCTTTGGGTGTGAGCTGTGCTGAAAGCACTTACAGCTGTTGACAATGAGCCCTCAAAAACCTGTCCCACTTGAAAACCAGTCCCTAGCCTTTTCACAACAGCAAACAGGCAGAGCAGATCAGGGCGGCGATTTCAGTTTGCCATCCTCTGACTCTGCAGGAGTGGCAAAATCGCCGTAATCCTGCTGATATTACTCACAATAGTGTAACTGATATCCAGCTCAAGAAATTAAACATGTTTTTACCTATAGGTGGCTCACCAAAAGTAGTACATTAGTGTTTTGTTCTCTTCCTTGGACAGTAAGAGCCTCAAACCTGGAGGACAATTTTTTCTTGCTTCCCTCAGGAATTAGTTGCCAAGAGACTGCACCACTGCCTGATATAATTCCTCTGCCACCTCTTTCTCCGTCTGCAGCCTGGTGAGATGCCAGAGGATTGGGAAGGGCACGGAGGGTTGCTGACACGCTTCCTGTTCAAAAACTGCTCCTATGCCTTGACCAGGCATTAAATGAGAAAGAAGTTTTGCAGGGGAGTTCATCCCCCTGGAAGACAGGTCACAGCCTGGCAAGAAATCCAAGTAGAAAACTGATTACTTGTTTTACCACAGGAGGAAACCACTATTTTTAGAGATGAAACAATAATAGGAGTGAGGGAGAAGCCTCTCACCTACTTCAGCATAACCAAATGGTCACAATCCTTATACCAGATGTGGCGAGAGGACATGGAAGCTTTCTAAATTTGGTTTTACAAACAGTATGTTTTTTCCTGAACAAAAAAAAAGAAAAAAAAGAAAACCCACCAAAAAAACCCCACCAAAATCAAAACATCTTTAGAAAGAATAAGTCTACTTATAAATCTGGGTTAAGTTTGGCCAAAAATATTGACCCTCAAAATTGAGGCATAATTTTTGAAAATACGACTTTGGCATCCCTTCCTGGCTTTTGCTAAACAAAGCCTTTTACTCTTCACTGCAGAAAGCCATCTTGAATTTTAAAATTATCCTGAATTTACCAAAAAAAGCCTTTGAAGGTTTAAGTTCTATCTCCCCCAAGACACATGTTGGTTTAGATCAAAAATATCTTAGATGTTAACAAAAGTATTTCTCATCTCCAGAAAACCCAAACTTCTGTTTCTTGGTTCAATTTAATGCAAAATGTCCCCTCTAACTGTTCATTCAATCTCTGTCTAAACAGGAAATATTGTTCTTGCACTCAGATACTGATTGTAGAGGAAAAGTCGAGTCCCTGTTGTCATGTCCAGCTATTTGTAGAGAGGACATTTGAATTCTGGTCTAGGCAAAAGTCCCTGACTCTGACCTGTTACCTTTGTGCAATAATTTTCTCCTGTGTTAAGCAAAAATTCACTCCCTTTTTCCCCTCTCCAAAGCAGACACACATAGTCTAAAATATAATTTTGGTTCATATTAACCAAAATGTTCAAATAGAGAAGGTTTCTGTACAAAACTTTTAATCCCCTCTTGTTGCTGGGGTACTTGTGGGATGATTTCCTTTCACATTTCAACAATGGAAAAAGCTGTTGCAGGGGTGATAAATTAAGAAATTAGTCCAAAAAAAGCAGCCTTGCTGAGGGAGGCAGGGATTCAAGCCACCCAGACCCCATGGGAAGGGGCAGAGGGGCAGCCTCAGCCCTGTCTGTCCTCAGCAATGTGATCAGGACTGGCAGGGAGAAGGATTGCTTAAAGCCCCTAAAATTTTTTTAAAAGGTTGACTTAATAGGTATTCCCATGGGCGTATATTCCAGAGGCAGCCCAATGTGGGAGTTAGGGAGCCCATGAAGCAATAACACATTATATATTTTAAAGGTTTTGAGAAGTAGTGGGAGAAGCAGAAGACAACCTGGGTAAAAGTAAAACCGTTTATGGCAAAACACCCTCATAATTAAAAAGAGACGATTAATTAATTGTCTCACAGGCAGAAAAGTTTTCACTTTCTTTCCTCCTATGTAGGTAAGAAAGAGAAATCAGGAAATGAGAATCTGAGAAAGAAATGGTGAAAACGCTAATTTTATTTCTCTGCACTGTTGCTAACTTTAAGCCATGAAGATCCAGTGCAGGTGAGTGAGATCATCACAGCCATTTACAGAAGGGAGAGAGGTGGGATTTGCCCAGGGTGGTTCTTCTGGTGATGGAGAAGCAGATTTCAGTAAGATTTATTTAATGAAGTCACTCCATTGAAACCGGAGCCCAAACTGCCAGACCGATATTGCAAAGTCCCCAGATCTCTTCTCCACCTGAGGGAGGGACGGAGGGAGGGAGGAACAGAGGCAGGATGGGGGTTTTGTGGCTTTGTTGTTTGGGGTTCTTTAAAACATTCTCTTCGAAGCAATCAAGTGAATTCTGGGGTGCTTTGCCCTTCCCTGTGAAGTAAGGATGTATTAAGATCAGCTGTATGTGGTACAGAGAGGACAGACGATGGGAAAACAAAGACTTTAATTTGTACCTAAGCACAAAATGGCTGGTGCCTGCCCAGCCACCGGGAGGGCTGCTCAAAAATCACACAAAACTTGTAACAGGGCCAAGCTAGACGTGTGGCAGCAGACTGATTTTTTTGTTTGTTTGTTTTGTTTAATATGAATTAGGACTCTTCCACATGGAAAGTCTCCATTTCAATCTCACAGCTCTTCACTGTTGGCTGCGAGAAACTTGGCACTGTCGCTCCATCCTGATGGCCCTTGGGCTGCCAGCACGTCCCCGGTGCAAGGATGGCCTCGCCCAGCCCCGGGTGCTGAGGGCTGTTTGCTCTTCTCCTCCTCATCCCACACCGTCCTTGGCACGGCTCAGGTATTTCCCTTCTCCGGTGAAACACCACGGGTCGTTTCCGTGCTGGAGGAACGCGGACATTGGGGAGCGAGGTGCCTGCAGGGCGTGAAACCCAGCGCATTTCTTGCTGTGACAGGGTGCGGGGAATGTAAAATACTTCACATTTCCCTTGATTACAGTGGGATTTTTTGCTGTGAGAGGGTGCGAGGAATGTCAAATATTTCACGTTTTCCTTGATTAGTGTCTCTCCCTGAATCAGCTCCGCGGGAGCGAGGCAGCCCGGCCCGGGGGCACTGGGAGAGGGGTGTTCACAGGCTCCCGCTGCCGGCTTGGTCCCAGCATCTCTCTCACGCCCTTATCGAACCCAACAGCGCCGTGTCTCCGCTCGGGCTGAGCCAGCAGCACTGCCCATGATCCAGGTGCAGCTCCCAGGGAGTCAGAGCAGCCTGAACTTTGTCCCATGTCACTCACACCTGCCCCCCACGGCGCGCTCCCGCTCCGCGCCTCCGCACAGGAGGGAGCGCGCTGAAAGATGCAATGCCCATGGCCCATTTGTCAAAAACCTGGGTGCTCTGAAGAACTCAGTTAACCCCGTACTTCTCTGTGTGCGCAGGGAGGGGAGACAACTGCAAGGGAGTTTCTGTAACGTGTAATAAGAGGGGGAATATATCCTGGGACCCGGTAGGAAGGCTTTGGAGAAATACAAATATGGGTTATAACAGCACTTGGCAAACGTGAACCAAATGAATGTCCTTCTTGATATAAGGACCTTCAAGGCTAATATCAGTGCTAAACATGCTGAGGGTTGAAACAAGTATTTCCAGGCTCTTTTGGATGTCACTAGCACTGGTGCCATTGTGGCTGCCCAGGCAGCAGGTGTCCTGGCCTGCAGCCCCAGGGTCACAGAGTGTGCCAGTAGCGGAGACTTGTAGGGAAAGAAGGAAAAGTGCTGGGGTATCCTCAAGGAAAATTAAATACTGCCAGCAGGAAGTGGCTGCACCATGTCTCAGATGGGCTGTTGCTCTGCCTCATCCTGCTCTTTTGACCTGTTTCATATCATGTGCTCTGCTCACTCTTTCCCCCCCTTGTTGTTCTGTGTTTTCTTTCCTTACTCTCCTTTTGTGTCATTCTTCCTCCTGTACCTGAGCACACATCCCTCCTCTTGGGCATCAGAGGGCTGAGGGATATCATCCACATGCTCCAAGTGCCCAGTGCTCCACCAATTCACTGCCTGCATTACCTTCTTCAGCCCACCACCCTCTTCGCTCTCCCATCACCTCTGGCCATCAGGTAGAGTTACAATCCCCTCACGGACCATGTATTATTGCATCACTGAAACCACCATTGTCACTGGCAATAGCAATAGCTAGAAACTTGCCATTTTTTGGCCTTGGTACAATGAAAGCACATGTTAGGAGACAACTGCTGTACCCAGAAGGCTTGTAAACATGATGCTGGGTGTCTTAAAAGGTGTGGAGTTCACCGGCCCCATTGGGGAGCCTGGAGAAGAGGCATCCCCAGTTCTCAAGGGAGCTGTGGGGGGGTGGCCCAGAGGTGGCCTAAGCAAGTGATGGCCACAGAGGGGAGCAGGTCCCCAGCTGTAAGCAAGAGCTGGTACTGCATGAGCCACAGCACCCCCTGGCAAAACCTGTGGCATGGTGGCTACTGGGGATCAGTCAGCACCTGCCAAGCCTGATGTCTCCATGGGGACACCAGCAGCAGGGCTAGGAATGTTGTCCATGGGATACTCAGAGCCCTGGAAATGGCCTGAGCTATCACCCCACTGAGACACCCTGAGCACAGGCACGTTTCAAGGTGAATGGGACCAGGCAGGAGGGCAGTGCTGTCCCTTCAGCACTGTTACAGCTGCAAGCAGAAAGATGAGTCCAGGCTAATTCCTTTATAACTCTGCTGAGGGACAAGGCTGGCGCTGGCTGGGTGTTAACTCAGGTTTCCCAGACTATTGCTTCCTTCTGTTTCCTTCCCTCCCTTCCCTCTAATAAAGTTTTGCTCATTTAAAACACTTTGTTAAAGTTTGCTGCTGTGACCGGTGAAACACTGCCTAATCCAAGGTGCATGGAGGCATTTAGTGTCCCAAGTTTCTGAATGTGAAGTTGAGACAGGGTTGCTCTGGTTTCCAAGGATGAGTGGTTCAAAACTGGACCCAGCTTAGCAGCACATGCTGAGAGTGTTACAGAGGTAAGAAGACAAGATGCAAAAATATGACAATGATGAGATGAGGGATGCTCCCAGGATCTCTCATCATCTCAAGACATTCTGTGACCCAGCTATGGGTCCCTTCCAGCTTGGGATGCTCTGTGATTCTATGATACAGCAGACCATCAACAGCAGAGTGGAGATCTCTGAGTCAGGCTCGGCCTGCCTGACATGTCCATCATGAGACTGGACACAGACACAGACGTGTCCTGATGAATGCCAGGTCATGAGTTTAGGCGCAGTTTGGCAACTCTGAATATGCCCAATAAAGTCTCTTACTCATCTATTTGCCAAACCACTCTCTTCTTACAATTGTCCCTTTGTTTCTTCTGTTGGAGGTTCTCACACTGCAGAGCCTCACGCTGAGAAACTCGCTGTCACTGTCGCAGAGGGGGCAGTAGCAGCATAGATATGTTTATCCCCACATTTGCTTTCTATGCTCTGTAAAAGTATTAAAAAGCACTAGAGATCAGTGCTGCCTCCAGAGACACGATCCACTCATGACCTTCTCTGAAAGCACAATGCCATCTCACACAGGCAAAATTTCAGTACCTAGAATTGCAGAATGAAGAGTAATACAAAGTATGGAAATCCACAATGGTAGCCCTTGATATCTGTGATACCTCCCTACGCTTTGGATAAAACAACTAAGAGTAGCAATCTGTATAATTATCTTAATTAAAAGACTGATACATGATTTTATTTGTCTGTCTTTTTAAATTAATGACACTTATTATGAATTTAAAAATTAATCCCTTAGAAGGTTAGCATAGGTTTCAGATCTGTATTAAGAGGGGCTGTAGGCTCAGCTCAGCTGGCCAGACAAGTGTCCTGGGTTGCACAAGACTTTTATGTGGTGCCGTGGAAATTGACACAGCACAGTCCCAAAGATGTTTGCACTGTTGTCCAGAAGCCAGAGAGAGCACCAAGAAGGTCTCCAGTGATAAAAACAACTTCTCCTTTACCTCATGTGTTTACACTTAGATGTAGACACCTAAACTTAGTGTAATAATTTTAATAATGACTTTTTTTCTGCTAAGTCCTGATGTCTGAATTGCTTCAGAGAGCTTCATTTGCTCCTTTTCTCTCATGCCCTGACAAGATAAATCCTAAGATGGCACCACTGTGAATAAAAAAGTAGTTCAAGGACTGCTTTCTGCCCCATGGCCTAGAGTTGTGGCGTCCCTCAGGGCCACACAGGTAAGCAATCTTCTCCCCAAAACTGAGTGGCCCCATCCTAAACGCCTGTTGGCGGTGGTTCAGCTCCTGAACCGTACCTGAGCTGTGACGGCAGGAGGGCAAGATGGCCTGGGATGAGTGATGGCCAAACCATGGGCCTCTCTACACCTCACACATGTATTTGTGTCATCTTTTCAAAGCGCTGCTTGTATGTGTTATATCCACCTTTTATGACAACATAATGTTTTAAGGCCAGGATGAAATGTGAATGAAATTTTCTAAAATAAGTGTGTTCCATATAATGAAGTGAAAATCACAACCACAGTGTTGCTTCACTTAATCCAGAAGCTTTTCAGGGATATCCTGCAAATGGCAACTTTACTCATCTAAGGCAAGCTTGCAAAGCCCAGGAATGCCAGATTTTCTGAGAGCTGACTGGGTTTTGCCCTTTCATCCCACCTTGGGTTCACATTGTAAAACTGCAGATGCTTAGGAAATTGCCTCCAGGTGTTGAGTGATCCAAGTTTCACAAAAATAATAAACCTCGATCTGAGAGAGTTGACCTTGTTGTCAGCATAGAATCTTCAGACTTGCAGAAAAGAGCTGAAAAGGGTCTTTTTTCATTCACTTGCTGCAGCTATGGAGCTCCTTCAGAGAGTCTCAGAGAGACTCAGAATTTCTCTGTTTTCTTGGGGAAGAGTCTTACGATACACACCAAGCACAAGGCTGTTTTGGGGAGATAAGGGAATTAATGCTCAACTCCCTCATTCGGTACTGTCTGTCAAGTTAGTCCTGGCTCTGCAGCACTCAGCATGGAGGAAGACGTCTGCTTTGGAGCTATCCAGGGCCATAAAGCCACGTGGTGTCTCTGCACAAAGGCCTGCAGTGGAGACCTGCCCTCCAGTTCTCTTTTTACGTCTCATGGACCAAAAGCACCTGGCCTTTCTGCCTTCGTTTCTTCCACTAGCAAGAGGTGGCAGCACTGTTTTGTTTTCTCTTGGGGGTTCTGTGTCGGTTGATTTATAAACAGGGATGAAGTCTGGAAGTCTTTACATAGGGGCTTGCTATAATTCCACTCCTTTGTCCCACGACTCCCAATAGACAAACTAATGCATTTGGGGCCTCTGATGCGCACAGTGGTAACTCAGCAACTACTGCCCAGCTGTCTTTATGGCCCATACAATATTTACTGTGCCGCCAGGTTCAACAGTGCTGGAAAAAATGAATTGTAGATGCAATTTCACTGTAGAAATTGTTCAGAGCCTGCTAAAGCTTTAGCCAGAGTATATGGGATTTTTTTCTTCTATAAAAAGCCTGAGGGTTAGTTCCTGTTTAATATTCAGGAGGCGAGAAATGCTTCTAGCACTCAGAAACAGTGAAGAGCATCCTTGTGGGATCCCTGAGATGAGATACTAAATCTTGTAATGAACTTGCACTCCTTGTTCTCCTATTACAGCAGACATCGAGGGGTAGCACTCGTGTCCCTGCACATCATCACCAGCAGCAACAAACACATTAACTCAATGCTGCTAACGAGCGCCGAGTGAGCACTGGAATAGGAAGCTGTGTTGACATTTAAAAGATCCCAGTTATCAGGCTCCATGTTGCCTAATTGCCAGGGCTGTGTGGGAAGAACTGCTTCAACGTCTCCATCTAGTATGGACATGACAGGCAGGAATACACTACTCCTATGGAATGTCAGTTACTTCAGGAAACAATTAGCCTTTCTGAATATTCAAAATATGTCAAAACATTCTTCCTTTTTCCCTTTTAGAGCTCTTCAAAGCTGAGTGTGTCAACATGATTCCACCTACTCGGAGGCGGCTCTGGAATATTTGATTCACAGACGTTTTTCTTGATTGGTTTCAAACCTTGAGCTGCTGCAGTTGAATCAAATCTTTACAAGTAATACAGGCAAAAATGGATTTTGCCAGCTGAAGGGTGGTCTGGTCAGCATGTACTACTATTATATTCCTTTCCTGTCCAAAATACAGTGCCCACGTCCAAATTTCTTGTAACCTTGGACTATGCTTCTTCCCAAACTGTGCTAAATGTGTCTGGGAAAGGGCTAGTTGACCCTGGCCAACAACATGTGAAGGACTGTCCTAACAATTTAATAGCATAGGTGATCATGTTCTGGAGTTGGGGCCTGGGTCCTGACACTTTAATTTACTAGCAGAAATAGAGCCAGTGAGTAGTAAGAACAGGATCATCTACTCAACCAGTCTGATGGTGTATCACAAACTATTATGTCTCACCTTGCTTCCCTTTCGTAAGGGTTTGCCTGGGGCATCTCTACTAGGAAGACATCCAATCTTGATCTGAAAACATCAAGAGACAGAGAATCCAGCCCTACTTTTGGTAAGTAGTTCCCAGGATTAATTGCTCTTACTATTAATAATGCATGCCTGGGTTTCTTTGCATGAATTTGTTTGGCTTCAGCTTCCAGCCGTTGATTCCTGCTATGCTGTCTCCACTAGATGAAGAAGATCTTTTGCATATGGTATTATCTTGTTGTGGTGGTACTGTATGCTTTAATCAAGTCGTGTCTCCAACTTTTTGATAAGGTAAGCAGAGAGATCCCTTCCAGGCTTTCACTAGAGAGAGACGTTTTTCTCTCATCCTCTCTCTGACCTGTCTCCAGCTTTTACAATTTAAAATACAGGCACCAGAACTTTATGCACTTTGCCAGTGTTAGTCTTACCAGAGCAGTGGGCACAGATAAGATCAGCTCCCCACTCCTACTCACTACTTCCTTGTTCATACACCCATGAATCACATTATCCCCTCCTGCTTTACATCAGGAACTCGCTTAAATTCAGTCTGCGGTCCTCGATTTCCATGGCTGCCTGCTGTCTACACAATAGGCTCATTCCCTGGTCCTGCAGCAGTGTCTGTACTCAGACATATCTTTAAAATCAGGTTTTCTGCATTGTCTGTGTTATAATGTCCCAGGAGCGTGTTGCGAAGTTAAATCCCTGTGCTGCTCAGCTGGCATTCTTGTGCGTGGAATAAAGAGGATAACCAAAAGTTGTTCCTTAGAAAATGAACGACAAAATTCCCCCTAATGTCAATTGGGGTGGGAAGAGCTCATGGCATTTGTTCACCAACATGAACCTGTAACTAAATTTTCCACCCCAGAAAAGGTAAAATCCATGCTGCTCTAATCCTTTTTCATATACAAGACATTATAACTGCTGTAACCAGTGAACACACGTTGACTCCTTCCCACTGCTACTGACAATATTTTCTCTTCTTAAAAAAAAATAAATCAAGTCTAACCTGTCTTTCCAACAAAGATTTTCTGCTCATTAAAATCTGAGCACTGCTGCATGGATTTCGGCTCAATAGGCAGAACGTACCTCATTGATCCCAAAGGCAAGTGTAGTCTGTATGGCAAAGCCAGCATTATGAAGCTTTTTTAAAGTCAAATCAGAGCTATTCTTTGAAGGACTGTGATTGTGAAATCATCAAGGCATTTTTCAACTTGGCAAGAAAAGACACAAAGCAAACTGATCTGACACATTTTAACAGGTATTTTTTAGATATGTAGATTTTGAAAGAACAGCCCTGAAACTTTTACATGAGCAATTCTTATGTCTTTGGCCCTACTGATTTTGATGAGGTTTCTGGCTGGGAAAGGATTTCAGGATTTGACTTGGCCAATACTTTCAGCCACTGATTTTTCCATGTAAATATGAGGTCACATTGATGTCATAACAGCAAGAAATCAGTCTTGTGGGCTCATTAACAGGGGACAAGCATCTAGAAGTCTACAGAGCTTTGTGGCTAGCTGAGGATTACAGTGTAAAACCAACATATTAATGCATGAAAGAAGAAAGTACATTTAAGTTCATGCCAAGAACCAAGTTCCTGTGCATGATACACTTAATATTAAAGCTCAAGAGCTCACAAACTCTGCCATTAAAACAAGAGTTGGTAATTCTGAGGAACACTACAATTTGTGTCTGAAGCTACTTTTAGAGGCTACCTGTGATTAATGTTCACAGAACTGTCACTGTCAGATAGTCACATGAAATTAAATGGTTATTATTCCTGAAGAGCTGGGATGCTCCCCACAGCACTCGGGAGGGAGGATGCTTCCCCACGAGGCCATGGCTCTTGTTGAGGGCTGAGCACAAGGTTGGGATGTTTGTGGAGACTTGTACCTCTGCAATACGCATCTCACTGTGGTCTGTTTGTGCTCTCCCAGGTCCCTGTAGCACACCCTGTCTGTGAATGCCTCTCAGTGATGCATTAAACTAATCACCTACTCGTCACACGCATTTCAGATGCAGGTTTGCAGTCGGAGAGGAGAACTCACCCCACTTCGGGCCAGTCCAGCACGTTCCCATGCAGTCACATTCTCTCTGCAATTCCTTAAAGTTTAAAACGAGCAAGTAAAGTCAACTGTGTTTTATATAAACATAGCAAGAACACGAGCATGAAAATCCGTGTTAATGACAGTCTGAGCACAAAGCACTCTATGAGCATGGGATGGAATTTTTGTGTCAGCGGAGCCGAAGCTGTCCCAGTGGCTGGGTGGCAGTAAAGGTGTGTTGGCCCGTGGGAAACCTGACCCGGGGAGTTCCCAGGCAGGCGAGCGAAACCAGGCCATGCCGGGAATCTGTCGGGAGAGCAGTCACGCACCTCACCCTGCCGAATGCTGTCTGCCAAAGCACTGCTGTCTGCCCAGGCTTTGGAAACAGTTAGAAACAGTGGTCAGATTCCCCAGCTGCTTAAAAACTCTGCTGAGAGAAGAATCAAAACAGCCATGTGCAAATCACTTCCCAGCCTCAGCCATTCCTGGGAAGCCGACAGGTGGTGTTCTGTAAACGGATCATGGAGAAACCTGGCCAGCAGAGGTCAGATATGGATTTGAACAGTTAGGGAGAAAAAAATTTTCTGAGTTATTCATTTGGCTTGGTATTGTCTCCAAGTGACATCTCCAATCATCCTACATTTGAGGATGGAGAGGTGTTTGGTGCTAGTGTGCAGAGCTGGTCTGCCTTGAGCCATTTTAGTTTATTGTTGTGATTATATTTCCATCATTATGGTATTTGCTGTGTTACACTCCTTAACTACATTTTTAATGGTAAATTTCATATATTGACTCAATAATGAAAATTAGACTATGAGAAAAGTTATAATTTTTAAACAAGATGTATGAATTTCCCTCCCTTCCTCTATTCTTTATTTCTTTTTTCCTCTTTTCTGTTCTCTTTTTTTCAGTCTTCCTTCCTTCCTTCCTTCCTTCCTTCCTTTCTTCCTCAGCTGCACTCACCAATCACCCACCTTGACGTCTCTACCACTTTTCTCTTGGCCTTGCCATGCATGGACTTTTCCTCTTAAGACACCCATNGCTTTTCCTTCCTTCCTTCCTTCCTTCCTTTTCTCTTTCCCTCTTCACTCTCTCCCCTCTGTCTTCTATTCCCTCTCTCACTCTCTATTTCTGTGCCCTTTTTTCTCAGGCTCACAGGCCTGTTTTGTGAATCTGGGTGCACTGGATGATGTAGTTACACCCACAGATTCACCCTCCCTAAAAACATTCACAGTCAGACTTGCCACTGCATGTTTCCCTCCTTTCTGAAGCTGAACAAATTGCATAGAAAGAATTGAAACAGCTTAGATTTCCTCTATAGCTTACCTGGATGCCACAGTAACTGAGATTGAGTTATTCTTGACTTACATACTCTGCAGATACAGAGAGCAGAACACATTGCACAGAGGGGGAAACTGGGGTGTCAGTGATAACCACCCTGTGGCTGTTCCAGAGGGGCTGGACTCCAAACTGTGTGATGTTGGCATCCTGGCCAGGACGGGGGCAGGGCCTGGACACCCACCAGGAGTGCCTAGCCACGGCTGCTCAGCCTTTGGGCTCATAGTTCTGACAGTGCTTCTCATAGGTTTGCTTGAAAGTAGCCTTGAACAAAATGAAGACAATGTGCTAGAATAAACATCCACTTTTATATATGTAATTGTCAGGCATTGGTAAACATCGTAGCTGCAAGCCAAAGTCGTTTACTATTTGTACCCTGATGGCAGAAGTGAAGAGCTTCTGGTCCACAGGAGGTTTCCTTTTATATTAAATTTAATCTTATCTCCAGTTCTTTGTACAAATATCTACCAGCAATAGTTTTAAAAGTTACATTTGTACTGCAGCTGTTTCCTTCTTTCTTCACAGTCAGCATCTATTGTAAGATGGCAGGTAAACTGTTTTTCAGGAGAAAAGTACTCAGGCCAGGAAAGAAAGCACAGCCGTGGCTGAAGGGCAGCCCTTGACAGATATTTGCAGTTTTCATCGTGAGCGTCCTAACAGGAAAGATATTTGTTCAATCTAAGTTTGCCCTTTCCCCTTTAAACCATGTTTTGTTTGTACTATATAATTTCCTGATATAATTTCCTGAGCTCAAGAATGAGAAGAATTAAGAGGAATTATTCTGGAAGAGTAGACCTCCTGTGAGGGTTTTTTTCCTGCTTTGAGTCACACTTTTAGAGGGAGAGAACCCAGATTTTTGTCTCTCAGGAAGTGAGGTTCAACAATAGTAGGAATATTGTATCTTGGTATTTTAGAGCTGTATCAAGGTCGGGGTGAGAGGGGAAAAAAGGACAACATGAGCTGTTGGCTCCTGGTAGATTGATAAGCATCTCCCATTGCAGGGAGCTCAAAAAGGAAAAACAAGTAATTTCCACTTCCAAATGTCCTGTTATTCCTCTGAAAATGTTTTATATGTGTATATTAGAGAAATGCTCACAGATCTCGGTCTGCATTGGGACTACTTGGTATGAGCGAGGGAGAGTCCTCCTGGGGAGAGGTTGCAGTCCAGATAGACAAGAGGGATGAAGACTGAGGGAGGAAAAAAGTCTTCAGCAAAGCAGTGTGCAGTCAACCAGGACAGCCCTGCTCCTCTGCACTTCCAGGCTGGATTTCTGTGGGCCATACCTGAAATATATGTGAGGTGCAATGGACCTGGTTCATAATAAACAGCTCCTGTTTCCATGTAAAGGTCTGAAAATGGCATTTCTAATAAATACTGGAATTTATGGATTTACTAACCCAGCATTAAAAGTAGGTTGAATGTTTCAACAGGACTTACGATGGTACCTTTTGCCTCTGCTAACAAAGGCTGTAAGCAAGTGTGAAGAACAGGTAATACAATTTGCACCAAGAAACATCTCAGTAAATACCTAATTACACCATTTAAACTGTGCTTGCTGAAGCCCTGGGCTATACTCTGCTGCTTGAATTTTTGTAAATCCTTGACATTACAGCTGCTTAAATCCATGCCAGGAGCAATACTGCATCTGTCAAGCAGAGAGGGAGGCTTCATTGTCCAAAATTAAAGATGCGTGAAGCTTCAGATAGCTTTTCACTTTCAGCTGCTCTGCTTCGGTGTTGGAGAATCTGTGCAAGAGATCCAAAGCCCAGGTGAGGGATCAAAACCTTTACCTGTGTAACATGGATGATAGGTATCACCAATATGTTTCTGGGTCATGCAGATACAGCAAAGAGCTACCCTGTTTCTGATTTTCTTCATGCTTTGAGGGCTCTGGAGCCACTCCTGCACCCTGAACAAAGCAGAGAAGTCCTGCCAGCCCAGCCCAGCCTCTGAGTTGTAACTAAATTAACTGCAATCCTTCCCAGTGCAACGCTAGATGTGTTACCTGTGTGATCGCGTACATCTGCTTTGTAGTGCGCTTCTCAGCATAGCTCTTTAACACAGCTAGAAGAACATGATTAGACAAATATTCCTATGGTATCATCAAGTTGGGACTATTTTCCTGAAAATAATCACATGGGAACACCTATTCCACCTCCTTTTGGGAGACAAAAAAATTGGTTGCAGAGAAGGATATCAAGTAATGTGTCAACAGGAGAGTCAGAAATGGCCATAAACAAAAGGAGTTTTGCCCAGATTTCTACACACTCTTTCGCATTCTCTGCATTTTTAGAGAGATTAGGAAAAAATAAAATTCAGAACACATGGATTTCAATATTCCCATTATATGAGGCTTTCTCAGTCATAACACTCGCTTCTTCTCAATTTATCAAAACTGAAAACGAAATATTGCTTCTTCCATGAGACTTGCAGTGGCGGGGTCTTCCTTGGGAGGGCACAAAACAAAGAAGTCAAATGTGCTTGGACACTAAAGATACCTTGACATACCCCTTTGTCAGAAGAGACACGGTATATTTGGGGATGAAAAGTAATTTCCACCATATTCCTAGAATTCCTTGGAGATGGAGAGTAATGATAAACCTTTCCACTTCCTTGCATGGTTTAGGGTTGCTGCATGGTGTTTGAACAGCTGCTCTCGTCCCATCCCTGAAGGTGGCTGCAAGTCAGTGGAAGAGGAAGAAATCTGAGTATGTATCATTCTAAAGTGGCAGACAGGATGAATTACTGGGTTTTTTTCCCACTGATAAATCCCTTGTTTCTGTTAGTGATACTGAACATACTATGCTGTCATGACTGGGGAGTTTCAGCAACTCACCAGTGCTCAGTGTGCCTGTCGTGTAACAGAAAGCCTCATCTCAGTGTCCTGGCTCAAATTTCCTAATACACAAAGCTCTCTAAACTCCCTTTAAAGCCCCCAAAAGACACATCTCATGGAGCAAACTCCACTGTCCCATGGCTTGGGTAACTTACTAGTAACAGCTGTCCTGCAGTTTCCTGATGAGAGAATTCCTGTAAAATAATTCCGTAAATAAGCAATGTGTAGCCCCTTCTTAGAGGGCTTGCATAGAGTAAAAACTATATATATGTAATTTCCCCCATATTTAGTAGCCTTAAAGGCATAATGTTCAAAGCCATTATTTATTGCCAAATTCCCCACTGGATCCAAGAAAGCATGATTTCTTACAGAAGGGAGAAATGTCTTCAGTCTGCCAGTGTGTTGCTACAAGACTGAAGTCTGTATAATTCCCACAGAGTGAGCACACCTCCAGCAGAGGAACCACTAAAACACACTGCTTCTTTACTCCAGGGGACATTAGTGAGTGACAGGGAGCATCTCTGTGGAGCTGCATTTTCTTCAGTCTGTGACTAGCATCTGACAGTGAATTTAAGCAAGTTTGGTTGGGTCTGTGGTGGTGCCACTGATCTGGTCAGCATCTCCATGGACACTTCCAAGTCTGCTGTGCTCAGTCTCAGCTCACTGCTTGCCAGCTTTCAGCTGTGTCTCTCTCAGGCTCCTCCTGGTACACATCAGGCACAGACTCCAGGAACCAACTTCACTTCATAAATTTCAACATGTAAAAGTTCGTTTTAGCTTCCCTCTGCCTTCTGGGGCATCAAAGGAGAATGCTGAGGGGGTATTTTTCTCATTCAAAGAGAAATGTCAAAATTAGATAAGAAGAAAATTTTTCTCCAACTTCCTATTTTACCTCTTATTACTTTAAAGGATGCTCAGAAGAGCCGAGACCGAAGTGACAAAATTTACATACCTGAATTTAAGTGGTATGGGACCCATCCTCTCTGTCTCTTAGTCTTTCATGGAAGCAGGGGCCCACAAGCCCGTTGCTGCTGGCCCTTAGGATAGCAACATTTCCTAGGCAGGACATCCTGACCACTTAAATAGCGAGAGCTGTCCAGGGAAAGGGTGAGGTTGTAGAGCCACAATATAGGAGCAGGTGGCAAGTTAGCACCCACGCACAAAACCAGGCAGGCTTTGAGTGAGTTTTGTGGCTTTTCATCTCCAAGACTGAAAAAAAGAAGTTGGATGGTTTAGGAATCCATAAACAGTATGAATTCTATGCTATTTCCAGCAGCTCATCTCTTGGAGGCCAGCAGACACAACTGTCCCCTGTGAAAGCAGATTCTGTCACCCCCTCTCTGCTTCTCCTTGATCAGCTCCAAGAGGCAACCTCAGCCTCTTCCCTCCCACTTCCCCCACAAAACCAAAAGTTCACTGAAGAGCTATTTCGCACCACGCAGTGAACACCTTTTCTCTTGTTGTCCCCTTTATAACCGCAGAGGATCAGTAATTTCCTGTGGCTGGTCCCATGCCATCATATTTTCCCTCTTCCTGGAAATCTAGCTCAAAATTGAGGTTAACATACAGCAACGCTCCACCATCCCTTACGTTTATAAAGTAAAAACATTTATAAAGGCATGGTGATGCAGAGTTTGCAGACTCCCAAGATCTTTTCCACCAGCTGAGGTAACAGAAAGAGCTGCACAGACTCCCAGGGGAAAGAGGAGGTGGAGGGATAGACATTGCATCACAGCATCTGCTGTCTGCTGAGGGCAGTAGACTGTTGAACCCTGCGTTTACTACAGTCATCTGAAAAAGAAGAGTCATTTTTCTGTAAAACCCCTTTGGTCAGAAAGAATCTGAATTTTCTAAATAATCACTACACACAGTGATTATTTCTTCAGTTTTAGAGAAACAGTGAATGTACACACTGCACAGGAAGATGTGCAGAGGGCTTCCTCCAAAAATTGTCTAAGGATCACCAGAAAAAAATAAAGAACAGTTATAGTTTTAAGAAAAGAGTTAAAATAAGGTAACAACACAACTGTGTAGTCTGTTTTATGACCCTGCGGTCGGGACTGTCCGTCTCGGGGGCTCCGTCCGACCCCATGAGTGTCGGCCCGCGATCTGTCCTGCGGGCTCCGGACACGCGCGGAGTGCTGGGAGGGAACCGCCGCCACACCACGAGGGAAGCCGCTGCCAGGGGAAGCAGCCCGGACACGGGCGCTCGCTGTCCCCGAAGGTGGCAGAACGGGAGGCTGCGTCCTTCCCTTGTGGCCCACGAGAGCGAAGCAATAACGAGGAGGAGGACTCCCTTGGTGCAACCAGGACCGGCTTTATAAGCAGTCGAGGCCGGCCAAGGGAAATCCCCCCAAACCGCTCCGTGCAGAGAGTTTTAAGGGGAAGCAAACGGCGAGGAGTTTACAATGGGAACTAATGGGAAAGGACCAGAGCGGAGGGGCTAGGGTACAGAGAACCAACGGGAGTTGAACTGGGGAGGAGGCATCGAACAAGGACTAAGAGGGCACCGAGTAACGGGGAATGTTCTGGAACTTTGGGAAGGTACAAAATCTCAGGGGGAGGAATTTTAAACTTGGGATCTGCCCATGGACCCACCTTCTGATTCGGATTCGTCCGCCCATTGGAGGGCGTAGATTGGGGTGACCGGAGGTGGTCTGTGCAGGGACCAAAAGGATGCCCGGTATGATGATTTAAGGGGCATCCCAACAGTTTTACAGCATTTTTCACATATTTCCAAAGTCCATATCAACCTAAGAAGTCGCCAAAACTTCAATGCCATCTATGATGCACCATGTTAAGGACTGGCGGTAAAATATTACATATATTGAGTTCCTGGCCCACTAATTTGAGTATTGGATCTTAAATGAATGAAAATTCTAAATCCAAACACTTAATTTAATAACATTTGCATTTCAAAAAAGTTTAAAATTCTGAATCTGGATTTGCATCTGAAGTACACACCATACCACCAGAGTGGATTTGCCTCAACTTCCAGCGTAAATGCCCCATACACTTTGGAATATATTGTGATTTAAGTCAGCAACTAGAAAGCAAAGCAACGTGTATTTCTCAAATGATTAATGTAAAAAAAATTGATGCATTTTATATGTAAAGATAAATAATTTAAGTCTATTTTGCAATATTTTATTTATTTAACAAGTAAAAAGCTACTTTGCATCACAAAAGAAAGCCAAAAAGACAAAACTGACCAAAGCTGAAAAACAGGAAAGTCACTGGGGAAGGAGAAAAAAGGAATTCTAGTTATTTTACATAACAGATGGCAGCATAACAGAGAACAGCTGATGCTGGTAGCCTAAGGGAATTTTCCCGTGTCAGAAGAAAAATAAAATTTAGGATATACAGAACCCCCCATTAAATGAGTTTCATAAAAAGTGTCATACTTAATGTACGACCTCTGGTGTCTGTATATCTTGCCTGGGCAGTTCATTCACTTTATGGCTTACTCTCAGTGACCTTTCTCCCCCATGAATGGTGAATGAAGTATTCTCAGCAGTGACATGCCTCTCCCACTCTGCATCTTCCCAACTGACTTGTCCCATTACGGCCCCCACACTCCCTCACACCAGGCTTAAGTTTTATGACAGGGATAAACTAAACCAATAAGGCAAGCAGCTTGGTTTGCCTCACCAGAGGATCTTGTGGAGCTAAATACCATGGAAGCTGACTAAGATATCCAAATCTGAATATCTTATCTGAACAAGGTATACAATGTGTAAAAGAAAAGAAGCTGCACTGAGGAAGCCCTGAAAAAGGACAACACAGGAGACAAAAAGGAGCACATAAATAATCTCATGCAACAACATGGACCAGTGCTGCTTGGAGGGTGATGGGCTCAAGTCATTTTGGGCTACATGCATATGAATGTCTGTCTGTCCCTGTGTGCAAGGGATTTGTGCACTGCCATTTGGAGAACAGAGGAAAAATAGATCCAGTGCCACTTGACCTGGCACTGAACATCCCTCTGTTATAACTGTTGCTGTAACCAGTAGCAATCATTTAACCCAAGTACACCATGGCACCAAGAGAAAATTTATTATTAACTAGAGTCATTATTCACTAAAAGCTACATGGTGGAATTTTCCATGTACCAACCAAACTTGAGTCCTGTTGAATTAATGTGTTAGTTTTTTCCCATGGATTCAACTAGAATCAAGTCAAGGCCTGGGATCTTGGAAACACCCATCCAAAGAAGGAACGTTGCCTTGTTGAGAATAATTTTTCTAAGACTTTGAAAAAAGATGAAGTTTTACTAGCCTTAGAATCATACAATATCCTGAATTAAAAGGAACCCTCAAGGATCATCAAAGTCCAACTTCCTTAGAAGACAGTAGATGGGATCAGCATAATATTACTGATGTTAGCACTCTTAAAGGGGAAGCACTTCTTCCATCCATCCAGGTCATAAGAAGTGGTCTGATTAATGGTGTGCTCAGCACCATTTATTCCTGAGACAGGTTCAGCCATGTAACTCTCATCCCAGATCTCACCTAGTACTGAGCTAAGGATGGGCACAGGTTGCTGTTGTAGCTGGCCATTTCCAGGTAGAAATGCTCTGTTGTGAGCAGAAATGCTCAGTTGTGATGAAGCCTGGCTGCAATTTGTTCCCTTTACAATTACAAGGCAACACTGGCTCAAAGATGACTCAAGGGATCTGATCCTAACCCAGACTTCCCATGTTGTTTCAGGCTGTTCCACAGAACCACTGGAGATGGAAGGGACGTCTGGAGACCATGTGGTTCAACATCCCTGCTCAGAGCAGGGTCAGGTTTTCCTCACTGGAGCTGCATGTTCAATACTTATTTGCTTCAGCTGTTCATGGATGTCTACAAAGGTCCCTGAGATCCTTGGGAGGGAAGTGCTACAGAAGTAAAATGCATGTGACAGCTATCTGGATATTTATCTAAGCAGCTTTGATACCTGCAGGCTCAAGAGTATGCTTATGTGTGTGTATATATATATTTACGTATCCTGAGGATGTTGGCATGAGTCAACACTTTTGTCCTAGTCACAGCTTTTATTTTGGTTGCTGTTAGTATTTATTTTTGCTATAACAGTAGAGCTCTGTGTTATGGAGGTAAGCTCTTTTTAACTCCTGTCTGGATCCTCAGCACTCGTCACCCTATATTACCTTTGGGTTTCTCAAGGTCTCTAAGCAAAAGGAGCTCCTACTCCACCAGCATCCCCTCACATTTACTGGAGAAGGATGCCATGAGTCCTTGGTGCAGCCCGAGTGAATTAGGTGTAGCCTGAGAACCCTGCTGGTTTGGGCAAATACACACCGATGACAGACCTTAATGAAAACAAGCTTAGGCAATAGCACGGTGCCTGTCATCTCACAGCAGGGAGTGGCCGAGCAGATGAAGGACCCTTTGCTCAGGTACCTCAGGGCTGTGGGGCTCTAGCACTTTGTTAGGCTTCCTGAGCAACTGGATTGCTCAATAATCCACAGGAACCATCCCCTGGAACTGAGATAATGAAAGACTTTCTAAGCTTGGACCCATATTTTGGGGTTTTAGTACCTAGAGAGAATGAGGTCCAGATTTTTTTATGTGTGTCATTTGGTTTGAACCCATGCAGGCAGAGAGGGGTCCTGAAGCTTGGCCATAGATGCCTTTATACAACACACTGTGATGTTTGGGTCACATTTTTATTTCCTTCCCATTTCTAAAAAGATCATGGGAATGAGACTTCTGTATCTGTATAGGAAGGGATCAGATGCTGATCATTTCAACAGCAAACATGCTTGGAAACGACACCCACCGGCAGATCCACAGATCTGCACACTCCGGTCTGCCAAAATAAACCCTGGTGAAGAGCACAGACATTTTAGGTTGTGCTTTTCTTTTTTTATTTACTTTTTTTTTCATGAAAAAAAGTTTCAAACATACCTTTACGCATCTGACCAGAGTGAATCAGGCCAGCTGAGCAAGTTTAGTATAGCAAACACCATTCGATGTGGATCCTAAAGAAAATCTCTGTAAAGTATCTCAGAGAGCTGCAGAAATAAATGTACACTCTGCCATCTGGCCACTGTGTCCACACGTGTATTTGAATGGAATGGGAGGCAAATTAATATTATTTTCCTGGGTTACTGCAGAAGCTTTAAACAGAATTTCAGTTCTCACATTGTGCGCTCCAGCTGCCATCACAGCTCCAGTGCAACATCTGTACCACTATCAGTCACAAGAAATCACAAGCAATCCTTGAAACAAGGAGCACTGTAAATAAAACCAGCACTAGAAAGCACTCAAAACATCATAATCCTACCTACTCTACACAGATGTTAGTGAGCCCCCTCGGGACAGCAGTCTGTGCAACTATGGAGGAGCTGCTGTCTGTGATACTGTTGGATATAGAGGTGAAAACAGAGCAAGAACCCAAGAAAAAGGGCAAACGAGTGAGGAAAACCTTACAACTGGAAGGTGTTTGAGGGTGATGGCTTCCAAATCCAGTCAGCAGATTGTTGGCAGTTAATAGAGCTATCACAAGTGGTTTTGATTTCATTTCTAGTGAGACTTGATGAGAAGGTAGTTGTGAAACAGGATGGCTGACTCTGCTAAGTCAATGCACTACAGCTGGAGCCTGTTTTAGGGGTAATGAGCTAAGAAATGGCAAAGACAGAAACCGTGTCTGATTCTGAAGGACCAACAGCTCATTCTCTTCTTCTGTGGTATCATCTTCCTGACTTCTCAGTTTCCTTTCCCTTTGCTCAGCTTTAATGGGTGGTGTTGAATTATTTCCACTATGTCACAACTGTCACAGGTGTTGTCTTCCAGTTTGCTTTGCATTTCTGTTATTTCACCCGAAATTAACATGCATTGGAACATCTGATCCAATAAATCTCTTCCAATCTTCTGTATAAATTGGATATGAAAATCCTTGGTTTATTATACATGTTTAGACATATCATAATATAACATGGTTCCTTAAATATATTTTATCTGCTTCCTGACCAATCATGCTACAACATTTTAATTTCCTAATAAAAGATCTGTTCCATCAGATTAAGCAAATAACACTGAAAGCATTGAAAATTTGAGGGAATTAATTTCTCCTGCACAGAAAGTGGAGAGGGTGAGCTAACTGTCCTTCCTAATTTCTGATTCTAATGTGAAATCTGAATTCTCATTTCACATCTCATTTCCAGTGCTCTCCATCTGGGGACTGTTCTCAGAAACAGAAGCTGCACTGGCAGAAAAATGGAGAAGACAGAAACTTCTTGATTTCAAAATTATATAAACAGCTAAAAAAACCATCCAGCACAGATGAGCAAAAAATAGGCATTGTTCCCCCTGTGACCACAATTTCTCTTCTCTGATATTGCCATAATAGAGCCTGGGCATCGACTGCCACTAGTGATGCCAAAATCCCTCAGGAATGGACAACTCCATCTGGCAGCTTTTTCTGCTGTCATTTGGGGTTATCTACTTGGTCATCTCATGTTGGCCCTCCCTGCGGACACTGACTTATTGCCAAAATCCACACACTGATAGTTTAAGACTCCATTTCAGCCTACACTTCAGTCACTTGAGACATCCTGTGGGGTTTAAGCCAGGATGAGTAACTTGTATGTCTCTGCATCCTGCCTCTGTTCTGGCACAGTGTCTAGGAAAACATCCCTCCTCTCAGAAGACGTGGCCCTGGGGCACGCACAGCCTGAGGACAGCAGATCTGGGAGGATGACTGGAGCTCCTCCATGCTGAGTCATGTTCCCCCTTCTCCAAACAGCAGGGCATTTGGGTTATTCCCAGCCAGGAGCACAGGGCAGGCAGAGTTATATCTCTGAACACGTAACTCCCACTCTGTATTTGGACGCAAACACATGCAGCTACTGCTACCAGACAGGTAAACAGTACTGCAATTTAGCTTTCCCCAGAGATCCTGGATTACCAGAGCTCCTCTCGTCAAGCATCTCCCTTCCTCTCTGCCCTGCTCCTCCTTGTTTCTCACTGCTCCACTATTCCAAGTGGAGCAGTGAGTGTGTAGGTTTGCTTTTGAGCAGCTGTACTTTGTTATTGGTTTTGTTGTGATAGTACCCAAAGCCCTGCCCACAGACAAGGTCTCTGTGGTCACAGACTGCTTCACTGGGCTTTCATTTCCAGGACTCATCTGGGTACTGGGGGGCTGAGTGCTCTGCAGGGTTTTGGAAAGAAACACAGTCATAAACCCCAGGACAACCCCAGCCTTTTCTGCGTTTTACACAAGCTTCACAAAAACTGTGTCAGATGAAATTATTTATAGACCTGGGCACTGCTCACTTCTGGTTTGGACCTAGTCCTTCCCATTTTCCTCTGCCCTGACGTTTGGTGGTTTGAGCACAGTTTAAGAGCCAGAGATTTCTGGTCCAACTGCACCACTCACCCCTTGTGTGGCCCTGTGTGAAGCCATGGACCTCTCCTGTGTCAGCCTCCTCATCTGCAAAAGGAGTGTAGCCCTGCTCACCTCCATCCTCTGAGAGTGAAAAAATCAATTAATTCACATTTGGGAGATGCTTTCGATGCCACACAGATCACAGAGTGCTTCATAAGTGCTAAATGTGGCTGGGATGCTTAGGAGCATCTACAGAGCTTGTGCATGGGGTTGTTACTTGAAAGTCTTTGGGAAAGAGGAAAAGATGATAAACACGAAGCAAAAAGCAACCTCTTCTTGGAAAGAAAACAACAGACCGAGTGAAGGACAACTTCCCCAGGGCAGCAACTAAGCTGGAAGTGCTATTTTGGGGCCTTTTAGCCAAAAATCTGCCTTACCCCCAGATTGTGGGCATAAACAGGGAGCTTGCACAGGTACAAATTACTCCTGTGTTTGGAGGCCTGAGGAGGAACTGAAGAGGCTCTGGGGCTGGCCCAGGAGATTCTGAGTGTACCTGGAATGGGGATGGGGTGCACCCCTCGCCCATGGCAGAGCAGCAGACTCAGATTTCATGCAGGCTATAATTTTGCCTGCTGCTGCTGCTAGATCCTAATAACCAAACCAAGAAGGGAATTTTTACGCCATCCAAGGCATTCCTGATCCCCCTCCACATCTAGTGAAAACTTAATAGCGTGAGAAAATGCCTTCCTGCAGCTTATTGCAAACCACATGCAGAACGGGAGCAGATGGAGGGGCCTGTCCTCGCCCAGTGGAGGGGCTCCATCAGGAAGTTCCCTGCCAAGGGATGGGAGCTGCAAGGAATGGAACCTTTGTAGGGTGCAGTATTCAATCATTGAGGGTGAAGCCAGCAAAAATTGCAGAGGCTGTGGGATAATAACTCTTGCTGCTCGGAGGAATGTAAGTAAAAGGCAAGGGAGAGCTGCTTTTCCGAAGCCTTTCCCCCCCTTACAGATGGAAGCAGTTAAGATTCCTGCAGGAGCCAGGAGCGGCAAAGTTAACACATCTGGAAGTTTCCTGATGCCTGAAGTCAGGCCATGGTGAACAATGCTCACTGGGCTGAGCAGGCTCTGCTTGGCTGCTTTTATTGCACTTGGACTCATTTCAAGCTCTGCTCCGTGATTAATTGCACTTTTAAAAATAAAGTTCAAAACACTTCCCAGGAAGTTTGGGGAAGGCAGAGCGCTTCAGTGGCACCACAAGCTCAGCACTCAGTGCAGTTTCATTACAGCAGCCCCAGATACAGCTTGCATTAGCCACAGCTTCTTTTGACATGGGATCTTGTAACCCCATTCCATCATGGAGAGGGTGTCTGGCCTCCCAAGCCTCTCCAACACCTGCCCAACATGGTAGGGTTGCAGCAGGTGTTAGCCACGCTCTCCACCCATCTTGTTTGTGCAGTTAAGTCTAGGGCCAGGCTAGGACTGTAGATGTTCTCTGCCCCACGAAAATTATAGAAAGGAAGAGCCTTGCCCCATGGCAGTGTGTTTCTGCCCATCTGTCCCAGGGCCTCACTCTAACTCACAACTAAAAAAAACATAATCTTTTGGGGATGGGGGGAAGGGCATAATTAGAAACGCACATTCTTGGGATGCAAAAGACATTTCAGAGGACTGAAGCTAGATCCTTGTTGCCATATAATGATGGTGGAGAGGCCAGAGGAAAGACTGAGAAAAGGAGAACAGTGGGTATTTTCATTTCATGCTAGGATGGAAGTAGGCTCAATCTCTTTGCTATAAAAACAAGTGTATATTTGTGATAGAGAAGTGACCAGCTTCTCTAATAGTGGTGGAAGTGTACAAATTACACTGCCTGAGAGGAACTGGTGTGAATTGAATGGAGACCTGGAAGCCAGGGTCATGGTAATTCATTAATACCTAACGAAAGGATCTGTGAAAGGCTGTTGCACATGTGCTACAGCCCCTTCGGGGCATCTCTCACACGAGATAGTGTGAACTAAAACTCACACATCCACAAAAAGATTGCTTGGAGCCAGTCACTCACTGGCAAGAGGGGTGCCCAAGGCTGTTTAGCACTCTGTTAGCACTGCTCCAGGAGCCAGTGAATACCTGTCAGCTCTTTGCAAGTGTCCTCTTCACTGCAAAAGACAGAGGTTGTTTTTTGTACAAAGGTCAGCAGAATGAACAACAAAAGATGTGCTGAACCACTGGAAAATTTTCAGGCAGGCAGCAAGAAGGGGAGCAGGGAGCTGCAGGCACCATGGGCTTCCCTTGGCAGTCTCTGCCATCAACATAGCCCTGCACACTTGGCCTTTCAGGCTGGGTCGTGCCCACACAACACAAAACCCGTGGAGCCCTGCGACCACGAGGCATTGCTGCACACCATGCAGTGAGGGGAACAGAGCCTGCAGATGTGTGTGAACCACACAGGAGATGGGTCATCCTGTGGGCTTGTGGTGGGCTCTCGCTATCCCTGGGCTTCTGGCATTTACCTCCCATTATCATGTATGTCTGAAAAAACCACCCAGATCGGTTGCCATCAAAATGGGTGCGCTGTTGGTTTATTTTACAGCACGTCTGGAGCGCTCCTCCCTTTCTCCTCCGCCCCCTTCGCTTCCTCTATTAAACTGTCTTTGCATCTTGTCTCATGTTAGGACCTGATTTGGAAAATGAGTTAACTGCTTGCTTAATTTAACACACTGCAAGTCATTGTGTTGCAATCACAGCGGGCTGCGCGGAGAGCTCAGCCCGTGTGCCGGCACGGGCAGCAGGGCTGCTCTGCACTGCCCAGACGGGGGCTGGGCTGGGGGGGCTCTTCCAGGCTGCTGCCTCCAGTGCTGCATCAACACCTCGTGAGTGATGTGGCTGGGGAGCTCTGGGCCGCTATTTGCCGTGCTGCTGTAGCATTTCGGGGTTTCTTTGCACGTCAGGTCTCTTTTGTAATCTCAGTTGGCTCGTCCTCGAGCTCCGCTCCACTGTTACAGGGCATGGAGCACCCCGGGGCTGGGTGTGGGGTCGGTGTTCTGGCAGGTTCCTGCACGTCAGTGCAGCTGACTGAAATACCACGGGGAGTACACAGCAGGCTGTGAGGTCACTGCTTGAAACAATAGTTTCCTCATTACAGAGTAGGGTTTTTTTCACCTATTTACCCATCATGCATGGATGCCTTCTGAGGTGAGGTCTGGAGTGTATGGGCCCTTAGACAGGCAGCACTCCTTCAGAAATACTCTTCTGCTGCAAAGGGTTCAGATGCAGGGACTCATAGACTTTTAGAATCATAGAATCACAGAACTGTTTGGGTTGGGAGGAACCTTAAAGATCATTCAATTCCAGGTCTCTTGCCATGGGCAGGGACACCTTCCACTACAGCAGCTCGCTCAAAGCCCCATTCAACCTGACCTTGAACATTTCCAGTTCAAAGACTTACCCAGTTCAGCACCACCGAAGGGTCTGGCTCCCATTACCCCGAAAATCCCTAGGGTGGATTTTTTTGTGTTTGTCCAGCATCAGGGTTGCACTGCTGAGGGATGCCCACTGGCAGGTACCTGCTGTGTGTAACTACAGCACCATGCACTGCTGTGGGTGCTACCACGGTGCTGGCAATCATGACAAAAATAACACCAGGGGCTGCTCTGAACCCAGGGTGCTCAGCTGTTAGCTTAGTTTGCTCTCTGGTTTATCTCTTGTGTACTCTTTCCTTTACCCACACCCCTGAAGGCATGAGTCTCTGTGGATTGAGGCTATATTGTATGCTGTTTTACATATATATCAAATAATAAATTAACAAGAAAGGGATTTTCCTGAGATAGATCAAGCTTTTTACCAGAGGCATGTATCAGAAATCACCATACACATGTAAAATTGCAGATGGAGCAAGCCCACACATGGAAATACCGCTCTTCACAAGCAAGAAATTACCATGCTCTTTTGTTTTTCTGTTTCGCTTTCCTCCTAGGAATTTCTTTCTGCTTCCATGCTTTATCTTCTGACCGAATTTCATCGTGCATGGAGTAGAGGAATGTGCGTGGGAAACACTTGGCTGGCCGGGCTGTGTCTCCACCGCACACCCTCCGCTCCCACCGCCCAGGCGCGAAGCCCTTCCCACCGCTCACCGAAGTCGCTGTCACACATTTCACCCGTGAGTCACTAATGTGCCTGATGTTCATGCTGCGGCTTGTAAGTGATTAGTGCTTGTTCACACAGCTTTTTTTTTTTTCCTTTCCCCTGGTCCTTCTGATTCAGCTGATTTAGATGGCCGATGGCCTCCTCGCTTGCTCATGCTGCCGTTAGTCACAGACCAGCTCTGGGTTCACCAGACGCCCAGGGGTGGGGAAAGGACAAGCAGATGGAGGCCAGTGTTTGGTAATCAGGGATGGGCAGGTGATTTCATGGCACCTCAAAAGAAAGCTTAAGCCTTACTGGTACCATCTGCCTAAGCATTTTTCACAGGAGGTGCTAAAAAGGGATCCCGGAGCTTTAGGGATAAGTGTGAGCTGGAAGTGAGCACCAACAAACCAGGGAAACAGGCTCTGCTGCCTGTGTTGGCAGGTGAGCAGCTACTGAGAAATGCTCATGCAACTCTATGAGAAATAAAGTTCTGCTGCTTAGGCTGACTGGAGAGAGCTGCTGCCTCTCCAGTCATATTGTGGCCTTCAGATGTATGGGGCTGGCATGGCTGTGGCTATCTGTGGCATGGGAATACACCACTCCAGGTCTGTGTTCTGTGGGCTGGCTGCTGCAGTGGAGAGAAGACAGGCAGCAGAGCTTGTTTGGTCTCTCACTGGGGCTCGTATGGGCAGAAATGGTTACTGAGTGGCTGCATAGGGCAAGGTGGCATCCCCTTCTCCAGCAGGGACACGATGGCCCAGAGTCCTGGAACGGATGGAACAAACTGGCAGCATTGCCCTTTGCAATGGTTTGTACCTCTGGGACTCGCTGTGCTACGGGGGAGTTTCTCTGTATTTTACCAATTTCAGGGCATCTGGGAGCCCTGAATCAGCACCAGGGACTTCCTGCATGCACACAAGGCCATACTGGGAGGGCTCCATGTTGGCCACTGATGACCCTAAAAATTCCCCCCTGGCATCTGTTAAAGTTTTTCTTGTTTTCAGGAAAGTCTGCTGCCTTCTTACCGACAGCAGTGAGAGCCCTTCCACCGCAGCACACAGAAATGAGATACCCTGACCACATGCTTGCTTTTTTCCTTTCTTCATGTTTACCTGGGATTGCAGCCAGATGGGCACTGGAAGGTGGTTTCTGGGAGCAGAATTTTGGACAGTGATAATCTAATCTGACCTCCTGTGTAACCCAGGTCAGGGAGTTTAACATGGTAATTCCTGCACAGGAAGGAATTAGTCTTCCTGGCTGTGCCATGAACCCTGCTCAGCCCAGCAATTTGCGGTTGAATTAGGTATATCCACTCTTGGGTCTGAGGAAACAATGGATTTTTGAGTTTTTGTCTCCCTTGGTGGATAAAGATCTGGTTTATTCCATTAGATTTTCTTCCCAGACACATTCAATAGAAGTTCTACAGTTGAATGAGATTAGAGGAATGAGACACCCCCCCCACCAAAATAGAGGTATAATTTGGATGTGTACAAATATATTATGCCACTAATACTTTAACCTTGAAAATTCTGGAGTAAAAAGGGTGATGGTTACAATTGTGGTGACCTCCTGCAGATGACTGTGAGTTATTTGTTCACATAGCTGTGATTCAGAGCCTGTAGGAGCTGGGTGCAAATAATACAGAAGGAAGTTTATGACTTCCTCCTCCACTTCACCCCTCTGACCCTGCTTCTCTCCTGCCTCCACTTCTGATATTATTTTGGTTATATGAAGACGAGGGGATGATGGCTATGTTTCATGGGGTATCCACTTGTGAAAACTGAGTCATGTGTTCCCACAAGAAGATTTTATCAGAGCGTCTCATCTCTTGCATAATACAAGAAAGAAAGACAAATAGGTTGGAGAAAGAAGGCTAAGTGTTGAAAGCCTCAGAGATCTCAATCTGACCCCACCACTTATTAAATGACCAAAGGGAGATCACTCTTAGTCAGTCTTTCCAGCAGAAAGCTGCTCCAGAAACTGCTCCTTGCCTGCCTCTCAAGATAAATGAGTTCATATGGAAACACATCACTTGGAGTATGCAGCCATTTGGGCATTTTCTGTATTTATCTACACACATACTTACTTGAATAATATATACAAACAGATCCCTGCATATACCTGAGCTACTTCAGTTTGAACTAAGAGCTGTCAGTGCTCATAGCTTCCAGAAGAGGTGATATATATGTGTATATATATATGTTTACACACACATGCATCAGCTTTCCCTGTTTTCCCTGCCAAAGACAGGAATCCCTGTGCCTTTGAGCAGCATGGAACAGGCATTTCCATCATGTTGGGACTGGCTAAACCAGAGAGAGGGGCAGACATAAAACAAAGCTATCCTCCTTGGGAAGGAGAAAAAAATATCTAATTAACCAAATATACACCCAGGACCCAATGCTGCCCTTAGGACAGCTGTGCTCTCTTTTTGTGCCACGGGCAGAATTTAATCTGTAGAGGGAGTTGATTTATTTTCTTCTGGTCTTTTCTAGCTGCAGATTCTGTCACTTACCTTCAAAAAACTCCTTCTTGCCCATAAAACTCTGTCTTCATTTTACCTAGTGGATTAGCACTGCTCAGTCTGTGGCCTTTTGCATCTGTGCAGCCATCTGAGAAAATAAGCCTTTTGCCAGATATCTTAAATTAATAAAGCTGAATTTTTCCCTCCACCAGGGCCAGCAAACTGAAAAAGGCAGAAGCTCTCCAGAGTGGTTTTAAAAATACAGGTCAAAGGGAGAGAAAGACAGAGGAGAAAGGGCCTGTACAAAAGCCAGGTGAGGAATGAATGGCAAATGTGTTTGCATTCATTGTATTGCTCCTTCTTCTCATTCTTCATCCCATTTCCTTTGCCATGGGTGAATGGGGTAAGTGGGTCTCAGGTTGTCTGTGTTTAGTGGAGTACAAGGAAATCCTGTTGCAAAGCACATCACTTATGGCACGGTTTGGTGGTGTAGGTTTTACGACATTCAGGGAAGGAAGATCTTTTCATTGGCAGCTGAAACATCCTACATAAAACTAGGCTGTGCCTTCTCCCTGCAGCCACTGCTTGTGGCTCACTGAATAAGAAGCTCTCTTTAAAAAGATAAGCTCAGCCTGGAGACTAGTGATCAGCTGGAATGGGTGGAAATCAAAACAAGGCTGTCGGGTTTTTTTTCCTCTTGGCACCTGATGGATTTTCCCCATGTAGAATGGAGCCAGGATTTTTTTTCCAGAGCTCCAAGGTCGTTACTTTGCCTGTTCACACACTTTCTTTTTTCTAACACGGTTTTATTTTTCAAACCAATTTTTCATCAGACCAATAAGTGAGGAGCTTGTGGAGACCTGCTCACATGCGAACCTGGAGAGCGGAGGGGAAAACCCAAACCAGTATTGCTGCATCGCTAATGGTGCAGAGGCTCAGATAACAATTATGGCTGCTGGATATTTAGGCTCTGCATTTAACCCACCTTTCCTGGCTACCTTTACGCTCACGTTTAAACAACAAGCACTTTCTCTTTCCCAAGGCTTTTTCTTAATTGGATTTTTGTTGTGCTTTTTTCCCTTCTCATCTGTGGCTTAAGAAACTGTAAAAAAATAGCTTGGAGGAACCAAAAAGAACCAGCACTTTAATTTCAGGCAGGAATTACACAGCTTTCCTAAAAAGTCATTTTGCCTTTTGCTTACCGGATGGGAAGGGAAGGCATTTTGTTCTGCACAAGTCGGTGATGATCCTGAAATGCAAGCTTAAATCAGCAATTGCATTTAAATCAGCATTTATGGTAAAGGGAAGGGCTTTGGGAAGGTGATGACTTTTATACTCTGCTCTGTACCTTTTCCCGTGGTCTTGCTGGTCCCACAGGGTAGCAGAGCTGGAACTGGCACAGAGACTGCTTGACTCCTGTTCCTGTTCTCAGTGGCTGAACCATCCCTGTCCGCAATAACTCCACTGCTGTGGGTTAAACTGAGGACTTCACACCAGGCTGTGTAGTGCTTTGTCTCATGAGCAGCCGTGTCTCCTGGAGCAGAGGGCACAGCTCTGCCCAGGAGGGGAGGGTGAGCACACCAGTGACTAAAACCCCTTTATCCACAGCATCACTGAAAGCATCCCCACTGGAAATAACAAAAACAGCCTCTTCTGCCTCAGCACAGCTGAAGGGGTGGTGAGCTGCAGCAGAAGGTGAGAGCAAACTGGGTAGGATGCCCACCAAGAGCCCTTCAGAAGCCAAACAAGCCGTGCACAGGTGCTCACTGCTTTTCCAGTAGATCCCTGCAATAACCTTTCAGTCAAGAAATATGTTTCAAATAATAAGGTGGGCAACTCGATATTGGCAATGAGGGAATAGAAGGATATTTTGCAACTCATTGCATAGGAAGATTTCTCAGTACAGAGCTATAAACTGCTCACACTGTGCTCTGGAGTTATCAGTCTCCATGGCAGTATATCCTACAGAAGTTCTTCAATAAAATTAAGGATTTAACCTTCTTCAAGAGAACTACTGACAGGTGCTGTGCATATTCCTGCCCTTCCAAGATTTTCATGGTCCTGTGTCCCATAGACTCATAAATGTATACAAACATTGATACTCATAGCACAAATGCTGCTGAAAATTCAAGAGCAATCCTTGTTTTGCCATCATATAGTTTTGCTAGTTTTCAAAATGCACTGGACACCAATTGCCAGCTTTTTTGAAGAAGCATTCACTCACAGGCCTTTAGTCAGAAATGCTGCAGATTTGGTGATAAAGGGATGGTGAGATTTTTCTCAAGCCACACCAGTCACTGTGATGGCAGCTGAGTTCAGACCTGAACTCCTGATTTGGGGGATGCAGCAGTACCCCTCTGAATAAATAACACCACTCAGTGGGCATACTGAAGTCACTGAGTGCTAGAGAGCTTTCTTCTTCTCTCCAGAAGATTGCAGCATCAGGTTGTGTCAGAGCTGCAGCTGCTGCCAGGGGTAGGACTGCTGCCAGAGATCTGGAGACATGCTGATTTCCACTCTCCTTTTCTGGACTTTGTTGCCTTATAAAAGAAGCAATCAACTGTCTTTCATAAGAACACGGCTTTGCATTGTTGCAGCATTTTTCACTTCCAAATCACTTCACAAACATTCAGTGGTGTGTCTCACAACACACCTCCAGTGGGCTGTGGATATGTTTTATCTTAATTTTATAGTTGTATTTAATCAAGCAAACAGGAAAGTAGTTTCTTGTCAATCTTCATTTTGTGGCCCTCAGGCTAGACCCACAGGCACAGTCCTGTCCTCTGTCTGGCTTGGGGCTGGTCTATAATCAGCCTAAGATGGCATTGCTACAGAAAAACAGCCCAGAGAATGATCTGAGGGCAAGGTGCCAATGCCAACACCAGGCCTAGAGTGACTGTCATTGTTTTACCTCCAAGTGTAAATGTTTAAGATCTTGGGCATTCGCAATCTTCTCCTCTCAGCCTGTTCTAGACAGTGAATAGCATTTTGCAACCACAGCTCATCCTCTCTGACCAAAGGGCTTGTTTTAAAGGAATCTATTCCCTCCAGTTTATAGCCACACAGGACAACAGACAATGACCCAGTGATAAAATATGGTTGTATAAATCTCTCCCAAAGCATATTTTCATTATCCATTAACTGTATGTAGTCAACAGTGAAGAACAGGTAATAGACGTCAGGGAAACAGCAGGAGGATGGGTGAATGCTAATCCTGGAGGAGACCAAAACATCCCATAAGCTGCCATCATGCTGCTGGGAACCTGGTGCTCCTGTCCCTTAAGCCAGAACAGATTTTACACTCCCCAGAGGACCTAAATAATACTTAGTGATGACGCTGTGTGTTCTTTTTTCCCATCCTGCATCAGCTTATTCACACGTCCATATGATAAGCTTTTCAAATTGCAGTTCTTTTAATTTTAGTGGATAAAATATACACAAATATCTATAAAATATATACAGGCTGCCAAGAGAAGCTGTGGATGCCACATTCCTGGAAGTGTTCAAGGCCAGTTTGGATGGGTCTTTGAGCAAACTGGGATAGTGGAAGCTGTCCCTGCCCATGGTGGGGTGTTGGAACTGGATGATCTTTAAAGCCCCTGTCAACCTAAACCATTCTAGAATTCTATGATTCTGTGATAACCATCAGACCACTGACTGAAGCTTCCAAATAACCTTATTTTTGATCGAATGTACTCACTTTTTACATCATGATGCACTGAGATTTTAATTGTGGTTAGAAAGCTAAATAAGTCACGAAGGCTACAGCTTTGAGTCCCACCTCTGTTGTTCAGACCTCCTGGTCAGGATACAGTTCAGCAAACCATGCCAGGCTCATTTTCAGATTGCATTTTCCAGAGGCTCTGTGTAAATAAAAAGACTGCAAAAAAACCCTGACTGTTCAAGGAGGGCAGACTCCAGGAAGCTGGAGTGCTTGGTCTCTGTGCGTCACATGTCGATAGCCTTTTAACATGAGAGTTTGACAAAGGCCAATGACTCAATTCAGAGGAAAATCCCACCATGGGATGGTAGTTCCTGATTCTCAAAGACTCTTTAATCTGAGCATCATGGTGCATCTGCTGAGAGGTTAAATCCATGAACACTGCTCAGGTTTCTATTTAACATTTAGAGGCCAAATACCACATCTGAAAACATGACACTGCTCTTGTCCTTGCCCCTGTACCAGACTCCACAATTAACCCATCCATATGTGTTTGTAAAGCACAGTAAGACAAATAAAGGCTGAATTTCCCAAACTGCGGCCACAGCATATGAACTTATAGACATAAGCAGAAAACTTCTCCACATCAATGAATTTCTTGCTTGTCTGGATCACTTGCATGTCTGTATTTCCTGCTGCTATTAAGAATTATGGCTGTAATCCTACAGGAATGGTTCTTTAGTTTTTGAAGTGCAGCTAACCATCAGGCAGGCAAGATAGCGCAAGCCACATGGACTGAGCTCGTCTGTGATCTCACCCCATTACACAATACTGTGAGGAGCCCCAGTGGTGTAACATTGCACAGAACAAGCTCCGAGGAGTTTGGGGGTTATAGACAGTCCTGAGGAATTATTTTATGTCATGGGAGAGAGAAATGGGAATGAACGGGATTTCAAAGTCCGGATTACCATTAGGCCAGCAAAACACATTCCTATAGTCTGCAAGTATACAAAGACATCATAGCTGGCTCATTTCCTTTCCTCTTGCCTGTAGCAGCCACAGCTCCAGCCCTACTTTATTTGCACTGCATCAATGTGTCAATAAAATGTGGCTGTGGGGCCTCATCCTCACCCAGTAGGTGTGAGGTAGCTCTGTGTGAACGCCAGCCAGGGCTCAGGCTGGCAGCTCTGTCCCGGAGAGGGAAACATTATTTCCATTACATTATCTCTTTTGTTTATTGGCTTTTCTTTTTTCCCTTAAAGATATTTATATTTAAACCATAAAGTATGATCAGATTCAAACTTGTTCTGGACTAGGTCTCCTCAAAAGGGTTTGTATTTTAAGTTTCTTTTCAATTTTCCCATGACATTGATATGTCTGCTTGTAGGGAAGGACAGTGATAGGCAGGCTGGGCTTAAATCCACCAAATTCTGTTTGGATTTATATTATCACTGAACTCGTGCCAGGGGCTGAGGCAATGGCAGGCTGAAGGCTGAGGGAAGAGCTGAGGACCCAGGGGAAATGGGGTCACTCTGGAAGAGCAAGAGAGAAAACAGAGGTCTGAAAAACAGGAGTCCTACCCTAAAACCTGGAAAGTGCAGAATGAAAAAGAGCTGTTAACCTACCCCTAATGCCAACCTACCCCTTGCAGGGATTGCTGCCCAAGGCACACAGGAGATATTTTACTCTCCAAGCCTTTGCTGGTCCTTGTGTTTCAGAGCTTCTCTGCTTTTTCAGGGCTGACCCCTGGATCTCTCCCTGCTGCTGAAGGTGGAGCAGACTTGGATGCCCTGGATGTCTGCACTTACTTCTGCTGCCTCTGTGTATCATGGCGGTGGAGGGGGGTTATGCCATTTTACTGGATTTTGGATGATACCTCATATGTTTACTGGGCTTTGCCCTCAGCTGTGGTGAACACAGTCTTTAAAAGAAACCTCAGACCTATCTGTGTGCTCAGTGCTTTACAGAACTTTCATGTTTTTCAAAATGCATCCTAATGTCCCTTCTGTTCTTTCCTGGGAGCCTTCGTGCAGCAACATCCTGCAGTTGTTTTAGTTATCGGTATACTTTTGTCCTTGAATCAGATGACTTCTCCCTTCCTAGACAGATTACACAAAGTATTACCCAGACACCATGAGTCTTTCCGCCCCCAGCAATTGCCACACAGCTCCTTGTTGAGCCTCTCTTTCCATAAATAATACATGCCCAGATTTATTAAATTCTTGGTCATCTTCCTTGATTCAGCTACATGTCAATGACCTCTGTTATGACAAACAAGTACATCTGCAGCTGGAATCCCATTTAATAACTTTTTTCCCTTATTATACAAATAGAAATACATACTATAGTCTTTCGTGGGTGGAGCAGGGAAATTACCATGATGGTTTCTGCACCCCATTAGCAGCTCTGACCTGGTTTAACACAGGCTGGCTCACATCACCTCTTACTCAATGTTTTCCACGGATGAGGTGCAGACAAGCCACATACAAGGAGCTCGTGGATCTGTGTCACGTGTGATGAGACAGAAGAGGATGGAGGGGGTTCATGCCAGCTAACTGAGATGCTCTAGCTGAACTCCTAATTACCCAGTCTCTCTCTCTATCCACTTGGTTTAATCCAATCCCTTGTCTCTGTCAGAGTGACATGTTTGTTTTTCCCACATTGCTCCCTACAAATGCTGGTACAAGAACAGCTTCACCATAAATGTGGTGAGTGGAGCAAAGACATCATCTTCCCAGCATGGATCATCTTTATGGGTGTGGTAACAGAAGTGAGATTCCCACGCTCAGCCCAATGAAATCCAGTGGAAACAATGAGATCAGAAGCAGAAGCACATGAGATTGATTCCAGTTTAACCAGTAAAGTATCAGTTACCAGTTAACAGTTCATTTTTCTCCACGGAACACTTTCTTCCAGAAGAGGATCTCCTTTATGTCCATATTGACTTTGTCTCCAAAATGTCTCTCTCCCTGTCGAAAGACAACCTCTCTCATGCTGCTTTTTATGGCCAATAATACACACATCCTTCAGAAGGAATGGATGCTTTCCACACCTTTTTTACCCTTATAGCATCTGAGGACCAAAGCCTCCTCCCTGTGCTGTCATATTTGCCATGCAGTACTGCTGTGTTGCTAAGCAGGGGGGCTGCTTTCCCAAATTTCTCCATTCCAGAGTTCTGCTGTTGTCTCATGTCCTGAGCTGCTCTGTTTTCACATGCATGAGCATCCTCCTTCCCCCACCCTCTCAGTGGGGGTAGCTCATGGCCCTGCCACACTCCTGTGTTTCTCCTATGAGGAGACACTCTCCATCCTCTGCATAGCCACCCCATAAGTGCTGGAACACTGTGATGAGATTTTCCCTAAGCCTTCTCTTCTCCAAGGAGAAGGGACCTAACTCCTTCAGTCTTCCTGCCAAGCCCCTGTGTTCAGAGCATGTCCTGCCGGACACACCATGTTTATACAGGATCTCCTTGCACAGCCCTTATTTACTGCCCTGACCCTGCCATTCTCCTGTGTTTACATTCCATGGCCCGTATTTACATACTGTGACATCTGAGGCCCTGCTGCTTCTCCGTGTTTTCGTCTCCCAACATCGGTCGCTCACTGCACCTTTGCTCTTGGGTTCAAAGTGTAAAATCAAATGCAGTCATAAGCAGAAGATTAAGAAACCACAAGTGAAACAGGACACCTAAATCCTTGCGTACTTCTGCTGATGTCCTTGATAGGAATTGATCCTTCCATCCCCCTTGATATGCAGCCACTGGACCCTTTGTACTGTGTGGGATGCAGAGATCAAAACATGCATATTTAATGAGCTCATTTCTAACAATATTTTGAAGTTGTCTTTTTCTAGTCTGTCTCCTAAATTCTCTCTGGCTATACTTTGCATTTCCCTCATTAGAAACATGCTCTTCCAGTCAGGCTGCTGACATTGCAGAGAAGGTTGCTGCCCTCGATTGGAAACCGAAACATAACCTGGGGTGCCTAAACTTACATACACACACACACACATACACACAGAGTTAAAACTCTCAAACATCCATTGAACTTTTTAACCCAATTAGCTCACTAAAATGCAGGATTTTGTAAAAGAAATCCAGTTACAGAGAGAAAGCTGACGATGAGTTCAAACATTTTTATACAGCTGCTTTGTCACAAGGAAGTACAAAGTCCTACTTCCCTGAAGACAGGAGCAGCAATTTACTGTTCATGCAGAACTGGCTTTCTTTGAATCACAGTTCCCAAACTATGTGAGCTTTTCCCAGGTTTTCTCTCCTGCACACTGCCCAGCAACACGTCTTTGATTTCACAGGCTGTCTGCCTGCCTTTCCTACAGCTTCAGAGCTGAGTGTCTCTGCTTCTCACCCACGGGCTCACCCACTGATCTGTTTGCACATCCAGACTCCACATGATCCATGGAAAAATGTCCTCACTGGGATCTATCAAATTCCTATGTTATCAGTGCCTTTCTCTGTGCTTACTTTGGGCTTTTGAGGCTCCTGGTTTCCTAAAAGACCTCTCACAGTTAAATTAAACAAAGGCTGGGGAAGACATGCTGGCCAGGAGCTTTTGCTCAGCCTCCATCGCAGCTTTCTGGTTTCACAGCCAGGCTGGCAGCCCCTTCCCTGTGCTGGGGACCCACTGGAGAGGCTTCAGCCAAGTGTCCTCCAACATCCTGTCACCCTGTGGTCAGCGCCAACCCTTCCAGAGCTGCCAGATCAGGCTCTCCTATACCTGCTTCTCTACTCTCAGCCTGACTATTTTGGGGTTACTCACACAAGAGGCAGATCTGACACAAGCCTCCCATAAAAGGGCTGGACCAGGACAGGACCAAACAGTTTCTGCTGCCAGTGTGGTGGCTGGGAGGGATGCCCACAGCCCCGAGCACTCCAGGAGCACAAAAAGTCAGATTTCAATCAGCACCAAGGTCTGGCTGCAATAAGGATGTTGGCCCACACTTTAAAAAGCTTGAACTCATCAACATTTGGAGTGTTGTGCTGTCAAGCTCAATTAATATCGTTATGCATTGTCCTGCTATGTGACCCAACTCACAAATTGTTTCTTTCCATCCCACAACGGTTTGCAGACAGAAATAAGCCCAGTTCATGAGTGTATGAAGGGCATATGCTCAGTGGCTTCACGCACACCATGGGTCACGCATATCCCATGCTTTCCACCAGCAGTCCAGTGAAAGCTCCTGTCCCATTATACACAGCAACAGTACTCTCCAAACTGCAGTGAGGAATTAGAACTTAATGGAACTACACACTTCCCCTCCTCAGAGCCCTGCAGCTCACATGTGGCTGCTGAGATGTGCAGTGCTCACTGGATGAACGCACCACAGGTTGTGATTTCTGATACTGCAGCACACGTGCTGTTAAAAGAGTGCCTTTTGTTTCCTCAAAATTCACCTGGTTACAGTGTGCAGCCATAGCTTTTATTATCCCTTTCTTTTTTTCAGGTTTCAGTTTTGCAAAACAAATGCATATACTGTAGTCAAACTCCCTTCACTCTTGTTTTTGATAATTTGAGGAGGCTGAGTCTGCATTTCTCATTAGAAGTGTTTTGCGCAGCTAATTCCCATGACACTTTTCTTGACTTCTCCAGTTTGCCAGAGTACTTTAAAAAGGGCACCACAACTGCAACAATTTTTTTTCAGGATCAGCTTTAGACAATTAGAGAGGCAAAATATCTTCTCTGCTGCTACTAAACAACTTCCTTGCTTGTACAGACAGAAATTGCTTTATCTTCTTCTGTCACTGTGGGAGTTCATATTGTGTTGCTTGACAGATCGGGTCCCTCAATCCTTCCAGTGTAATGGCTTTTCAGAGGCAGCCTCACTCTGCAGATGGTCAGCTCTCTTTGCTATGAAATCTGTCATTTCCCATCTCTCTAATTTAAAACACAGGTTGTCTGAATCAGCTCAATTTAGCTCTCTCTCCAGATGATTCTGGATGACAGCCTTATCTTCATCATTATTTATCATTCTGTCAAACTTTGTGTCACCTACAGCAATATCTCAGCAGTGTTTCTCATATTTGCTCCCAGAACAGTGTAGAAAATTTTGAGTAGCCTTGGGTATACACTGATCCCTGCAGTTCATCATTAGATGATTCCCCATTGACGGTCACTGTTTGAGACCTATCAATTAGCATGTTCACAGTCCAATTAATGTGTTCTTTGCTGGCAGTGTGGGCTGGTCTTTATAATTGCAATGCTACAGGAGCACCAAGCTCTGAAAAGGCCTGTTTACCATCACCACTCAGCTGTTCAGTCCCCGCAATAATTACATGATACTAGTCTGAATAAGACAGTGAACCATTAATTACGTTCTTATTGGTGCCTTTGTGAAATGAATCTTGCTAATGGTATTATTACCATTACCTTGGCTGAGAGGGGTGGGATACCTGGCCTGTAGTTATGCAAATAATCTTGATTTCCATGTGTGACTGCCTTAACATGGGACCATTTCTTCCCTCTTGAACTATCCAAGTTTTCCAATTTATCATCAGTGCACTAAATCTCCCTCCCCTAACTCCTCTGTGGCTCTGGAGTTCAAGTTACCTGGACCCACTGATTCTCTGACAAGTTCACCATTGTGCTGTTAATGGACTGGGAAGCCATAGAAGCCCTCTGTTCTCTCCCTTGCCAATACAGAAATACTTACTGAATGGGTTTGCTTTCTTCAGTGGATCTCCCAAAAGGAGGTTTCTGATTGCAATTTTACAAGGAAGTTTCACAGTCTGGTCCCTGTGCCAAGTTCCCCATTCATGTAGGCTGTTTTTGTCTGGCTCAGCTCTATCTGGGTATAAGGACGTTGGCAAATAGGACTGGCAGAGACTTGCTGTGATATAATCTTGTGGCCTTATGATATAATCCCTTTCACAAACTGTTTAAGTTTAGAAGTGACTGGATTGCTTGTTTCTCTGGGAAAGGCTCAGAGAGTGACATTCCTCTGGAAGAAACTTCTTTCCAATTTCCAGCCTAACCTTATTCATGGCTAGCTTATAAATAACTTGCTGCACCAACATTTTCCTTTTCCTTAAGCATCTTTTCCATGTCTCACATGTACTCTCAAGTTGTATAACAGCCATATTATACAACACAATCTTGGATGTGATTGGTTAAGGAGCCAAGGTGTTTTTGTTTCTCCATGTCTAATAGACTCCCAGTTCTTCCAGCCATTCAAGCTACTCTTCTCTGAGCTTGCTCCAGTTTGAATCCATCTTTCCTTACTTTAGGATGACCAATGAGGTCTTGTTGAGGCTTTGCACAACAATACTGATATTTCCTTTTTGTTTGCTGGAGATACTTCACTTGATGTGTCCCTCTCTCTTGAATGCCTTATTTCATGCATTCTTGCTTCTTCTTATGGAATGGAGACACTGAGGAAATGGCAAGAAAAGTAAAAATAAAAATACCTATAAAATAAATCACAGACTGTGATTTCCAAATTCTCCACAGTATTCTGGGGTTGTAATGTGACTTTCACGGGTGTCTCAGCTCTAGTGCAGTTTTCTGTAGTGCTTAGGTGTGTGATGTACATGTGACCCTTACATCCAAATTCTGGTAAACCCCTACCTGCACATTTAGGTCCTTAAAACACCTGACCTTAAGCACATGGAGTACCTCTTAAAAAGGATTCACTTAAATACATTTTAAACAACTGCCTTAGAGGTCATACAGTGGGCATGGTGTGCAGCTCTGAGAGCAGTGTAGATGGGATGTGTCAGTAGTGACTAATCATAACTGTATGGAAAGTCTTCAAAGTATTTGGTTAATAAAAGGAACAGTAGAATTTCCTTAAATAGTCTTATACCAGGAAAAACTAACAGTAGTTTTTCCTAGAAGATTGAAGGATAACTCACTGACAGACCTTGATACAGAAAAGGAACATGCATAGGATCCCCGGCCTTCTCACTTGTATCTCCTCTGGGAATTGAGTGACCAATATTTTTATGGTATTGGCTGTCCTCTTTTTCTGTCCTGCTTATTACTCTACACCTTACAGAATATTGTCCTTTCTGCCATCCATCAAGGATCCAGCTTCCCACACACAGAAAGGGAATACCCAAAAAGGCCAGCAAGGAGGAGAGAAGGCAGAGGATAGTCACTGAGGAAGACCCATGTGTGCCTCAATTCATCTAATGCTAGAGGCAACTGAGGACTTGGAGATACATGTCTGTAAAATCATGAAGAGGGCCAGCTGAGAAGAACTGCCTGCTTTTACTGTCACTACAAGATGAAAACAAAGATAAGAGATGGAAATTCAAAACTCACAGAATGAAATGCTTCTTTACACGGTGCCTGAGCCCCTAAGCTATGGGCACGTGTAGGCTGACAGAGTACATGCAGCAAGTGTCATGCTACATTTGCCTTTTCCTTATATTTTTCCCTAGGTGTCCATTTTTGATCCCTGTTGGCAACATGATTATTGGCTGGCTGAGCCTTCAGTTGGAGCTGACACGAATGTTTTCTATCTTTGTGCAGAGTAGGTGCACGTCTGCTCGGTTTCGTCAGCACTGCACCGTCAAACACAGGCTCTTGACCTACTTCCTTATGGTACTGCATGGATGGGGAAGCAGGAGAGAGGTTTCAGTGGAACTGTTCTTGTTCCTGGCCCCTGTCCTTGGCAAATCTATATTGCAGCAGGCCTGAGATCAGCTGCATCTCTGATCACAATGGGTTTGCATTGCTATTAATTGTTTTCTCCTTGCTTGACAGTAGTGTGCCATGGTGGCTGCCCCTCATCTCCGACAGCATGGCTTTATGTTACAAATAAAGCCATTTTGGGAGGAGCTGATGTTTAAAACAGTGCTCCTGCTTTGCTTTCTCCTCCACCCTTGGCTGCACAGTCTCTTCCCACGTCTCCTCTGCTCTGCCACTCTCTTACTCTGCAGTAAGCTGATTCAGGGATTCAGTCCCCCAGAAATTGTTTCTTATATTGTGGGGTTATGGTTCCCAAGGGTTAGCACCATGATGTGGTTCACAGTGAGGTCAGAGTACTGTTACTGGTCCAAGGGAACACTGCGAGGGGATGGGAAAGGGGAACAGGAATATGCTTTTCATGATCCACTCTTAGATTCTGCATCATGAACCCTTTATCCCAGAAAACTCTGAATCTGCCTGGATGGAAAGTTTACACTTCTGTCCATATCAATTCACTGTGGAGCCAAATTTGCATATTATAGTCCTTTGAAAGATGATTTTTTTAAAAAAAATTGATATTTTCCTGTGTTTTCATCTCAGGCATTAATTTCTTGGAAACAAAAACCATTGTTAGTCACATCTGCATGAAAGACATAGACAAGCCAACATTATTTTAAAATATGACTAGTGTTAATGGGGATAAAATAATTAACCAGTAATTGAATTTATGGCAGTATTTTTCAAAACAGAAAATCAAAACTGTTCTTGCATTACAATATTGATATAAAGCCTCTAATAATGTTAGGTATCTAATAGCAATTTCAAGCATTTAATTACACTAATTCTGCACGTTAATACATTATCTTGCACTTCAAATTATCTTTATGCTCTTTACAAATAGCTACTAATTAAGCCTTATGCTACTCCTGCCAAGTCAGTTAATACCAGGGATATGAGGTCCAAAGGGGTTTGACTTTTTCCCCTCCTGTCATGCTTCCCTGAGGAGGCAAAGGTTTGCTCCAACCTTATGCTCCTCTGCCTGGTACTGAAGCTAGATGACAGGGACCTGGGCCCCACAAGAAGGTGACCAAATTATGCTAAAAGAGTCAATGGTGACAAGCTGGGAGTGCTTGGACTCAAGTGAGAAATAGATTGGAACAGTTTATATTTGGGATTCCAGTCACCTGGAGGTGGACTCTGCTGGGACTCGATGCATTTCAGAAACATTTGGGTACTTACTTTCAGCTGGTGTAAGACAGAAAAGGGGAGTGGGAGGAAGAGCAAACAAGCACAGGGCAATGCCAGGATTGCTGGTGATGGTGTCTGTGATGGACTCAGACAGAACCAGGGTGTGATGAACTGGCATGTGGCTGCCAATGCCGCCAGCCTGGTGATACACTCCAGGACACGCCTGTTCCCATGCCAGCCAGGAAAAGCTTTACACGGGACTATGAATACTGTTCCCTGCACAGGTTGTTCTTTATTATCAACCATTTCTCACATTTCTCCTGGTTTCCCTCCTCTTGCCCAGTAACCTCCTCTCAAGCTACACTCTGCTTAAAGGGATGGTCATTTTCCAGCCCCTAACACAAGGCACAAAGGCCAGAGAAGTCCAGAGAAGCCACAGTGGCTTCCTCAACAGCTGAGTGAGTGCAGAAACACCACAGCTTGGGGAGCACTCCCAGAAAGGAGTAGCCAGTCTAGGTCTGACCTTGTCCTCACCATGGGCAGATGGAAACTCATGTCTTCCCCTTGCCAGGTGCATTTTGTGTCATTCCAGCATTAGGCAAAACATCAAGTTAGACCAGGAGAGGAGAGGGTTGAACCCCAGTCTTTTGGCTTGTTGCAGCCAAGCAAAACAGCTCTCACTCCAGTTTCTCCAACATCTACATTTTAAGCAGCATTAGCCCTGTTCTGCTACTTATCCATGTCCAGGAAGTGCCCTGCTCTGAAACCTGAATGCATAAAAGCTTTTGAAGGTCAAAGCTCCGTATCTTCCACTATCCCGATTCTATGCTGGTTTGGGATAGGGCTAAAGAAGTCTGAATTATGCAGTTTTGAGCTCCCCCAAAACAATCTTCTTGATCTCTTCCAGCACCTGCAGGTGTTTGACTCTGCTTTGCCAAACCAATTTGACTGTGACACTCCTGCCAAACCTTGCTGGAGTGGCACAGGATATAATGAATGCTTACCAAAAGTACAAAGATGATTTCATGGAGGGCACTTGTGAAGTTAAAGTGATTTGTAACCTGCAAAACAAGTTTAATTAAATGCTTTTAATTGCTGTGAGTTATGTAACCACATTAAAACAGTGGCATCAACACCAAAACATTGAAGATAAGCTAGGATTTTTCAAGTTGGGATAATCAAAAAGTGCTAAGAATTCAACTTTCTCACTCACATTACTGCATATGCAGAGAAGGAATCAATTGCTGATTTTTATGGTAGAATAGTCACTATAGTTTGATAATTACTCTGTGTGTTGCCATTTAGAACACAATTCTCCACTTTTTCTGCGTCACAGAGAGGAAGAGGGTGGAGGAAGGTTCTGTCCCTCACTCTACCAACCTGCCAGAGCCAGAGCTTCCCCTCTTCCCACGAATGAGGGACTGAATGACCCCAGATTGTATTGACTGACTCTAAACAGCCATCCCTGATGATCTACACTTCTCCCCTTCTCAGAAATCCTCACAACTAGCCAAGTCTTTTTGCAATCTGTTCATAGTAAAATTTTTCCGTATTTGGATTAGATTGATTTGCATTGATGAGATATGAGATGATGGAGGGTTTTTAAATTTCTTTGGGGAAGCAACTTTCTCACACAGACCAAATTTTGGTTTCATTGTCTAAATCTACATTCTTTACTCTGTTCAAAGCTTAATGCTGTTTTGGTAACCTGAACATCTTCTAACAAAAGGCTGCTGATTTTCATTATTGCTACCAAGAGGTAATGGCCACATAAAATCACTTTGCCATCCAATGAGATATGGAAGGAGTTCTCATGTGCTGAAGCTGTGGTCAGAGATGAGCCCTCTCTGCCCTGTGATAGTCTAATTTAGAAGCAGGAAATTCCTCAGAATAACCAGCTCCTAGACCCAGCTGAGAGCTGGCTGATAAAACCACTGTGAAATATTTAACTGTGCATAGCAGAAGATGATTAAGAACAGATGTGATCTAGAAAATCAGCTACACCTAGAGCAAACACAAACCTCTGCCCAGCATCCCTGGCTCCCGCAACATCTGGCACACTGTGCCTGGCTGGCAAGGGGTCTGCCTGGCACCTCTGCACCTTGTCCTGCTGCTGCTCTCTCCCTGCTGGCAGCTGGGAAGAGCTGATTGTTTCCCCTTTCTCAGGAGCTGCCTTTATATCTGATTGAATCATGTAACCATAGAATGGTTTGTGCTGGAAGGGACCTCAGAGATCATCCAGTTCCAACCCCCTCACTATGGGCAGGGACAGCTTCCGCTGTCATGGATATGCCTGTGATGTAAATACCCCCAATCAAATCCTGGTGCCTGAGAACATGGAGAGGTCGCAGTGCTGCTGTTCTCATCCAAGGACACAGGAAGAGCTCGTGTTGCGTGGAGTGGTAATACACATTCTTAGGTAAACTGAGAGAGCTGGAAAAAGCAGGCAGACAGTGCAGTCTCAGACCCCCTTTGCTGCACATCTCAAGGACCTTCTGAGACCAAAATTTGCCTTCCTTCATTAGGAGCTGGACTTGATGACCCTTCCAACTCAGCATATTCTGTGATTCTATGATTAAAAGGGGTTATTTAAAAGGCAGTGACCCCACAGTGGCTCAGCTGACAGGTACAGTGCGGCATTTGCAAAGTGGCCAAGGCATGTTTGGGCTCTAGACTTAGCCTGGGCTCTTAGACTTACTGCCCACAGCTGAGCACTCAGATTGTCCTTCTCTCCATGTGACTGTGGGGGTCGGTGACGTCTTTCTGTAGGGGCAACCCAAAGCATTCCCCTGGGATGCTTTGTTTCCTTGGTATGATCTGTCCCAGTTTGAATCTCCCGGTTGGCTGCCAGCCTCATCACTCCCCGGCATTCTCCCATTGGTCCCCATTCCCTAATCCCACCTTTCCCCCTGGCCCCGGATAAAACGGGGACCCTCGGGATCGGGTTTCAGATTTGCTTTGGGAGTTCGGCTGTACAGCATGGAATAAACCATCCAGCAGGATGATAAGCGAATCTCCTCCCTGCCTCTTTGTCACCTGATTGTATTACCGAAAATGCCCCAGGTTCTGTGGGCTTGCGGGAACCCACAGAGCCGGGCTAAAATTACGGTAATATGTGACCTACAGCACTGCGAAGCAGAAAACTCTGTATTGGGCCCATTTTGGTGCCAGCTGGGGCTGTTGGGAGACTTTCAGGAATGCATTTCATGTGTGCAGTGGTGACCTGGGCTGCTGCATCCCAGGATGGGTCTGTGCTCTGGGTGTGAGTTGGGATAGGGGGTGGAGGACAGCCAGCCCTCTGGCTCAGACCATGGCTCCTGCAGGACCTGGGTGTCTGATCCACTGGACACCAGCCTTGGTTAGATGTGAATATGAATTGCCTCAAAACTGGGAAGTGTTTGCAATTGAAACATCATTTTAGGATCATTACAGGAACTGGGCAGAATGTGGATGCCCAAACCCACATTTCAGTTTCTCGAAAAACATGACTCCACTTTCCAGGTGGCCAATTACCAGAGTTTTCCAGGTACTGACAGGTCAGATCTTTCAGTGACTCCAGCTGCAACATTTCTGACAGTATAAGTTACTTTTATCTGGGTGCCTTGTATAAGGGCTCAGGAGTGTGCATTTTGGTCCTGGGCTTTGAAGCTTCATCCAGTCACAATATTTCTCTGCTCCATGGGTCTAATTCCATGGTCTTGTGCTTTGGATTTATATTATTTACTTTCTCTACATTTCATTATCTTTTTGGTATTACCCAGCAGATATTTTTATAAGAATTTATTTGCTTATAAGTGTCAAGTGTTTTCACAACAAATTCAAGGGGAAAAAAGTGAGAGTAATTCCTTTGCACAGAGACTACTGTCACTCAGGCAATTCTTTGCCTCCTTACGACCGAGTGAATGGGAATGGGATGTTTTTGGTTGCTATCCAGAGGTGACTGGCTGGCTGTGACTCACTGCATGCAGTTTTACCTACAGCCACTGAAACACTCTGAGTCACAAGGAGAGGCACAGCAGCTGACAGTGAGAGGTAATCACACAAAGGATAGCCATGAAGGCACTTTAGGCACTGGTCCTGGTGAACAGCAGCAGCAGGGCACAAATACATCTATGTAGTTCTTAATTAACTACAAAAGTGCCTGGGTCCCTTCTTCCCCCCCCCCCCCTTATTTCCCAGACCATAAACCAAATCTTCAGCAGGTATGAACTGGTACGGGCTTTCTGACTTCAAAGGAGCTGCATCGGTTTGAACCAACAAAGATTCTGATGCCATATGGCCCTAATTATGTTAATGTGAGGCCCAAAGGATGCAGTGCAATAATAAAAAGGAAATACTGTGTGATCCATCATCAGTTTGGCACTCAAGGCAGGACTTTCAAAGGTATTTAGGCACCAAAAGAAGTAGACAGGTGCGTCGGAGATTTTCTGTGTTCCATTTCCCCACGATAAAAATTTATTTCCTTTCTATCCCCAACCAGGTTTGAGAGCCCCTGCAAAGAGGGTAGAAACATTTTATTTTTATCACCATGGAAATAAGAAGGGTCTTTCCAAGGTGGACCTCTAACTACTTTGTCTCTAGACCTCTCTGAGTGTTCGGCAGGGTCCCAGCACTGGCAGCGCCTGTGGACAGTCCAAGGGTACACCTGAGGCAGCTGCTAGGTGTGGCTAGAGAGAAACTTTGGCACCAGGTAAGGATCTCCACAAGAGGAATGATTCAAACCAGGCTCATTCGCCCCCAAGGAGCGTCAGCAAAGCCACACTGCCCTGTCAGCACAGCTCCTTGCAGTGCTGTGCCGGGGCTGCAGGACGATAGGAGGAAGACAAGTGCAACTTTTTCCTGTCCTTGGCAGATGGAAGCCTCCTGCACCCTGAGTTCCTCCAGGCCCATTGGTATGGAAACCTTCAACAGCACAGAAACTGCCTTTGATTTTAAATCCAAACAATGAGCTGCTGTTATTCTTGGACATTTATATTACATTTTCCTCATATTTTCCATCTCATGGATGATTAAAAACAAATTATTGCATTAAGGTGTTTGAAGTTAGGATGCTCCGTGCAGCAGTTGTTTGTTTCTGCGTCCTTGACAAGAATTTCCTGTTGATCTGGTTTGATGTTGTCTTTACCTAATACAAATTGTCTCCAAGGACTGAACTAGTCCCTAAATAGTTTTAAAAGGGTTCTCCCATCTCAGGCTCTTTTCTAAAAGCCTTATAATCTTTGTCCTGCCAGGGAATGAAGCAAGATTGCTGAAAGCATATTCAGGTTGCCCTAAAGGAGTGGGAAACAGATTGCTTAATAAGGCAAGAGCTACGTCCCACATAATAATTGTCACAGTCCTCTTTCATTGTTCTGATGCCTTTGTATTGGTGCTCTCTGTAGTGTACTTGGGAGTGATGCAACTCTGATGCTGTAATGACCTGGCAGGCAGTTGGATAGATTCCCTGTAGAAAACAAAAGGTCACCATTTCACAGAGTTCCCAGCATGAAAATGGGTTTATTGATGGCTTGCATTTTGTATAATTTTGTTCTTTAGCTACTTTTTACTGTTCAGAGGGAATCCCGGGGCATGGATGTACTTGTGGTGTGGTGCTGCTGCCCTTCTAAAGAGCTTGCAGTACTCAATGCTTTTGCTGTAATTCCCAGCATGTACTAATGTGTCAGGAGTATACATCACCCTTGGGACTGGCCAGGAAATGTGGAAAGTGAAGAGTAAGGTAAACCAAACAGCCAGGCTGCCGATGTGTGGGAACAAGGTTTAAGTCTCTATCCTGCCCAAGCCAAACCAGTTAATGGGAATAGGGCTCCTGAAAACTGGCAGATGCTTCTCTGCTCTGCAAGTCCGCAACAGGCCTCTCTAAACTTAATCAGAAATTTTTATTTATTTTATTTTTTACACCTAAAAGCAACTCTCAAAGTGGGTTTGACTAAATCCAACATATTTCTGAAAAAATACTGGGTTTTGTGTTTTGACATCTCCTGGTGAAAAGACTTTTTGCTGAGATCCCAGATCAGATCTGGGCAGCTGCAGTGAAACCCAAGGGAGACTGAAGCAGAAGGGTGATCCCATACTCCTTCATGTAGAAGGTACAAACAGCCCTGTCACCTGGTTGCAATAGAGGCACTCCAACAATAAACCATTAAATTATGGAGGGTGCCCTATGAGATAAAATATCCAAAAGATATTGTCAAAATGTATGCTGTTTAAAATAACCTCTTCTGATTTTGATTTCAGCAAATGAAGGTTTACAAGATGAAACCCCAGTCCTGCACATTTTTGTGATAGTTACTAAAGCCACACATGTAAGCAATGTTTCCCCTTTGACTCAAGTTATTTATTGGCATAAATATTTGCAAGATCAGAACATTAACACCTAACTAACATGTTTTAGCATAAAATAGCAATAACTCATATGCAAGTCTTGATATTTTCTGTATTTTTCTATAAAATACCTGGAGTTCCTATATACTGTGCAGCAGGGAGCAACACAAATCTGCCTTTAAAAAATTACAGGACTTGTTGATTCATACTCAACTGAGAAAAAATGTGGAAAAAAATATTTATTGAAAATTCCTCAAATATTTACCAGGTGAAACATCAATAGCAAGACCTTAAATAGGCTCTTAATTCCACAGAGAGGTATTTAAACAGTGTTCTGAATTTCAAACATGCTGGGAAACAGCACTACTTATTGACGCCTTTTCTGAAGACCAAACAAAAGACTTTCATTCTTACTATAGATGAAAAACCTACATTTAGGCATTCATTTGCAACATTTTCATTGCTACTTCTCTTATGTGACATTTCATCCTTGTGTTTGGGTAAAGGATGTTCACCTAATTAGTACAAATGCTTTGCAGCACCCAGGTATTTTGTTCTCATTAACTCACAAACCTTCTTGTGTTTATAAAATGCTCTGAATATTTACTGGAGACCTGGACAATGCTGGTTCATTGTTTTAGAGCGTAAGAGTATGCAAAAGTCTCTTTCACGTTTCCCATATTTTGCAACCATTTTCTTTTCCTCTTCTGAAGTCATAATCCCTGCAGAGAGCTCTGTGATGAAATCCTGAGTACAATTAGGATAAAGGATTTATTATGATTCATCCAGAACAGGGGTAACTGTGTGAACTTCAGCTAAAACCTGAAGGTTTTTCCCCAGCATATACTTTCATCAAAAATCTGACACTGCTTTCCCACTTTCCTCAAAGCTCCTGAGATTTTTAAACCATGTGGGGCAAATTTCAGGTATCTCTAATATCAGCAAGAAACTGGGGTTGAATCCAGACAAAACACAGGAGTTTCACTTTTGGCCCCGCTCCTGGAAAAACAATGGATTTGATTTTTTATTTGATATAACATGGATCAGGCCTTCAAATCAGACACTTGGAAATGGCTGTGACTGAAGTGAGAAGGACAAGGCTGGAAGGAGTCTAAAAGATGAGGAGTCTGCACTGTACTCACCACATCATGCAATTTCCCATACAAATATATTAATTATCATGTAAAATCAGCTGAAATTTTTCCCCCTGTAGTCTTACTGCTCACTAAAAGAGAGCACAGGCATGGTTGCGCACAACCAGGCGGGATCAGATTTCCACCCAACCCAGGGTCCCATCCTTGTCCCTATCCCATCTGGTCCAGGCAGGCCATGGGAATGGGGCAAACAGGTGCCCACCCTACCCACAGTGGTGTCCCAGCCTCTCTCACTCAAAGCACAGGGCCTTCTGCACCAGAGGGAGGGACTTTGCATTTCATACCCACCTGGGCATTTGTCTGGTATGAATTCATTCAGCTGCTTGCTTGAAATCATATGAAGGCTTAACATTCATAAGGTCACATGGAAAAGGTGAGGGGTTTTTTAGCTCAAAGGCTGCTGAGTGGTCCCTTCCACTTCTATAGCATTCTTGGGAAAAATCGGTAAAGCTCCTCTTCGTAGACACCAAACATGAGCTTTCAAAGCATCAAGACACGATTTGTGCATTTACAAGCCCAAAAGAAAAAGTGAAAGTAATCCAAGGAGTATTGAAGGGATGCTGCAGAGCACTGTGAGGGGCCCACTTGATGCCATCACATGGAGCTGCCAGGAGGCCATGGAAGAGCAGACACTGTTCAGGTCACTGGCTCCAGGTGAACTGGCGTGGGCAGAGGTGCAGCCCCAGCCTGAACGGCTGCTCAGAGAGAGAGGTGAGCCATGCCGGGGGGGAGAGCAGCAGCAGAGCTCCTCAACCAGAGCAAATCAAAGGCCTGGAGAGGTCAGGAGGAGTTATTTATGCGGAGGGGTAATGCTAGCTGGAGTATAATTGCTTTCAGGCTGCTCTTGGACCGTTGCTTTCAGGTTGACCTCTCCCGGTTCATCTGGAGCTGCTCTGCCACTTTATTAGTTACTATTAGTAATTCTGGCCTGCAGCTATGGGGCAAAGGAGCATGGGGGAGAAATAAAGCACGGGAAGAGGCAGGGATGGGAGGGCTCTGCTCAGGAGGGTCTGCTGCAGCGAGGCCTCTGCTGAAACGTGGCTCGTCCCGCTGCAGAGCAGGGCTGCTGCAGACGGACCTGCAGTTGTGCCCGGAGCTGAGGTGGAGGGGTTAAGGTGATGCAGGTTCACCATAAGCCACCAAGAGTAAACTGAGGTGGTAGAGGTAGTTTAGGAGAGTAAATGGCAGTTTACGAGAGCTCAGAGGGCTCAGAGGTGTGGGAGCAGCAGCTGGGAGCTTTCTGTGGTTGCTGCTTCTGTGGCAGAGGTAAAGCCCTGGTACCCTGCTGGGGCCAGGCAGTGGGCTGGACATTCCCCAGCAAATTGCAACTTGTTTTCAACCTTCAGGATCATGGATGATGGTAAGTGCCAGTTGCCACCAAGATGGAGATGTCATTTGGTTTCCCAGGTGTCTGAGTCTGGCCTGGCTGGATTAAGGAGCAGCTCTTCCAGGAGGATTTCATCATTCTCAGTTAGTCTGATGTGCTGATGTGCCATGCGACCTTATGGAGAGAGGCTTGAAACAGAGCTTTGCTGAAGAGACTCAGAAAATCCCTGATTTTGGAGTAGCTGGACGCTGGGAAAGTACTTGGAGACACACTGCATACACTCAGTGAGTTTTTGCTCTTCCCTGGGTGTCTGCTTAAGACAATCATTCAAATCTTTATTTTAGAGAACAGAAGAGGGAGGAGAGAGGAAGGAGAGGGGCACCACCAGTCTGCCTCCATATCCACCCCTGAAGTTCTCCGTCATGAGGCACTCAGTGATGTGTGATGGAAAACCAGCAGACAGCCTTGGCCTCAATGTCCTTGGACAGGCTGTGGTGGTAGGGACAGGGTGACACCTCCACAGTGACAGGAAAGGAGGTGCAAAAGCCACAGCGCTCCTGGCAGTGGTGTCAAGTCCTAGATGGACCCAGAAAACCCCTGTGATCAATTGAGAGGTGATAAGGATGTCTCAGCGTGCTCCTTCATTGCTAATTGGAGGGGGAATTGGATTTGCCTTGGGATGGAAAAAAGAAATCTAGTGAAATTCCCAAGAAGGACTCTCTTTCCATTACTTCTGCAAGTTACCTAAAAAACCCAGAGTCTCTTTAATGCAAGCTGCAAGCACTGCCATTACAAATAAAGTGGCACTAGTTCTGCTACAGGAAAGTGCCTTGGCACTACATTGCTCCAGCATGCAACTTACATGCTCTTTAACACTTCCCCAAAGTGTTTCCCGTATCTCTTAAGCAAAACAGACTCCAATTTCCAAATGCATCTACCTACAGCTAAAGCAGTAGCAGTTTAATTGGGACGTGTAAGCATGTGTGTGCTTCTGTGCATGTATACGTGACTCTGTAATATTTGTTTTTAAATCTTCGTATATGAAAAAAAATTATTTCATGCCTGGATAAGGGGGGAAAAAAGAAAGTAATTTATTTACTGAACTTGTAAAGCCGTAGTTCCCAGGGAGAGGAGCTCAGACTCTTCAGAGGCTTCCCAAATCAAATTGTTAAGCTTTTTTTAATTTTCATGCCTGCTAATTGCTCTGTGCAGCTGGTTTTATTTAAGAGGTTAGTATTTTAAAGTTGAAATGAGGACATACTGCAAACTTCACCCCACAGTTCACTGTGCTATGTACTCTGCACAGCAGCTCAGACTGTTAATCATAGGTGAGGGTTAACAAAGCCAAACTGATGCAACTGCAGGGAAACATGAGGATACAGCCAGACAGAGCAGTTTAGAGCCATAAACAAAGACACTGTCCCAGTGAAGGACATGCATGTTGCAAAATATGTTAGCTCAGAGCATCCCTTTGCACTGCAGTGGGAGGAATACATGCAGAAGTCCTGTTGCAGGTAAGGAAACCCTCCAGTGCCATCAGGATCACGTGCCTGACTTATTTGCTCTGTCTGGGGGAAGATCTGGACAGGCTCTTCAGGCAGTGTCAGGGGGTCTCCACTCATGGGTCTGGTTCAGTGCTACAGGGGTATGAGTAGGGCAGACACTGAACACACAACCCTCGAGATTCTCGAGGCTGTTTCCAGGTGCTGATCCTGCCCCCAGTCCCTGCAGTGCATGTGCAGGTGTTCCCTGTGGTACAGCAGTGTCTGAACAGGTTGGTGTCAGTGGAGAGCTGTTCTGTGCTCCCAGATGAGATGCTTAATGGTCCAAATATTATCCAAACAACTCGAATACCTACACCACCTTGAGAGAAAACTAGGGAAGCGCCTTTCCAGCTTCATCTTATGCATCAGATGGCACCAAATGTCAGATATTTTGGCTTTTGCTTTCCTATGACTCCTGTAATTTCTGGTAAATACATTGAACAAACAACTCAGTCGCAGCAGTGAAGTTCAGACGCAGCTTTCCCTCCATACACTCCCTCCCTCCCACCCACTGCTTGAAACTGTGCAAATACATAAACCGATTACAGGGTTAAAACAAAAATAAACAATTTGTCCTTCATCAAGACAGTTCATATTGCACGTGACCTAGGTGTGGCATAATGAGGCTGCTGCAAGGCAACCCGAATCCAAAACCATTTCAGCAGTCCAGCCAGTCGTGCTTGCTCACGTTGAAGGGGCAGTGCTGCTACCGCTTCCAACAGGCTGCTTCTCCCTTGGGAAAATGTTAGATTAGGAGGACCAAGGGTGTGGAACAGCATTCCCGGCTCTGTTTAGCATTGTCCAAGGAACTGGTAATGTAAAAGGAATGAAAGGAATTGCGTCTTCTGGTAGAATTAATCCCTTGAGGATTTGCAGTCTGCAAGCAAGGTCTGGCTGGGCTGTATAGAAAGCAAAAGCAAGTATTTATCTGGGAGAACTGAAATTTTTCATTTAAAAAAAAAGTTTCTTTCATTCTGTTTGCTTACAAACAGGGGGAAAAATAAAAAGAAGAAAAAACCCCATAATCAAATGTTACCTTGGGAATTTAGAAGAGGAAACAGCTATCAGTTGAAGTATGCCATTTTTTTCCAAGCCTCAAGGGACTGATAAGTATTTTCAGTGTGTAGAACCCATTCTCCAAATACATCTCCCACTCTTTTCAGGGAAAATGAAATGTAATAAAATTCTGGGTTTAAAAAATTACAACCCAAGAATAATTGAGTTAAAAATCCAAATTTCTACCTGAGGGGAAGTGTTTTGCAGGGTAGTTGTTGCTATTGAACTTGCTAGTAAATTACATTGTCAAAAAAGGTTGCTAGCAGCCATTGGGTAGTTGGGTTACATATCTTTAGCATTTGGCCTGTAAAATAATTTTTTATCAAAAAGGCTGATATTTTCTCTCCGGCTAAAAGCAGCAGGGAGAAAGGAGCTCATGGTTGCTGCTCCCCACAGCAGGGACATGGAATAAGGGACCCTGGAAAGGCTCTTGCTGCCCTCTCAGCAGGCAGATGAACTTTCCAATTCTGAGACATGTTAGGGGACAGCTGAGGAAGAGTTGTTGCTTCTTAATGTTTTCTTGTAGTAAAAATACCTTTTTGATTTAACACCTTCCCCTGGTGGCCACTTGACACATGCTTCTGGAGAAAAAGCTGGCTTCTGCTAATGGCTTCTGCCCTCTGGAGAAAATCAGAAAAAGACTGACAAATCAGAAAAGATTGCATCTAGACCCTCTTCTAGTTTTCCCACTGTGCTTCTTGCCTTGCTGCCACCAACAATCCCAGCAGAGACGATGCTGTACCACCTCTTGTGGTGGCAGTACCACTCCAACTTCACGAAGTGATGATGTGAGAAAAAACATCATTTTTTGATGGTACCAGTATGACAGTTAGAGGTGATGTCCTAGAGGTTGCAGGGAGTTGTCAGAGAGAGTTGGGGTCATGTTATTACTAATTCCCCCCTGGGCCATGTGCAGAACTTGGAGGGGATTTCTGCTCCACCCTTCACTTAGTTTCCTTTAACACTCACAAATCTCTCATTAACCTGCCTCTGTACAGTGGCTTGCTGTGGTGATTTTCCCACTCTGGATAACTACAAAGACCATTAATAAATTGTCATATCTGGAAGGCTGACTCCAGACTCCAGTATAGGCTCAGTGTGATTTATGCTCATGACCAGTAAATGGAAAAAAGCCATCATAGGCATTAGATTTTTTTTCAATAACATATTTGGGAGTGTAGTAAGTGTTAGATCAGCTACAGGATTGCTCTCTTCCTTCAGTGAAAACTCTTCTAGTAAAACATTAATTTGATAAATCAAAAGCAAGGGTTCAAACAGAGCCTGCTTCCTGGTTCAGACCTTGATCTATAAACGTCCAGAATTTGTTACAAGGGAACACCTACATTTCTCAGTTATGCCTGGATGTTACAGTAAAGAAAATGTTAGTGGAACATTTTTAAATAAATATTGAGCATTTCCAGGAAGTGAAAGCGTTTGTTGCTAAAATGCAGTGATCTCTCTAACATACACCAGAAGGTTTTTCTAATCAAAATACAGTCTTGAGCAAGCAAAATACTGCTTCATTATAATATATAATTTATCTTGGTGAAGATTAAGAAGACCCAACAAGTCTGCTACAGAATATGACCAGCAAGGGTTAAATTCTCCTCTCAGATATATCAGTGCAAATCTGATTATAACACTACTGCTGGTAACATAACTCCAAATTTGAGACTGATGTCTTGAAGTAAACATGTCCACGTGATTTCAAATATCCTTTACCACTTACTGAGGTATGCAAGCTACCATCAGCAGAACACAGACATGCTTCTTTGGAATGAGAAAAAGCCTATTACATGAAAATAATAAAACCAATATATAAGTGAGAAGGAATTTAATTGGAGGGCAGGCATATGTTCTTAGTGTTCCCCCCAATCAGCAGATATAAATCTTTTCCTGTACCTCAGACTTCATGTACTCCAAGCTTTCCTCTGAGAAGCAAGGAGAGTTTTCTGTCATTATACTCATTAGTATCTGTCTTAAAAAAATGTTTTCATTTTTTTTTAGATGAAACACATAAGCCATGAGTTGTATTATGCAATTTCTATCATAAAATCTCCATTAATAGCCTGTCTAATCAAGTACCCAGTTATTTAGTAAAAAAGTGCTTTGAGTGGTGATGACTTTATGGTTTATGCAGCTGTTTAGCAGAAAAAGGCATGAATAGTATAAATATTAATATAACATAATGTAATATAAATAATATAATATAATATAATATAATATAATATAGACACAAAAGAAAGGTCTGTCCACACCTTGGTGTCAGTAATGAAAACCCATCACTGCTGTACTGCGGATGAAGGGGTTCTGCAGAAGGGTCAGTGTTTCTGGGGCTCGTGGGAAGAAGGCATTTTAAGCCGGCTGTAAAAGGGGATGGTGTGTCAGATAAATGAACTAAGTGATTAGCTTTGTGAAAAAGCTAAGAAGAAAGAGCAAAGTCTCTCCCCTGACTCTGGTGTGAGATGCAAACTTGGCCCGTCGCTACTTTAGAGCAACAGTAGAGCTCTTTGTCTGGCTTAGCTGAGTCACACAATTATCTCAATAACAGTAAGTACCTAGCAACAGCCTCAATAAACACCCATTTATTTGATTAATCAGCCATTTTGAAACAGGTTTGGTAAACATTACCCTTTCACTTTTGGCTCACATTATGAAAAAGCTGCCCACTGAAGCTGCACCCCACGCTATGAATAACCACGCGAAACCACCGCTGTCCTGCCCAGCTCAGGCAGGTGGGCTGAGCTTAACCTGACACTCCTTGCCCATGTCAAAGCACAGAAGGCAGGTAGGGATCAGTGTAGGATTTACCACGGGTTTTCTAGCCATGGGCTCACAATAAAACTAATATATGAAATAAATAATGAGCGCTATCAAAAACTGCACAAGAATTTGGTCGTTCTGAGACCAAGATAGGAAGAAAGAAAAAGCAGAAACTTAAGTTTCCACAAATGTAAACATTTGCATGTGATATTTAAGGATAACTTACAGTGGCCGGAATGTACTTTAAGCGCCAAAAAGGTTTTGAGTATTTAGAGATTGTGAGAAGTGTTTGCAGCGGATTGGGATCTGGGAACAAATGGAATTTTTTGTTATCATGGAAAATATCAAGATTATTTCCAAAGTAACCCTTAGTGGACTCCTGTGAAAGGGAGGCTGTGAAGCCTGGTTACAGAGCATACAAATATATATGTAAATATATACTTATATTTTTATATAATTTTTAATATATATATATTTTATGTATGGATTAGAGGTGCACTCTTCATGGGAATGCTGGGGTGGCAGCACTTTACTGCTTTTCCCAAGATCTCCAAGCAGTGCTGTGCTTGCCTCTTGTGCAGTGATAAGGGAAGTTTTCCTCTTCAAGGAACAGGGAAACTTATTTCACAGGTAAATGTCTTTGTTCAGCCGAACCCCTGTTCTCTTCCCCTCAGGTAAATGCACCATCAGCCTGCATGGCTGGAATGACCTTCCCTTAACCCTTCTGGCTGAAACTATTCTCTTGGCCATGGCATAATTAAGTGTAGATATCTGCTTGCATTGCTACAATAAATAATTATACATCTGCATTCTCATCCAGCATTTCTTTTCATAATGCTGCTATGATGCCATTTACATTTGGATTGTATTTCATCAATATACCAGTATTATCCCCAGTATTAAATTATCATGTAGCAGGAAAGGGAGTAACCTGATTTTTAATGCTCAAAGAAATAAACCCTTTTTATAATTGTGCTGAGAACCCAGTGTCATTAAAGCCATACAGAGCCTGCATTTAGGTATGATCTAAATCTAACCTTGCTCAGCAGAGAGGAAAGGAAGGAGAAACAGATCTCTCCTGCAAAACATCACCCATCTGCTGGGTGGGGGTAAAGTTCACAGGTGCCCCCTGTTCTCACAGCTTATCACAACCACACATCACACCTCTTCATGTTTTTTCATGCATTTACCTTTATGCAGCATCAACAGAGTGCAATTCAACACATTTCTGTAAAAAACTAGACATTATGCCAGAAATAATATGCAGTACACATGAGAGTTAATTAATGACATTTTTCCAAATATTTCTCTGGGGTAATCTCAGGATTTTTTGTCTCCAGAACTTAAAACCTGGCTAATGTGAAGGTTCTGTGGAGCCTGTATCCTTAGAGACTTCTGAAAACCTGTCTGGAAAAATCCTCTAGGCAGTCTCGTCTAGCTCTGAAGCTGGCCCTGCTCTTTGCAGGGCTCAGGATAAGTATCTCCAGTGCTTGTTACCAAGTCGTTTTTTCAGTAATTCTCTGAAACTCTGATTCCAAAATTGACATGTGAAGACAACAGTCATGCCTCTATATACAGTGTGCTCTGGTATACCACAAAGACCCTGGAATAACTTGGATTGGTTTATTTCCCCAGAAAGGGGGAAAAGCCCCTTGGAATGTGAACCGTGGCCTTTGCATCTGTATTCTTGTAAAGCTCAATATAACACAAGGAAGGATGAACAGCAGCATTTTACCAGGTATGACTACACAGACAATTTTATTATTTGCAGCTAACTGTACAGGAAGGACAAATGTAATTAGTCATCCATTATGAGGTTTCTTTTGCTTTTTGTATTTTCTTGCACATAATGTCTGGCAAGTTGTAAGTAGCACCAATTTTCCATCCCCTTCCACACCAAGTTAAGATTCTTCACCCCTCCATTCACAGAGGATTCAAGAGGTGTTACTCTAGATTGACTGCAACAGAAAGGGAGAATAAATGCAGCAGCTTTGACAGGTGCACACAGATAACCCAAGTGTCCTTTTTCCCTGAAGAGTGAAAACTTTTCCCTGCAAAGGGTGTTTCTGTGGGTGCCACTACCTGAATAAACACACAGAGTACCACAGCAAATGCATGAAAATAAATGTGGTGGAGATATTCTGGATGGGAGAAACCTCTGACCAAAAGTGACTATGGTGCAGGAATCTACGTGTTTCTTTTGTTCCCTCCCTACAGAGGATGTTTGTAAACAGGCAGTCATAGGGATGTATGGAAATAAAATGACAGGGAATGAGTATGTGAGCTGTTTTCCTAAAAGCAGCCAAAGTAATTTATTATATGAAATCTAAAAGATAAAAAAAGACAGTAAGTCAGAGGAAGACAGAGTTCTCTTAACGGCAATTGAAAATCTTTCCTTTCCTTGCCCACACCTCTCAGTACAGAACACAGCATATTTTAACAGCTCTCTTGTTAAAGATGGTTCTTCAATGCAGAGAGCAGGTTATGCAAGTCGGGGCAGATGTGAAGCACTGTGCAGCTCTGAGAAGTAACACTTTGGAGTTACACTTTCATTGTGTGATTTCTTCATGAAAAAAATCCCAAAGTAAAACTTCAGAACACTGAAATAAAAGTTCTGATTTTGTTCTACCTGAAGAAACTATAATAGAGAGTTAAAATTTAAATTAAATTCTCCCAGGAAGCTTGGAAATAAAGCATCAAAATTGCAAGGTGAAAAGTTTCTAAAACACAGGAACTAGCCAGAACTTGTTACGTTCCTGAGTGATAAACACAGAGTTCAGCTGATCTTTCATGGAAAAAATATAGTAAATTTCCCTTCTGGGTTATATTTACCCAGCCTTTTCAGGCTGCATTATCATCCACTGCAATCTATTTAACTTCCATTCATGAGTCACTCTGACACTACACTGCTTTTCAGCTCTGAAACAATATAAAAACTGAGCTCCTAGCTACAAATAAGGAAGGAATTTAGAACATAATGGTTTTTATCAATGAAACATATTGACACATGACTATACTGTTGTCAGTCATACTTCCATTGATGTTAAAAGGAATAAGAGCAAGCCGATTTTTGATAATCTTTTCGCAAATGTACCGCACAATCTCTGAAGACCAAGTCCTAAGAGATACTGAACACAAGTGATTCAATTAGTGGCAACTATGGATTTGCAGCACCCTTAATAATTTACCGTGATAAAACTTCCAACAAAAAATGTGTATACTAACATAATAAAACACATTTTAAAGGTAAGCATAGTGTATACAGTGTACGGGAATGTAATATGTACTTTATTAAAAATGTTTCACCATTATTTCAAGTTAGAAATAAAACAGTCATGTAATGCTCATTCATGTTACAGATTTAGTATTATTATAAATAATAAATACTTTATTAAAATTGAGGCAACAAGGAAGGATAACACACTAAACTGAGAATTAAACTGAAGCACATTTATATACTATAAAGTTGGAATGTGCATTTGGGAGTGGCAAGCTCCCATCACTGAGTTCCTACCCCAGTAGGCAGGCAGGAAAGTCTTTTTAAAAGATGCAGTTCAGATCCACAGTCCTGGGGTGTAAGAATTCTGGAGAAACAAAGCTATCCAAGAGTAGATTTGGTCAGAATTCGGAGTCTGATCTCCAGGTCTGAGACGTGGTGTCACCTGCGCTCCTGCAAGAGATCCCAGCCTTTCCCTGGACTCTAAAGGGCAAGCAGGCACATGCATCACAAGGTTCCTTCCACACCTGGACTCAGCACAGCTCTTCTTGGTGCATGATTCTTGGGAAAATACCTGCTTGATTTCAGCAAAACTTACCCAAGTAACCCTGGTTTCACAGAATGCCTAGGGATAGATGAAAATGGGGGTAATTTGGCTGGTAATGGTTTGTCTGTGTCAGTAACAAAGTGACAAATCATGAAAGTGCAATGTTTTGCCAAAGGGAAAGGTTTAGGAAAAAAACATGAAAATTGTGCCTGGGTGCTGTGGCCATAGGAGCACCCAAGTCTATTTTTTGCACCAGCAGAATTCACCTGAGCTTCCTTCCTAGTGCCCAGATGAGTCCTTGTGTGCAATCTGCTGGGTTCCTCCTGCAGTTAAAGGTAGACAAGTTATTTATTGCTTCCTCTCCTGAACTGCTGGGAGCCTGATTATACACTGCTGATGTTTGCTTTCTCAGTTCAGGACTTGGCTGCATTTCCAAAAGAGGTGCTGTCTGTGAATGGTCAAAATGATTTCTGGTGTCATCTCTATACACAGCTAGAAACAATGCAGCAGCGGGGTAGAGATTTCTTGATGTGAAAATGTGACAGTGAGCTTGGAAGTCCTGCCTCAATCCTGCCTCCACACATACCATAAAATGCAGTATCCTTCATATTCTGTTACACTATATATAAAATAATGCAGTCCATACACTGCCAGAACACTATTAATGATACACCTTGCACCTTTACTCTCTGAGGCCTTAAAAAACACCACTTAAAAAACACCTGTTCTAGCTAAATATCACTGACCATGTCCATCAGCAGCTGATTATCCCACTAACCCAGACAAACAGCAGGTTAGCAATAAATAATAAATAATAGGCTGTTATTTGCTGTTTTGACAGCAGATGTCATTTCTGAGAGGAGTTCACCCCTCGCCATGCTCAGTGTGTTAGATGACAGGAGGAGGAGATGGAGGACAAAGAGCTCCCTGCTCTGCTTCCAGTGCTAAGGCAAGGAGCCCTCCAGGGAACTGTGAGTCTTCTTCAGGCTGCAGGAACGTCTGGGCCATATAATATCAGCTCATAGGCCATTAAATTTTACGTATAGGGTGTGTGTGATTCGCTTCTGGGTATTGCCATACCCTCAGTGAAATCTCACCAGTGACTGCAGAAGCAGCAGGCTCAGGGATGGAGATGAGCACTTCATAAAATCCCATGTGTGACACCACTCATGGATCAGTTCCAGAAGCCTTTTAAGGAAGCACTTGGGCTGCCTGGAGCCTGCTGACTTGCCTGTCTTCCCAGGCAGGTTTTGCAACTTCCTGGGAACAAAGTTCTGCCAAGGCTGGATGGTTACTGACATCCACTCTGGGAGCCCTTTGGGCTGTGTTTTTGCAAACTGGCCTGGCTGCAGCACAAGCACCCCAGGGGCCTGAACCCCACTGGGATTAGACAAAGATTCATGATTTGGCACAGAAAATAGCACAAAATATGATTTCAGGTCTGCCATCTCCTTTCTTCTGCACGGTGGTTCGGAACCCCTGGCTGGACAGATGCTCCTGTGTATTTATACCCTTCTGTCCCAAATCCCACAGCTTCACATGCAGCAACCCACAGGGCCCACTGCCTGCCCAAGCCTTCCTGTTGCTCACTCACTGGACTATAGAAACTCTGCTGGGGAAACAGCTCCTGCCCTGGGGCACCACCCATCTTCATGGCTGAGATCCCAGCATGAAGAGGGGTGGAGCAGTGGTCCCAGAAATCTGGGGCATGCCTCAAACTGGTGCTGCAGAGATGGAATTAAAATCATAGAATAATCTGAGTTGAAAGGGATCCACAAGGATTATCTAGTCCAACTCATGGCCCTGCACAGGACCAACACAAGAGTCACACCACGTGCCTTAGAGAGTTGTCCAAACACTTCCTGAACTCTGACAGTTCAAATCCCTCTGAATTGTGGAGGGATGGAAGTGCATGAAAAAAGAATAAATTATTTTCTTTCCTCTTCACTGCCTTACTAAATGCGCCTGGGCAAACAGTACACCCCTCAGGCTTGCTGTCACTCTTTTCTGAAGTTCTGAGCCTTCCCACCTGCTAAGCACCCATCTATCTGCTGGCACATCACAGACTGAAGGCACATCTTTTTCTACTTGCTCATATTGAGGAGAAAAACTCAGTTTGTTGAAAGATGCTTAGTTGAAAGATGTTTAACTGAGTTTTGTGAAAGAAAAACCTCTTCCAAACAATGCTGCTGGAAAGGTGAGGCTTGCATTTATTATGGAAGATACAAGGGCAGGTAAGCAAGCCCAGCATGTGTTTTGCAGTCTGGCTGCTGTAGGACAGTACAACTAAAAAGTCCCTCAACAGCCGCCACAGAAGCCCCTGGACTGCCTTTTTTAAAAAGGAAAAGCTGTCTTTGCTTTAAAAATTCGCTCAATGTTCCCTTGATCGCTCTGGTTACAGGTAGCTGGCAATGCTCCTGAACTCCTGGGCCAAGATGGATGTGTCCTGGAAATATCCTGGCTCCCAGCAGAAGGAGGGGCAGTGGGGACTCCAGTGGGAAACTGTGTCACCATCCAGCTGCTGCCCTATCATCACAGCAAGGGACAGGACACTGCAGTGCTCCACAATCTGCTCTGCCAGGGTACCAGCTTTCATCAAGCCAGGCGTTAAATGAAAGGATGGCTCTGGAATTTTGTGTTCTCAACATTTATCCCAACTACGCTTGTCCTCTGCCAAAACATGGCACAAGTGTGCTCACCCCAGTCTTTTCATCATGTCTATAGGTTGGAAATAATTTACCCTTAATATTTTTTAAATTCCCAATTTCACGTTGTCCTAATTTTGGCCAAGGCTGTGATGGGGGTGGAGCCTGGAGCTGTGTGGGTGTGTCTGGACTGTTACTCTACCCCACTCACACCTCTGAAGGGGGTACAACTATGGAATTCTCACTTCTGGGGAGGAAGGGGGGTGGCTTGCAGTCAGGAAGGAAAAGGTGCACGCAGAGGGTCTGGGGGATAATTTTTGTTATTCTCTCAGGAGCTGTGCAGCATGAGCTCAGGTCAGTGAGTCAGTGAGAATTTTTTTTAGTATTTAAATCACCCTCTTTTTGTATACTTTTGTTATTAATATTGTTGCTGGTGCTGTTACTGTCTGTTTTCTTATCCCATTGCTGTTTCCAGTAAATTGTCCTCATCTCAACTCAGGATTTCTGCCTTTTGTCTCTCTCACAGAGAGAGAGGGGATGGGGGGAAGGGAGCGGCTCCGTGTGGCTTTATTTCCAGCTTAAACCATGACGCACATTTACAAGTTACTTCAGTTTTAAAATCACTTAACAGAGTGTATCCAGGTTTTGTTTCTCTCTTCAGTCTTTATTAATAAATAAAATAGGCCAGGGACCATTTGCTTGCTCTGGGGCAAAGCAGCACAGCACAGCTCCCATCCCATGGCTGAACTCTGTTCCTGCCCCTATGCACTGTGGTCGAGGGAAAACCAACCGCAGGAAAGAATCACCATCCTTTGGTGCTCCCTGGCTGGTTCAGGGTGCTGTTGGAGCAGTGCTAGGCAGTGCAAGCCAGCGATGATGGGGTCCATGTAAACAGCTGGACATGCCTGTCTTGTGTGCCTGAACCCCTCCTCCAGCCTCATTTTATGTGCCAGTATAGATGTACCTGGGGAGAATTAATTCATCCCGGTTTAGTTCTCTAAATCCTCATGCCTTCTAGACACTTGTAGCATGTGCTCCTAAATAGCATGGATGGAAAAAAGTTGACAATTTTATTTAATTTATGTCATGTTTTATCTCATTAATTTTCAACTCAGGAACTTCATGGTTTTGGCCAAGCAGGGTGTCAAGCTGTGCAAACTTGGCCTGTAAAAGTTTAAGAACCGCATCTGCAAAGGTGAGAAAGACAGAAGAAATACACAGGCAGATGGCTCAGGGGACAGAGCACACTCAGACTACAAGGTCTAGGAAAACCTGACCAAACAAAAATCATCCTGACATGTAACACCCACACAGCCACTCATGCTTTCACCATACAGCATCATAGACCATTTTTTAAAAATTTTTCTAAGTGATCCTGTCAACATCCAGGAGAACAAGAAAGCTAATCTGCATCCTCAAATGGTCAAGGACCACAAGGGTTTCTTTAACAGGACTTGATAAACTTGATATATTTTCAGGAAGAAATAAAGCCCACAAAGACTATTACTTTGCTATTTATTCTTCACTAAACACGTTTGTGTCTCGGATAGCTTCAGCTATAGGGTGAATGGGGGTATGGGCAGGTGGTTTTCCAGGCAACCCCTACATAGCCAAAGCCCGAGGGTAGGTTCTTATGGTGACTGAGCACTGTAAACCTTTTTGCCTGGCTCTTGGGAAGCATTTTGTAAGGTAGGAATGAAACACTACTCTGCTTAAAACCTTTTCCACAGGATTTATTCACCTGTGGCCTGGCAAGCAATTAACCAGCTGCATTGCTCCTGAGGCAAGTGATAGGCACTTGAAGCCTTGAGTGTGTCTCTATTAGTTCTTAGCTGTAACCATTTTTAGGACTCAGGAATTACTAGGGCTGAAAGCTTGGAGCTGTATTATCTGTCATTACCTGCATCATTCTTTTTCACAAAAAAGATGGCCTTACTGAACTTACACAGTTTATTATGGACAGCATCCCACAGAGCAAATGCATTGTACACTGGTGGCAAAGCAGGTATTAATGTCGTTTGTTTAATTTTCTAGCAAAAACAGTGAAGAGTCAGATTACAGTTCATGTAATTCACAATGTATGCCATTGAATTCTGAGCTTGTCAGCCCTGTGCCAATGAAAAAAAATTAGCATCTCTAGCCTGGTCTTAGTAGTTTGAACTGCAGGATGTCAAGATTTAGCTCCAGGATTCAACTTTAAACTTTTCATGTATTAGGTCAAATGGGACCTACCACATCTGCCAGAGGAGGTGAGAGATGAGCTGCCCCTCTGTTTCCCATGTGGGTTCCCCAGGAATCGCATCCCCTGTTAAACTCCTGCTTTCCAGGCAGATGGTCAAGAAATATCTGGAGACTTCAGGAGCTCCGTGTGCTGCCATAATCTGCCACAAACATGTCACTTACCCAACTCACTGGTGTCAGAGGCCATGTCACCTCCGGGCTGTGAAACACAGGGCAGGAATCACCTGGGACCGTGGGCATCGGGATTGCCCCTCTCCAGGTCTGCAGCAGAGCTGGGTCTGTTGCTGGAGCCAAACATGCCCGCAGGTTTTGTCTGACCTTTACAAATCGCTCCTGTCACTCCGTGTTAGGAGTCTTCAGAGCACTGACAGGAAAAACAAGTCACCCTGTGAGCAGCGGGACTAATTGGTCGTTTCCTGTGCTTGAAGCATTCATTACAAAGCTCTTTCTCTCTTCATTCAGTTATCTAATATGTCCTGAACTCTGCAGCCTCTCCCTCAGTCAGGCACTAATGGAGTCTGCTTTCTTTTCCTGTTTCTGTGAAACCCGTGGAAAATAAAGACCTTTGCAACTGCTTCCTATCCTAACTGTCCTGTGAATGCAGGGTTTTGTGTAGGTGTTGTATTTGACTATGCTTATCAACACTGGGTTATCATAAATGTCAGGGTCTCTTCCCTAGGGTGGGAGTATTGCTTGATCCTGTTAATTTAATCCATTTTACTGTACTTCTAATCTTGGCCAGTGTAGGAGGACCTCTCAAAGTGCTCCTGTACCTAACAAGCACACGCAGTATTCATCCAGCAGACAGGAGTGCATAGAAGAGCTGCTAAACTGTACTAGAATCCTGAAATGGTTACAGATGTCCTGCAAATTACTGCTGCTGAAATTTGGCTGCATGTCCACCTATTTTGCACATAGAATCACAGAATGGTTTGGGTTGGAAGGGACCTTAAAGACATCTAGTTACAGCTCCACTGTCATGGCCAGGGGCACCTTCCACAAGAACAGGTTGCTCAAAGCCCCTCCTAGCCTGGCCTTGAACACTTCCAGTGATGGGACATCTGCAGCCTCTCTGGGCAACCTGTGCCAGGGCCTCACCACCCTCACAGGAAAGAATTTTTTCTTAATGTCTAACCTCACCCTACCCTCTGCCAGTTCAAAGCCATTCCCCCTTGTCCAATCACTCCGCACCCTTGTAAAAGGTCCCTCTTCAGCTCTCTTGAAGCCCTTTTTGCTCCTGGAAGGTGCTATAAGATCTCCCCAGAGCATCCTCTTCACTGGTTATTTTGTCATGCTTACAGTCGAGCTGGCTTTCCCCCTGGACTTGCTTTCCATCAGGAAGGCAGGCACACATGAAACTCCATCAGCCAGCTTTTGCCTCCCGAATTCTGTTGCCTGGGAAGCATACAAAGGCCCAGGTTTCAGTAATTAAGACATTCAGAGCTGGTGTTGTATTGCACCATGATTCTTGCTCCTGAAGGACTTTGGGCAACCCTTTGGCCTTCCTCCCTTGCATAAGCAGAGCCATGCAAGAACAACAGGAACATGAGAACCTGTATAGGACAAACTCCTTCAGTCTGAGCTCTGCGGACTTTAAAACCACACGGTGCCATTGACCACAGGACAGACAGACAGACAGGAAACTCTACCAACCACAGTGGCTGCTGGCATGAGGCTGCACTCCTGCCCCCTCAGCAGATTCCTTCCTGCCTGTTTCTGATTCATCACCACCAGCTGCTCACATCTTCATGCACTGTCCTGCGTGGTGGCCCTGGTAAGCTATTCCAGAGGAGGAGTTCCATCCTGAACTTCAGTTTTGGGTTTTTTTTTCTTTTAATCACTTTGTTTTGCAAAGATTATTGTAAAACTACTTCATTTTTTAACAACAAAGTCAACAAGTACTGGCAGATCCTGGTAGTATGTGATGTTTCCCAACCAGTGAGCATTAGCTACTCCTGAATGGGGTCAGACCTCACTCCACAGGTGATGCTCAGTGGGTACATGAAACAGCACAAGGCTTCAACCAAACAACCCAAAGGAAAAGCACTGCAAGCAGAATATGAATGATCTCAGGTGTTGCATTCCTTTCTCTTGGTTATGGCCTATCACAATTGATATTTGGTAATTTCTCAAGAAAAGAAAATGGCATTTAGTTCAGGTTTAGTAAGTTACATGAAACTTTTGTCCTGGTGTCTATACCTTCATCTGTGTATTTATAAGATATCCCTTGTTATCTATGTGCCTCATGTAAGCACCAGTCAGGGTTTAGCTGAACTTCTTTTTCAACATAAGTATGATTTTCAAGCCCCCTTACAAACTTTCACACTCTAAGGCCACACAGGATGGGGCACCTGAGAGATGCCTCATTCTGGTCACCCATCCCAAGGGATGACCAAGTACCTCATCAGTGCTGTAGGCAGGAGGTAGGGCAGAAAGATAACTCCACCAAAACCCAGCTGTTGGTTTCACATTGACCACAGATGTGGGCCTGGTAACTGAAGAATAATCCTTGTAGGAACAGGCACTCACTCCCATTTTTGCTTCAGCAGTGCTGCCAGCTGCTGAGACTGTATTTAGGATTGAGCACAGATTCTTTCAAACAAACTTCTTTTATCAATTATATGCATATATACAGACTTTTGCTGTAAGATGGTAAAAACTTTCCAGCCTTCTCTCTACTAATTTTTCAATCACTACTGTAAGGCAACATTTTGTTCCCTTAATAGAGAGAGATCTTAAAGCACAGATGATGACCTTGGTGGAGAACAGCAGTACCACATACGAGATCCAAAACGGATTAGTTGTGTATCAGAGAATCACAGAATATCAGGTTGGGAGGGGCCTCAAGGTTCATCTGGTCCAACCTTTCTTGGCAAAAGCATGGTCTAGGCAACATGGCCCTGTGCCCTGTTGAACTGAGTCTCAGAAGTGTCCAGAGCTGAGGAACTCACTGCTTCCCTGGGGAGATAGTTCCAATGGCTGGTCTAGACTGTAACACATCAGCTTCTCTATGAGGAGGCTGTGGGAAACTGTATCAAAAGCCTCGGAGAAATCCAGGTAAACAATGTCCACTGCTTGCCCTACATCAACCAAACAGGTTACTTTATTGTAGAAGGCAATCAGCTTTGTCAAGCACAGTTTGCCTGTGGTGAATCTGTGCTGGCTTTTCCCAATAATGTTTCATTTTGTGACTGGACATAGAGGGCATGTGATAGCCCCCAGGAGGATTCACTCCATAACTTTCCCAGGGACTGAAGTAAGACTGGTAGGCCTATAATTTCCTGGGTCCTTCTTTAAGCCCTTCTTGAAGATGGGGGTGATATTAACTTTCTTCCAGTCTTCTGGGATGTCCTTCAATGTTCATGACTTCTCAAAGACTACAGAGAGCAGCCTCACAATGACGTCAGCCAGTTCTCTTGACACCCTTGGGTGGATGTTGTCAGGGCCCATAGGTGTGCAGGGGCCAAGCTCCTCTAATAGTTCACAGACCAACTCTTCCTTCACCGACTGTGGGTCTGTGTTTGCTTCAGCCTGGACATTTGTTTCCAAGGCCTGAGGTCCAGCAGTGCTGGTAAAGACAGGAGGGAAGAAAGTGTTGAGAATCTCTGCCTTTCCAATGTTATTGGTGACTAATTCACCTCTCCTGTTGGACAGCAGGCCAATATTTTCTTTCTGTTTCCGCTTGTTGTTTACATACCAGGAGAACCCTTTCTTGTAGGTTTTGACAACAGCTTCTCTTGCCCGTGGGGAGCCTGCCCCATGCTGCTAGTTGGGAGTGCAAGGAGCAGCCCAGCCCTTGGAACGTGACCATGCCATTCCTCCTGCAGGGGCAAGAGGGGTATGTGATTTAGAGACCCTCAACTCTGCCACCATCTCCAGACTGCAGGGACATGCCTTCAGATGCCTTTCTGTACTATGTAGAGCAAGAACTTCTGAAAAACATGTGTTTGTTCTCTGTAATAAACAAGAGAATATTTGGCTCCAATATCGTCATTAATACTAAAGTGGGTGAGGGAAGGCAAGGGGACAGGAAAAGTTTAAACACTCATTCCTGAAACTTCAGCATACTTTTCAGCCCCCCTTTCAGTCCTTGTGTACCTGAAGAAGAACCACGGCGCAGAAGGCTGTGTGACTGCCCCTGGAGGGGAAATGCCAGCAGTGCCGTGTGAAGGTTGTACCACGGTGTTTCTCATTGCTCTTACCTCGTTTAACATGGGTGAGTGCAACAGAAATGGAGGATTGATGGGAAGACAAACAAGCTTCCACAAGGCAGTGTGGAAATAACATGCAAAGTGCCCTAACTGGCCAGAGGAACTGTGTTGTGCAGGATTTATTTTCCCATTTATGCAACTGGGGATCGGTGTAAGAGCCCTCTGCATGGAATAATTTCAGATCTCTTTGTTCTGTAAGTGTTTCCTAGGTCAATAGTAATGCCTCCATGCTCAAGGCAACACTGGAGTTTATGCTGCCTCATGCAGAGAAACCGTGAGGAGCCCCAGGTAACCTTCTATTACTGCAGGTAGGGAAGGGGAGGGATGGTCTGAAACATGCTGCTGGGGTAACAGGAAAACAAGCTGGAGCAGGTATTGGAGGCAGTGGTGTTTGGTAAGGAGGGAAATGAGCTCAGTGCATAGACTACATACACTTTCTCAGAACAATACAACTTCTCACATTATGGTATTATGTTAAGTTCCTACCCCAGCCTAAATTCCCTTTCCAGGCAGGAGTTAGGGTGAGGACACGGCTTCAGAAAGCCTAATGGAACCACAGAACCTGGCTGAGGATACCCAGCTTCAGTTCCCAAACACAGGGACATCACTTTCAGCAACACCAGGAAGCTGGACCGCCTCGTTCCCAGTGCCCAGTCCTCCTTGATGTACTCAACAGGAGTCTAAAGGAACCTCAGTTATTTATGTGAGAGACTTTGTTGTTTGCTGACTTGCAATGGGACATGTGACACAGGCCTGAAGCAAATCAGTAAATACAGAAATTTCCTCTTGAGAAGGCAAGGGTGGGGCAGAGGACATGGTAATTACATGTTCTCCATGAGTGCTGCTTTTCTTCATTTGCCCAAAGCAGGTTTGGAGAAAGCATTCCTAATTGTGTATTTCTCATTTGCAGTGCCTTCTTTGTTCCCCTCAACAAATATTCCCACTAAGAAAGTTTGTCATCCTTTCCATGGAATCCAACGGCAGTGGGGGGATAACAGAATCCACAGAATTGGTGGATGATGATCTGGGATGCTCTCCTGGAAGCCTTGACTAGTGTACTCTGATGTCAGCAGTATTCAGAGGCCAAAGGTTGATGTAGAGTGTCCCTAACAAGTCACACGTTCCTAGGGGTTATGCTACTGTCCTCTTTCTCCTTCTTCTCTAAGCTCTCCAGCTTTACTACCTCTGAGAAGATCTGGAAGGAGGACTCGGAAACTGAATGCAGGATCTATACTTTGCTGAGAACTCTGCAGAATGGGACATGTTGGGAGAAGGACATCAGTGATGAATGGGGATTTCCTGTTGAGCAAAAAGCAGCAGAACTTGCCACAACATTTAGCTGTCATCTTGGCAATGATCAAGGGTGTCCTTGCTCCTCACAGGCCTGAAGTTGTTAACCCTAAGTCATCTTTTGACATCACCTACTTTGCCTCAGGTAGCACTGGAATCATGTGGCTAAACACTGGATCAGTGTGAGTATCCCTTCCCCTGCCAGGACCTGCTGGTTTAGAGACACTGGCTGACTCAGCTCTACCTGTAGGCCTCTGTCCACCATGGTCCATGGAAGTGAAGAAGGTAGTGGAGTGGCAGAGGAAAAGCTGCAATGCACCTCAACAGCAAAGTGAACATGCCAGTGAAGAGTCTATTGCACAATGCTGGAGCAAAATGGAACAGAAATCCACCTCTTTGGAAATGAGCAGCAGCCTCAAAAGCCTCAGTGTTTGGCTGTGATTTTCCCATAGACGTGTTTTTACAGCTGTGGTTAATGTGTGACTAATCCTCACTGTGCAGTAACCACACAACCACTCCTTAGAGCGGTGCGAGCACATGGCGGGTTTGGGTTGGAAGCAGAGATGGTAACATCTGAAAAGAATACTTAAAACTGACAACACTTCTGAGCAGGATTCTAATCATTTATGTCGTGCCTGAGAAACTTGCAGCCAGGTCCAGTGTATATATATGTATAACAAAAAAGACAAACCACCTCCCGAGAACAATAAACAGTTCAAAGGCTTGTGTTCCCAGGTGGCTGCTATCAAACATTAACAGCACTATTTGAGCAGGAAGAGCAGACTCAACCAGCACTTTCAAGAGCATATGCAAACTGTCTTTTCCTCCAGTAGTACACTAACAGCAATAATAATAATAATAAAGCCACATTTTCAGTCTGAATAAAAGGCAGGTAATGTTGCTCTGAAACAGCCATATTTTCCTCTGTGCCACCCTGAGAAGAATAAAACTCCTGGAAGTTTTTGAACCATTGCTCTGTGATATGAAGACTGAACACTCAACTGTTGTTTCAAGTTATTCATAAAGGCAGCTTCAGGCCGGGATGTATTGAATGAGAAATGACATCATCAGGGCTGTGTGCTGCATGTAGCTGCATGTACAGTCCTACTCATTCTACGTGATAGTCCCTGAAGGCAGGCCGTGGTGTCCCTTCAGAGGTGGGCTTTAAAAGCCTCTGACCATGACTGGGATGATTTTGGTTGCCAGCAAATCAGCTTTTCAGATCTTCTCCAGGTATGGACAGATAAGGAATTAGATGGGCCATCTGCTCCCTTGTTTGGATGCATGCCACCTCTTTCTTTTTATGCAATATCTGCTTTATTTTGAGGGGTTCTAGTCTGGGGGGGTTGTTAAAATACAACAATGATCTTTTATGGCCTGTTGAAGTTATTTCAGCCTTAATTCCAATTGGTTTGATTTTGTTCTGCACAGACATCCTAAGTTTCAACACTTTTACGCTTTCCTCAGCCAAGGTTTTGTATAAGGCAGTCTGTGTGTCTGTTAGAGTAACAAACCATGTGATTCCTTGTGGTCACACACTGGTCACACACTGGCACCCAGCACATCACCTGAGCACAGCAGCAGGTTCAAGAGCAAGAGTGCTCATGCTTAGGGAGCATCTCCAGAGGAGCAGCCCCTTGCTCTCAGCATATACTACTTCCAAAGCTGATGGGAGTCAGGTACCAGAAAAGAGAGATATCTCATTCAGAACCTGCATTTTTCAGCTCCTGCTGAGTTTCCCCTGGCACTCAAATGCTCTCCTTTCAGAAGGAGATGCAACCTGGTTTGCCACATGAAGGAAACTGCTGTCCAGTCTCCTAAGGTATGGGTTCCCAGTCTTTGTTTAGAGCGACAAATGCACTGATGGCATCAGCGTAAGTTTCTTACAGGCCCCACTCCTTTCCTCAGTGTCCCTGTCCTCAGCTCAACCACCTGCAGCAGCCCCAGCTCTGTGTACAGGAGGAAGCCAGCTGGCTCCTGCCTATGGCTTCCAGAGGTAAGGCAGGTGAGATAGGTTTTGGTGGTGGATTTTTTGAGGCTTGAGGGTTTGTGATTGTTTTTCTCTGCATGCTATTTTTGAATGCATTGCACATCAGAGGGGTACCACAGTTTGGGGACCCCTGGCCTGGTGGCACATATTAAGCATACCACTCTCTCCCACACAGGTTTTCAGGGGCCAGGAATGCTTTGATGGTTGGCTCAGACAAGTAGGGGTTCATGCTGAGGACATTTTTATACAACAGAGTCACGTGGCTTTGGTTAAACTGGAGCAGCTGCGCTCTGGGGCCTAGGATCTATCCAAATCCTAATCTTTTTTTTTAAATCACATGTATTTATCCTTTGCTCTATGCCATTTTGAAGTAGGATTTTCTACTTTTAAAAGAACTTAATATTTGATTTTCTACTTTTAAAAGAACTTAATATTTTCTGGCTTTTTAAAACAGGAACTAGGGAAAGGCAATCACTAAATCACTAAATTTTAATGTCTTATTGGCACATAGCTGTGTATCCATGCAAATGCATACACATAATCACATGCACATATATACATGTGCACGTGCACAAAGCAGAGTATAAATCACCTTTTCTTATCATCTCAAAGAATGCTCCAGAAGGCTGCCCATCTGCCTTTCTATGCTAAAGGTGGAGAGTAATAAACTAGAGTAAATAAAATAAAAAAAAATAAACCAGGGTAAGAAAGAGGAGGGGTATTAAACTGGTCTCTGTGTTCTTTGCGTAGACTACTGGCTGAAGGACATCCCACTAGCTCAGGAACATTTTATACTGTAATCTTCCTGAGCATCCACCTCTGTTTTCAATACATTTTGATCTTTTCTCCCTACCCTTACTGGAATGATTCTCAAAGTTTTAAATTTTTTAAATGTTTATACTGGCTAATTCTTTTTTTTTTTTTTTTCTTGTTCCCATATTATTTTTTTGCCCAAATTGCTCATCCCCGTCCTTGGTACTGTCCTGTACCATGACAAGCATGCAGACAGCAACTATGTGACCTGCCAGTCTGTCTTTTCCTGAGCTGGACAAACCAAACACCATTAGTTTACTGTGGGAAGAGACTGTGTTCTCCCACATAATTTTAAAGTTTTTCCTCTGTTCCTTCCCAGTATGAATTAACCCTAGACCGTGCAGGTGATGGTAAGCAAAGGGCTCACTAGCTCTTTGTCTAATGATAACCATGATGCCAACAATTCCCTCTACTTGCTAGAAATATTTGCTGGCTACTACATCCTGTATTGACTTATTTTTTTCCTTTCTAACAGCTACAGCACTCATAATTATTCTAAAACTGACTAATTCACCTAGCCCTTTCTTCCCCTCTTATTCCCAGGTTAGAACAGAAATTGCTTTTGTTATCCCTTTCAAGCTTGACCTTGTCCTGTTGAAGTTGACCCTAAATGTTACTTGTCAAAATATTAGCATATTCTTCATACTCTAGACTGTCCAGGGTGCCCAAATTCCCAACAGCAAATGTAATTCTGTGTATTTCCTTCCAAGTCAGAGAGTATTTAAAAAGATGTCCCCAAAATGAGGTCTTTTCTCTGTACTAACTCTCTGCCTTGCAGAGCTTGCTGCTCCTTAGCTCACTCCTCACCACTTTACAATTCTTCCACTAATCCCTAGCTTCCTCCTTTTGATTATTCATTTTCTGTGTGGCACTGATAACTTGCTTTAGTGAAGTTCAATTACAAAAGATTGCCTTTGACTGAAAAAAACCCGCTATCAAAAAGCAAGATACCTGATTAGTCAGGCACAATCTACTTTTGGTGAATCTATTTTGTATTTTGTCCTGTATATCATCATCCTGCCTTTTCATTTCTCAATCCATCAGATCCTTTTGTGAGACCCTGCATACTGCTGAGGCTGCTCCTTTTCCTCTCCTCTTTCCTTAGTGAAGACACTGCACTTCATTTTCTGCAGTAAAATTGCTGTCCTCTAACTTGACAAACTTATTAAAAATTCTGTCCATCAGGCTTCCAGTTTTATGAGCTAAACACCACCCCAGAATGCTAAGTAACTATTTGGTTTTGAGCCTCTACCTCAGCTCTTGCATATTTAGAAGGTTGGTTTTTGTTTTTGTTTTTTTTTTTTAGTTTTGCAGCTATCTCAAATGGAGCAAATTTCGCCCTGCACCTTTATTCCACTACTCATTTTCATCAACATACACACTAGTCCTGATGAAGACTCAGATAGGGCATTTATGAAATGCCTGACATAGTTTTCTTCTCAGCACCCCTGTAGAGGGGCCCTCTTTTTTTCCTGTTCTCTATTTCAATTACAAGATTATACAGCCGTTTAGATTTGCTTTAGCTTCCTTTATAGGCTCTAATACAACCTGACAAAGTGAAAATTGTGAGAAGTCCTCCTTCTCTCATAGTTTGCCTTCTTTGACATTCAGTGCATTTACACCCTCCAGCTCATTTTTCCAGAACAAAGAAGGGGTCAAATTTTTCTGCCAGCCACATTCTTTGCATCTCACTTGTGAACAAGAGCAAATGTGATAATTGCTCCAGCATGGATGAAGAAGAAAGTCAGGAAGCACAGTGAACAGAAATGTGGCTCAGGAAAACCCAGGCCAACCTGTGTCAGAGTACAGAGGCAGACCAGCCCTCCTGTAGATAATTCTCTCTTGGTACAACAAAATTTCTCTCAAGTGCACACTGAGGATCAGACAAGTGTTGCACTTGCAAGGATTTTCACACAGGAATTTCCCACTTCCCTTAGCACTTCATTTTATTCCCTCCCTGCTGCCTTAAGTTCACACATTATCACTGACTAGAAAAGGGGAAGCAAAAGTCTTGGTAGCTCCTAAGGAAGGGAATTCATAGCTGGTGAGGCACTGCAATGCAAACCAGGCAACTCTGATCTTACACAAGTCTTTTACCTGGTTTAAGGGACTGGCAAAGTGGGCATGAAGTTAAAAAACACTTTTCAGCTGTGTTTAGCTATGGAAGCAAGTCTTCTAAACTCAACCCTTCAATCCTTTTGCCTGATCTCAAAACTTTCTGATTACCAAGATTCCTCCAAATGTTTTTTTTTTGGTAAGCATAGACCCCATGGTTCCAATGTAAGCAAGAGGAGTTTATAAACTCAAAATACAGTGGCTAATTTACAGAACAAAAAATAAGTTTCTTGAAGTTCAAAACCTTACAAAAGAAAATAATTGTAAAGCTGCAGCAAAACCCACCCAGACAGACAGCAGCTCCCTGACTTCCCTGTTTTGTGAAGGACATTTTCCTCTACTTCTGTGTGCTCCATCTCCTCCCACACAAGCCATAGTGCCCCAGAGTAATTGATGTTGCACAGCAGAATACCAAGGACAGGCCTGCTCTGTTCTCCCTCCTTGGGGCTACAATCTCCAATTTGTCTTAGAAAGCAGGTTTTAATAGAAAGGCTTGGAGCTGCTCTCCTGCACTCCTCTTTGCTCTCAAACTCCTGAGGGCAGAAGACAGGGAGCAAGAGGGAAGCCCTGTGGAAGCTTGGCAGCTTTTATCACCATTTTAGGGATGGTGACATGCTGTACAAGGACAGGTCCCAAAATCAGAACCACCATGAAATGTTGCAGGGCTCTAAAAAAGCCATTTCATTCAAGTCTCCACCAGAGCCCACTTGTATCCCACACCAGTGCCTCCAGCATGAGCAGCTCAGTGCAACCAGGACACCCAGGGTAGGGTGGGAGGGAAGCAGGCCACACTCTTACCCTTCGAATGCTGAACTGAATCTCTGTGTCTCTAGCCCCAAATTCACAGTTCTGTAACCCAAATTCCTTAAAGACCTAGGCGGTCTTAAAAACGACATCTACTTTTCGAAGTATTTTACATATCAATGTTCACAGATCAGACACATTCTTGCCAAAATGCCATTTATTGCAGTATACCTTTACATGGCATACAGATAACCCAATGTTGCATCTCCGGTCGGAATTCATATTTCATTTGTACCACTTAAATAACACAGAATGTCATGTTTGTTTCACAAACTGTCAGTTAAGACTACCAAAATATACAGTTTTTTCCTTTCCCCCTAACAAGGTTGTGAGGTACAACTGAATTTTTCTACTTTATCTTCCTGTGCTTTACAAGAACCTTTTCATAGATAGACCTATCAAACATTTCTACATTCCTATACAAAGCAAAGAATTACAGCTGAAATTAACACCATCTGGTCATTGCATTAACCTATAAAAATTCATTCAGTACAAAAAAAAAAGAAAAAAAAAAAAAACAACTGAAAACAAAACAACCCTAACAAAAAACCATAATGGTCATTGCAGCTTTACTTAAAAAAACCAGCCAGCTACACATATGCACAAGTTCTCCATGTGCATAAAGAAGAGTTTGGAATCAAGACATTTTGGGGTTTTTTTCTTTTGTTTGCAGAGAAGGCACCAATTTTAGCTGCATGGCAGCTCAGGAGTGTTTTATACTTCATTTAAATTACACAGGTTTTTAAGTTTGACTGTTGACGTGCAACATTTGTACCAACTGTTGCAATATTCTCCAACATACTCCGATCATTCCCTCTGGCTCAACAGTACAAATATTTACATCAGTTGTAAACACTCCTCCACCTACCCCATACCTTCTGCACTGAGTGACAAGGAACTGAAGTTGCAAGAAGCTACCCAAAGGCAGAGCAGAAGTAAGGCTTGCACAGAACACACTTGTGTTCGCTCAGTTTGAGATACTCTGGAGAACTCCAGAGCCCCAGTGAGGCCCCAGTGCCTGACATCTGACAGCACACTGACCACACACAGCTTCAGGCATCCAGACTTTGCTCAGGAGGTGCTTTTTGGCCCTTACTAGTCTGACATCCCTGGAGTGGCCTCTCTCCAAAGTGCAGGAACAGCTTCTGAGGAGCCGCTCCGGAGCAGCGAGAGTCAAGCACACCAACTGTTGTATCTGTTTAAGGCCACCTACACTCAGCCTTCCCCAGGCTCATTTCAGATGCTTCTCTACTCCTTAGCTGCAGTCATGACGTGCTGCTTCCCACCTCCCACCCCTGTGTGCCATGGCACCCTGTGGCACAGAGGGCAGACCACGTTCCGAGACGACCACGGTCAGCGGAGGTGCTACAACGCGCCCCGGTCACCTGGTACTGCATGGCAGCACGGGGTGAGATCATCTACAGCAGGACAGCCCCGCCTCGACTCGGCACCTAGGAAAGGGAATGTCTGAGATGAGGCTGCTTGGAAAAATCTACTTCTTACCTAAGCCTTGAAAGAGAGAGAGACGGTAGTGGGACAGTCCAACACTATGGGTAAAATTAACTCTCCGCTCAGTTTTAGGGTTCTTGGGGTTTGGTTTTTGCTAGTGTATGTACCAACTGCTTAGGAGCTGGTTCTGAGTATGGGATAATGCTTCCAAAATATAAGTTATTTTAAACCACGTGACAGTCATTTGTTTACCCTGCCCCTCACACCTCCTTTTGGTAGAGATCAAGTTCAGCTTGATGTTTCATAGGCATTAAGTGCTCCAAATACAGCTGTCAGAAAGAGCTAGAGGATTGCAATGTGCCAAATGTCTGCCCAGCACAGCCACTTGTTACACTCAAAACACATCTATGAGTTAAATTGGAAGGATCCCTGCTATACAGAATTTGAGCACTGTTAATTGGTTATTCTTGCTAGCCCTTTCCCTAAATATCAAGAGTTTTATACATACAGTGCTCCCTTATCTTCTCCCCACCGCCTGTCCCAGCAGTCTTTAGATAAACCAAATTGAGTTTAGGAACTTGCAGTCCCAATTCGGTTAAAAAAAAATAAAAAAAGTTGTGCAAGAAAGCAGGGAATGTTCAATTAACCCAGATCTACTTTGTAGTTATAAAATTTCCAATGGCAAAGTGGTAAGGGCAAATAACCCAATGATCATATGGCTTAAGTTTAACGCAAAGCACACTAGGAGGTCCACGTGCAGGGAGAGAAGAGTCCAAGAAAGATGGAATAAGAAGTGTCCTGAAGATCAGTGTTTATGCATAGAATTCCTCTTGTTTGTGTGGTTTTTGGTATCCTCCATTAGACTGTTTTGGTTCATCCAGTGAGTAGCTGCCTTCATCTTTCTTCTTCATTCTGTAGAGCATAAATACGACTAGAAACACTGCAAACACCAAGCCAACGAGTCCGCCAGCAATAACACCTGGAAGGGGAGAAAAAGACACATTACTCTAGATGCCATACGGGATAGTGCTACTATGATTTTAAGTTCCAGACTGTTTCTTACCTGTCCCTGACTTAATGACTTTAATTAATTTGTCCTTCTGCCCCCTTCCAGGCCAGTCCCCCCGCCATTAGCAAGCACCTGCTCAAATACACCAGCCAGTCCCAGGGACATGGATCTCCCCCTGGGCCATGCTGCAAAGCACACAAGGCTATGGTGTTCAATCCTGGTAATTTGACTGAGGCAGCAACAGAGAAATGTTACTGTAATTTTTCAGAGGAGTGAAGGACTAGGATTAAACAAAGTTGCAGATAAAGCAGTCACTGCTAGCTGCAGACTAATATCTGCCCTGTTAGAGTTCTGACAACACAGAATCATCACCCTCATTTAAGAGGTCTAACATAAAAGGTTGGCTTCCATGCTCAGAGATGTATTTGCAGAACTGCAGCTTCTGCTGCCTGGAGACTCCTACAGGAATCTACTTTTACCAACTAGAAATCCAGAATAGCTGGTACCTCCAAGAACTTCTTTTCTGTCCATAATTCCCGAGGCTCCTGCTGCTTTGGCATTCCTCTCAGAGTCAGCCAGTACTTCTGAGTTCTGGGTGGGGACCAAATCCTCATCTTTAGTCAAGATGAAGTCTCCCTGTTGGGACATACAAGGCAGGTTATTCATGTTTCTCACCATGTCTGTTTCTGGAGACTTTTCACAGCTTTGTTTTTTTCTCTTCTAAAACCCTCCACCAACATAACCTATTAAACCCATCACTGTTTTTGACAAATTAACACCCTTTCCCACCAAACCAACTTATTATATGCTACTAAAGCCACCTCCCTGGAAAGGGTGTCAGAACTATTAGTCCTCACCGGGTCTCCAGAGCCATCTTCAGAAACCTCCTCATGTGTAGGAACGACGTCCTTTGGAGCTGTCGCCGCGGGGGTGGCAGCAATGTCTCCCTCATGATGGACAGTAGAGTGGGGCTCGGGCACGTCCTTGGTGTCTGGCACATCAGAGCTGGGGATTTCAGGTTCGAGCTCATGGACCACAGCTGAGGCTTCTGAAGGAGTTACATGAACCACGGAAGGAAAGTGAGCAGTGGGGCTTCTCACTGTTGTTGTGACCGCATGGCTTGTTGGTTTCCCATCAGGTGAGCCCAGGATGGACACTTCATCCTTCACAGCTACAACTGGTTGCTCTGTCACTAGATTACTGGTTGCAGACGGAGATGGTACTTCCTTTTCAGTTCGGCTCTCAATCCCATGAAATGGCTGTTCACTGACATCCACTGGTGCTGCCAGCACTGAGGAATTAGTTGGTTCTCCTGGCATTCTCCAGGTGCGAGACTGGTCACTCAGGGGACCTGCAAAACAAACAAACAAACAAATACTATCCTTAGCCAGTTTAGAGACTTACTAATTGTATCTTCAGGACACTGGTCTAAGGAGCATGCCTAACCTGCATAGCCAATTTTCATAGTAACAGCAGTTCAGTTTGTAATTCCTCATCCTTTTCAGTGGAATAAAGAAGGGACATACCAATCTGCTATTCAGCAATACAATACTTTGTCAGTCATCTGGTTCTCCCCAAGGCAAAAGTGCCTGTTTGTGGTGAGGTTGACAAGGGAAATCTGCTTTCAGTACCCCGGTTCCTCAGGGTGGTTATCTGAGTCTTTTTCCATAAACACTTTTATTTGATTCTGAGCAGTCACACCTTCAGTGTCTACCACATTTGGCACTGATTTCAGAGTCTTAATTTCTGCAGAGTTTAATCTAAAATACAAGCCTGTGGCTGGAAAGAAGCAGAAGGTATCTTTCCTTGCTTCAGCTTTCAATAGCTCGCTCTTTTCTCACTAGCATCCCGTCAGCTTCAGTACTGAACACCAAAGGTCTCTCTCATGCAGTTTAGCAATCATTTTTATACACTTTTTCCCCTACCCTAAATCCCCTTTATCACTTATAAAAAATTATGGCCCATGGGAACATGCACATCTGATGACAGATAAAGTTTGCACTTCATACACGTTGGTAGGCTGGGGTTTACACACCCTCAAACGTTATCTCCTACCTGCTCATAAAGGCCTTGTTAAGATCTCTCTTCCCCATGAGTAAAGAATCACTCCAGTTGCATAACATTCTTCACACAACATCTCCCATTAGCAGTCACATGGAGTGACTCTGCTTCTGCTCCCTTTCAAGTCTCCTACAGCTCATTTTCTACTAATTGTTAGTATCTCAAGGAATACAAGATTAATAGATTAGGCCCTTTCTCTGCTCCCAGCTCTCATATTCTGGGGCGGGGGTGTGTGTTTGGATTCCTCCCTCCACCCCTCTTCACTTGGGTGCTCACCGAGATCTCAATTGCCACATCCTGGAAGGATCAAGCACCGACAGTACAAGTGCTAATAACTCACCTGCACCTGAACCTGAGAACGCTTCGTCTTCATCACCAGATGAATCAAGGTCTTCAGGGGGAAGGTTCAGATTTGTAGTTTGCTTTAAAGACAAGAGCAAACAGATGAGTCAGTGGTGAGATTGAAGTTATCATGTTGCTTGTACAGAGTCCTCTAGGGGCTCCTAGAGGTCACACAAACTTTCTTTGTTCAGATTGTTTTTTCATCTTCCCTCATTCCAGCTCCCCTCCCCAAAAGAGTAGTTCTGGTTAGTCTGTTTGGTGTTGGAAAGGTCAGTCTTGCTGTCTCCCTTCTCTGCCCTGCTTCCAGGCTGCAGTTGCTCTGGGAAAGAGGAAAGCAAGGAATCCATTCTGTGCTGCATCCCAGTAGCAGGCAATGCTCAGCCCTTACCAGCCTGTTTCAGGTGCTGACTGCTCACGTCTTCCCTATCTACCAGCTACTCTATCTGCAAATCTCTGCATTAATTCTAAGGAGCAGAAGGGAAGGGGAGGCAAAGTAGCTTGTCGTCTCTCCCTTTCTGACTCAAATACTGTTCACGTATCTGAAACTACAGCACCTAACTGGAAGGAGAATCAAAGTCCCTTTTTATTAAGTGCGGGCACTCAAAATAAGCCCAGAGATAGAAGCCAGCCTTCCCTGTCAGAGAGTAAGCCCAGAGCTTTGTCCATTTGCACTCCAAGGAGTACACCAACCAGCACAGAAATTCAGCTGCAGAAACAAGAGGCCAAACGCCTGTTCTATGACACTTGTTTGTCAGAGCATACAACATTCAAATCTGCTCAGGATCTCCAAAGACAACAACACTCTTTTAGTGTTTACTAATTTAGTAATTACAGAGTGATTACTTCATGCATCTTGTTGGCCTGTGCTGTATGCACTTACTGCTCCTATCAGAACAACATGCCTGACTGTCAGCTCATCACTAGCCCCAGGTTTATTTCTGCAGGGCTGCCATTACCTAACCAGTCATTTTCCCTTCTCAGATTTCAAACCAAAGCCCTGTAAGTCACTTCTTCCAAATTTCATCTTTTTGACATCCAACTACATTCCCTGTTTTCACAAATTTTGACTTCTATCCCCTCCTCAAGTCACCTTTGTCACACCTTTCCAGCACTGCCATCTGCAAGTTTAGATGCTGCATTGAATCATCCAAGCTGTGGGATCCCTGTGATCCCAAGAAGTGAAAAGCCTCACCTTATGATGTAAAAAAAGGACATACATTCTTTCCATCTTTGCAGCCAGGCCCACTGTATTTCTCCAGCTTGCATTAACACAGTGTCACTTAAAAATGAATATAACACTCATCCTCATCCCAGAGTTAGCCAGAACTAGTATGTGCTGTCAAAGCAATCCAGCTCCGTAGTCGTCGCTCTTTTACCTACAATGGATGTGTTATTGGTCCTATCTCCTTTTCATTCTTTTTAAGATACCAGGTTTATCCAGTTTTCTCTTCCATCCTTAAAACCTTATCCATTCCGCACATTTCCACAGAACAATTAGTTTCCAAGGTGGTTAACTAGCCCATTAGAGTCCACCTCTCTGAAGCCAAGTATCCAAACTGCCACCAAGCTATTCAGCCCCAAGATCTTACCCCTTCTAGGCAACTATTGTAGTTACATGATTTTTTTTTTTTTAATTAAAAAAAAGTAGGAACAAAACCCCCTCATATGGACAAATTTTTTTAGCACTTTTCTTCCCTACTGAAAATATACCCCAAAGCACTATTCCTTAAGCTTCTGCAAGCATATTTCTAGAGTGAATTGCCCTTCGATCTCTTGCTTAACCGCAAGTCATGAGGTAATTTGGATTTTTAGATTTGTCCCTGCTTGTTTGCACTGTGCTTTTGCACCCTTCCACGGAAAGTAGGTCAGATAAGTACTTCCCGTGTGTTTTCCTTCTTGTGTCGAAGGGTGGTGACTCACACAGGCTGATCTCACTACACTTCAAATATTAAAGAGTATGAACTGTTGATGCATAAAGAATAAAGAAGGAACTGCCAGGCTGACCAAACTCGGCTCCCTCGTGTGCCCTTTCCAGTACGTTCAGAAGATAAGTGAGGCTTTAGAAATTGCACCATTTTTGTTGGTGGGGGTTGGGGACCATATTTCTCCCTCACTTCTCACACCAGCAGTGGCAAGCACAACCCTTTGTTCTTCCACTCAGCCTGGCTGAGTGCAAAAGGGGAACGTGTTGCTAAAGGCAGGGGTTGCATTCTCCTCCCAGTGGGAAGACTTCCTTGAAGCAGCTAGGAAACAAACTCTCCCGGCTTTTTATTGAAGTAAGGGATTGTCAATACAGCTTAAGATTGTATCACCATACACCTTCAGCCAGGATCGAGGCTGCCTTCCCCCTGAATCTGAATATTCAGGGGTAGCTCATACAGATTTCTAACAACACCTGGACTGACTGATCGTCTGCAGACCTCAACAACCCTCCTGAACAGATCACAGACCTCCAAGAAATAAAATGGCAACTCTTGATCTCAACTATTGAGCCTGCATCCCTTCCCCTTGTGGGGTTAAATAGATGAGGCCTGTTCAGTCATGCCACACTTCCTTTGTTCTTACCAGGTGTGTCCAGCTACCCTACCCTTACACCTCCCCTCACACCTGAGCTCTGAGCCCCTTCCCAGGCCGCTGCAAGCTCTGCTTCTCCATAGCCTTTGTTATGTACCTGTTTGGTTCCTAGTTTGATTTCTGTATCTGAGCAGGGATAGCGAGGTCCTCCTCAGAGGAGGGAAGCCCAGTGCAGCCCAGTCTAAACCCATGGAGATCCATGGTGTTCCAGCGCAGAGCTGTCCAGCAGCTGCTCAGCACCCACCCTCCAAACACAAAGGCAGACTCGGACCAGTCCGGGTCCCCTGAGGTTGGCTGCTGCACTTAAGAGAATAATAGAAAACATGAATCAGGATCAGTAAAGTCTGCTTGCCACAGTTTTAGATGAGAACGTAGTGACATTACTTGTCCCAAAGTGCGTTGTCCCCAGCTGCTCCTCTGGGCATTGTGGCACCTCCCTTTGACCAGGCAGTCTGAGGCTTGGGATCTGAGAGGGACTTTCTTTGGCCCAAATACTCAAGGGACAGTATAGGATTTTGTGCATGTGGATAGCAGTCAGAATACCCACAAAGTGCTGTAACTTCATGACATCATCCAATTTCTGACAGACGAGCATCAAGGAACATTTACCCAATTTATGTAACTGTATGGTTATATAAAGACTACATTTCTTGCTCCATAAATTACAGCTTCAATGGGCATAAAAGACAGTAACCTCCTCCACAAAACACAAGTACTTCAGAAAGGCCATGCTTCTATAATGATCTGCTACTGAAGGATTTCAGACACAGCAAGGTTAGAAAACACTGACTCAGGACTGCATCGGAAGGGACTGAACTAATTTGTCTTTGCATCAGGAAGACAGACCGTGCTGTTCAAACAACAAACACCTCATGGTCAAGGTTTTTCCATGACCTTTTATTGAAGCTGAGTTACACCAATGGGAAAGGTTTTGATTAGCCAAGAGGATTAGCGACACAGAACACTGGGTTGTGCTATCATACAAAAGAGCTGAAAATAAATTCCAGCTTAAAACAAGCTTACTCTACCTTTCAGACAGTGGATCCTTTGAAGGATCTCTGTTGGTGCCTCATGTACTCTAGTCAAAAAATCTTTAAATTCTTATCATGCACCCTCAACATGTTGCTTTTTTACCATTTAACAAGCTTGTATGGTTTTGTTGGGGTTTTTTTAGCAGTTCAGACAACTGGTTGGAAATACTTGTCCAGTCCTTTTGATTTGCTGCCACTGAATGCAGTTGCATGTGAGGCATAAAATTTTTTAACAGTATTTTTGATATGCTTTAACCAGTTCTCATTAACCAGTGGAAGACCCTCTTCCCCAAGGATCAAAGCAGCCTGTTTAGGGGAAACCCTGGGGTGACTTAGCTTCTGCTCTTGCTGAGCACTGCATTGTTGCAGAACAATAGTTATTCAGTTCTGCTGGGACAATCAGAAATCTGCTTAGTGGCATCTTCAATTTAATCAACAATGGGCCAGGCTTTCACAACTCATTAGCAATGTTATTGGATCCAGAGGTCTGACATAGTCCAGACTTTTTTTCTTTTTTAAAGTATCATTTTTAACTATTCTTCAGTCTTCATCTTGGTCAGAGTCTCAAAACATGAGTCCTTCTGTGCTTATCCCATGAGCTGCCACAGAACTCCCTCCTGCTACAGCAGAGATCTGAAGGACTCTCTCATGATGAAGGGGAGATTTGTAGTTGTTTAGTTGATCTAACCCTGCCCAAACTGGGAACCACATTTATTTAATTTGATACATGCAAAAGGAAAGAGCTTTTCTCAAATTGCTCTTTGAGGTAAGCAAAACCACTGGCTCTGCCACAAGCTGCTACAAGCCCTTAACTAGATTAAGGATGATTTGTATCCCACTCTTATTAAACCTAGTTAGTGATCTGCAGTGTCAAAAACACTTGAAATCCTCCATTATCTGAATAAAGCTGTTAAATTTGCACATTTATTTCTCCTAATAAATTCTTCTTACTCAGCTGAAAAGGAATGAACTCTAATGAGCTCTCCCGCCTCAAACACCTCCCTAACTATCCTGCGAGAGTATTCCAACTGCATGGGAAGGAAAACCAATGGTTTGCTCTTGTTTAAGAGATACATAAGAGCGAGATAAGCATTTGCCCTGTAATTTGGCTACAATAGAGCATCTAGAAGAATACTTTCACAAGGATTTGAACAATTAATTCTTAAATAAACTCAGACAGAAAGGTTTGTCTTTCACCTTTTCCTGCACACCAAAGAGCAGAAATGCTATCTGAGGCAGAGCAGCCTGAAGAGCTTCTAACTCCAAAGTAATATTGTTCTTAGTGTGGGGGGAAGACAAAACCACCTGCTGAAGGAAACTTTAGCTTTGTTAAACCTTGATATTCTGCAGTTAATAGCCCATGCACCGTTAACCCCAATCCCAGATGTCCATGGTCTGGAGACAGCTTAAATGGTTAAGGAGGGAAAAAAATTAAGAAAAAAAACCACCCAACAACCAAAAAAATCCCCGCATAAAAACCACCACCAGCATCCTCACCTATCCCTCTTCTCTTACAATCATACAGACTGCTGGAATTAAGTTGGCCATGCACACCTTCACTTTTAACAGTCAGCCATAAATTCTGGAATAGCTGAAACAGAGCTGATGCTTTTATATGGCAAGTAAAGAGTGAAGCTTGCATGCAAGCCTGTTACATCAGAACTCAGCAGCAGTGTGGCACCACCTCACCTAAATTCTCTGGCAGTTGTTTCTCCTGCTACTCCACTGCTCAAAATAAACCCTGGTGCTGCTTGGTGACCATGCAGGTTAATGAAGTATTTCTCTTCCTAGAGGAGCCAAAGATGCAAACTAACAGCACAGGCCAGAGAGTGCAAAGACAGCTACAAGCCACCCCACAAACAGTCCAGGGGCTGGACAGCCTAGATTTAAGCATTTTACATTTTATCCCTGGCTAGTGTTCCAATCAAGGACTGCCTTGATGGCAGGGTGGTTGGAACAAGGTGATCTTTTTGGTCCCTTCCAACCTAAACCCTTTTATGATTCTACAAACAAAGTCACCAGCACTTCTTACTTCCTCGTGCCCTCCCTGTTTCAGATGGTGGTGTTCCCCTGTGCCCTCAACAACCTTTTGATGTGTATCAACAAGCATCCCCACCCTTCCATCCATCAATCTGTGTCACCTGGAGCAAGGCTGGTTAGTGGCTCACAGGGTGCTCCTTCCAAAGGGAAGCAAGTGGAAAGTAAAGGATGCTCTTTCACTCAGCAAGGCAAGCACCATTTTAGCAGAAAGGGGTAAGCAAGCCAGTTAATCCGGCTGCTTGTCTATCAGACCATTATTAGTATAAAGAAATATGGAAAATTTTGGTTAATTGCATTTTACTGGCCTCTTCTATTTTTGGCTGGTGACTTGAGAGAAGAACTATCTTTGAGAGAGAAGTCCTGGTTGTGTTTGAACTCCCTGATCATCACACAGTAGCTTTCTCCTGGCACTCAGCTCCCAAATGCAGAGAAACACCTTCCAACAGCTGCTCAAAATAGGATGAGAGCTCTTAGGATCTATTCCACCATGGGCAGAACAAAACAGACTGCAGACTGCCCAATGTTCACTAGGTGCTGATCCCCCTTTTATTCAAGCTGTAGGAGCATACCCTGATCCTTTGCACAAGATGCAGTGGCCAAGGAAGAGCATCCAGCTACTCCATAGGCAGAGCAGCCAGTGTCCCAATGCTTCTAGAGGCTCCCCACTATTGCCCAATCAAATTTACATTTTCTCCTTAGCGTGACAGGGCCACTTTTTTAATTAAGTAGGGCAGAAACACAGCAATCAACATACCAAGAGCAAAAATGAACCGGCCTGTCGCCATCAGGTTGAGTTTCACATTGTACAGCAGGTCCCTTTAAACTCCCACCTCCCACAAGAGCATGTCACTTCATGCTTCCTGGACCATCTCCTGCGTGTCTGTTTGTGCACTCTCATGGTGAACCAGATCAGGGAACTGATCTTGTTAAAAAAAAAAACAA